>WOFM01002070.1:0-103721 GCA_011428145.1 Ericerus pela
GATAACTTCTGAGCTAATTGAGCTATAGCTTCGGCAATAGGCTCATTGGATTTGTCATAAAAAAATAAACTAATTTCATGTGTCATATGTATAATTTTGTCGAATCAAAATTGCACCAATTATTCTGTGACAGTTATATATCGTAATCGAATAATCGAATATACAAGTTGGTTAAAAAAGTATATTAGATAGTAACTTTATAAAACATTAACAGTAATAAATATCAAGAATTAAAAGAATGAGTAAGATTGTAACAAAGTAGAAAAGAGTAAACTAGATTGAAGTATAATGAATGTAAGAGTACAAAACATGAGGTTATATAGTATTTTGATTATAAGTAAAAAGAGGAGGTTCAAGCAAATTTACAGAGTATTGGAGAAGGATTTTAATCTTATTGGTTAATAGAAATATATGTACGTGAAGTATCACCAATGGTCTCGTAAGAATATGACATAAAGTGGGTGTTTACAAATAATTTAATAGAAATTGGTATATATGCAAGATTGCAAAAATAGTTTAAACAAGAAATGAGTTCATAGATTATTAGTAAACACAGTAACTGTTTATGTAGGAAATGATGTCATCAAGCAAGTCTTAACTTGTAGAAATGACATGAGAATTAATGAATGGAATAATAAGAGAAAATAGATTAAAAGTAATGTTGATGATGATAATTAGTAATATGAATTTAGGAAGTATTATGAACGATACAAAAATATCGTAACATAAATACCTTGTTGTGAAAAGATATTCTCACCAGAAGGTAATATATAGATTTTGTGTGTTCTGCCCCTTCATATTAAACATATAGGTAAGCCAAAACCTGGGTGAACCCTGGCAATTTTAGAGCTGGTTCAGACGGTTTATATACGGGCTTAATTACATGCACATTGACACACATACGTAGCAAATATGTATGTTTGAGTGAGTGGCCTGGTTGCGTCATTTCTTATATTGATAATTGATGATGGGCTGGTTCATATATGTAATTGTGACATCATCATATTGTCAAAATTAGTCACAGTTTGGTACTCGTTCATTACTTGCATGTATGTGCAGGTAATTACGATTGAACGTACATCGTGCAACTATTTGTTTAACATCATAGAGCCAAATATTAGCCTGCCTTGTGGCGGTGACTGTCATTGAGGGTCCAAGCCCCTAAACCTCATACAAGCAAGTCCCCACAATAGGTAATATAAATTGTACATGCAAATAAATAAAATGAGTAAATAATGAATTAGTATATGAAAATAATAAGTATAAATAGGTAACATGCATTATTACAAAATGAAACATTAATATTCTTTAATAAATTTATCATATATTTAGGCATTGTGCTTTTCTTATTTTGCTTGCAGTTACATGTGTACAAATACGAATAATATTACATCGTTGTAACCTTATAATCATGGAGGATGGACCAAAAGGACTAGGTGGAGTGAGTTGGTATATCTCAATACCCCCAATAACAACTCATGAATCAAATAGATGTTAACTTTGGACAATATAGGGAAAAAATGACTTAGAAACAAAAATTATCTACAACTAGATACAAAGAGGTATGTAAAACATTAATAACTACGTCTGGGGCTCGGCATCGAGTCCTACAAAAGGACTCGTGTCACGAGTCGAGTCACATCTACAAAATATGACTCGAGTCCAAGTCCGAGTCCTGAAAACTTAATTGGACTCAAGTCACGAGTTGAGTCCTCCATTATATTTTTACCCATTAGAAAATTGAAATTATTGTTAATACATTTTGTAATATTAATTTTATTTTGACATTAATACAAATCTACAGTGTCTTAGGTAATAAAATTACATTTTTATTTTTAATATATCAAAATTTCCCTTCAAGAATATCAACCTATGAAAACTTAAATTTCACATAGATGAATGTTGTGGATTTAGAATGAAATTACCCTAGGAGAACAGACGTTCAACTAGGGCAGAGGAACACAGTACTTTCTTTATTTCACTTAACAAAATTACCTGATATGAAACTCTTATATTATATGTCTAAATCATCTATTAATGTATCAGACTTGAGTCTTTTCATGTAAAATAAGTAAAAACTATCTCCATCAGTGTCAGATTCATGAATGGTAGATGGAGTACTAGCATCATGACATTTCCTCATGTTTTACTTTAACTCATTGAGAATTCATGCACAAATATGGTCAGTTAAACAGATTAGTTCATGAATTCCTGATAAGTTACAATACTGGTATGTTTTAAATTTATAATTAAATAAATACACAAAATACACTTAAAAAATTTAAACTTTTTCATTTTCTAACTTATATCTAGCAGTCCGGACATCTTCTCAGTATAAAGTATTTAGATTTTTGATTTTCCTCTGTTACATATAAAGGCTATAAATTAACAAAAATGATTTTAATAAAAATGATAAAGCTTGTTGTCAATTGTGTAATTGTCATGTACGGTAATACTCCCCTACATATTGTTGATACGAAATCCCACCTCATCTCATTCTTCATCATCATCATCATATCATTCTATATATATATGTCATATGTACACTCTAGTCACGAAGTGTTTCCCCTACTACTTTCGATCGCATATCGCTGTTGCTTCGCCATTTACTTTTTCGTTTGTCAAATATATTTTAGTTGCGAAATAAACCTCTTAAAAGTCAAAAGTCTCAAGTTCTTTCGATCCTCGTTTCACATACCTCACATCATGGTAGCCATCGCTACGGTAGAACTTTGAGGAGAGACTTAGAAAATTTTAAACTAATGAAATAATTATTTTTTGAAATTTAATTTACTGCTGTGCGTAAAATTTTTTATGTTTTTTATTGAATAATACACGAAAAGTTATCGTGTTTTTCGAGAAAGTATCTCGAATTTTAATTAATTTTGAAAAAATCAAAATTCAAATTTGAAGAATAGCTGAAGTTCCGGACTCAAATAACGGCCAATACTGGAAGTCAACGAACGCTAAATCCAGAGGGACCGCCAACGAGATCAAGAGAACAGCCAACAGAAACCTGCTCCCGTCATCGAGGACTCACCGGAGATCCAACATCGAAGACCCAACTTTTTCGGACAACCCACAGCAAAATTAAGGCAGGAAGTACCAAGGTCAACAGCGAAGAAAACATAAAATCGTTAAGAAGCACAGCAGAAATTACAAGGTGAAACTATTGTAAAGGTAATATTTGATGAAATTAATTATTTTTCGTATTCTGTAATTGTATTTGAAGAGAGGCAAAAATAAGAAAATAAAATTAAAAATCATATGTCCCAAATTATAAACGTGTCTGAGTGTAAAATAGGAGAATATAATATTAAAAAGGAAGATTTGGAAGAATTAGTAAAAAAGTTTGAGGGAGAAAGAGTAATTGATTTAAAGACTGAAATTTATAATCTACCCCACGTTAAATATTTTACAGGAGAAATTATATTAGAATCCTTTGTGATAGATATATCCGGGAGAATAGAAGAAATTAGTAGCCTTAAATATATTGTAATTTCAGAATCTTCAGTAAATTATTTTTCGAACAGAATTTATAGCTCTGCTAAATCGAAAGAAAAATTTATGAACAGATTCTTTAATTAAATAAATTTAGGAAAACTGGATAAAAAGGAAAATTGTGAAAAAGAAAATTTAATAAAAAAATTAGAAAGAGAAACGAACGAAAACAAAAAATACACAGCTGTTTGTAATAAAGAGAAAAATTTGTTAGGTTTTGAAAAAATAAAAGAAAAAATGGCATCCCCGAACGAAATTAAACCCATTCAAGCCCCACTCGGAAAAGTCTTTAACGGAAAGTACTACTTAGATTGGCGTAGAATGATCATATCTGCCATCCGAGGTGCGGGATATTATGACATTTTTGGGGAACATGAGTTTTTACAGCCATATATTAATAATATTGATGATTTAAATTTTTGGCCAGATAAAAACATGATCAATTACTGTAAAATGCAGGATAACGCCAAAGCGTTCGTTTTAGAAAGAGTATCCAACGAAATAACAAAACAAATACGGGATTGTAATACTGCAATATTAATGCTTAAGAAATTGGATAATATTTATGGGACTAAAACTTCTGTTACAGCCAACATGGCAAAAGCAAAATGGTTGGAATTTAGGTTTCAGCCAGGTGGCAATATGAAAGGTTTCTAAAAAAATGGGATGAACTCGTAACAGATGTTAGAGACAGTGGAAAAGAGGTTACTGAAGCCGAAGAGTTAGAGAACTTGCAGTTAGCATTATGTTACGAACAACAAATCGCAAAAATACAGTATGAAAGTCTACCCTTAAACGAAAAGAATTTAGATAATTTCAAAAGGATATTGAGAGAGGACTCAGACCAGAAATACAGGGACCAAACGTTGAAGAAACAAAATAGTAATGGGAATAACCAAAATAATAATACATATAGGAACAATAATAATAATGGTAATAATAATAAATACAATTATAGAGGAAGATTTAATGGCAACTATCGAGGTAGAAATAATTATAGAAACCAAAATAATAATTATAGAAATGGGAATAGAAATGGTTTCAATAATAATGGTTATAATGGTAATAATAATGGTAATTCAACGGAACAAAACCAAAATAATGGAAATACGAATAATAATGGTAATAATGGCAATGGTAATTATAGGGGAAATGGTTATAGAGGCAATTCCAATTATAGAGGAAATAATTTTAGAGGCAGTACTAGAAATAATAACCAAAATAACCCCAAATGTTATAGGTGTGGGCAATTTGGCCATATAGCACAAAATTGCGTAAGTAATAATTCCCAAACAAATAATAGTGAAAATACAAATAGCAATCAGGGAAATTATCCACCAAAAACAAATCCAAATTCATCCAATAATAATAAAAAGGAGAATTCGGACCAACAGGTGAAAATGTCCTGTATGGTAAAAAAATTTAATAGTAATGGAGATTGGTTGTTGAATGAATTAACTCGAGAAAATAAACAAAGTTTAGAGGAAAATTATGAAATATTGAATAATAGAGCGATTCTTGATGGAGCTGCAGAAGTCCACTTAACTTCCGATCTGAATAAATTAATGGATGTAAAAAAATTTATAACCCCCATTAAATTGCAATGTGCGGGTAGAAATACATTTTTATATGCTACACATACGGGCAGAATGATCATAAAAATTGAAAATTCCAAAAAAAATCAGTCATTGATAGAACTAAACGACGTTCATTATGTGCCGGATTTAAATTTGGATATTATCTCGGCCATAAAAATAACTAACACAGGTATAATTAACATCGACCAACAAAAGGAAATAGCAAACATTTATTTTATTGAGACAGCGGAAATAATAATAACCGCCAAAAAAGAAGAGGGTATATTTTACATATACTATAACGTCGAGAATAATGATAAAAAAAAAAAAAAAGATAATGAGGATTATATGGATAAAAAAAAAAAACGTAATATGTGCCCCAGTCACCCAAGATACTAATGATGATTGGGATGATTTCACAGTTGAAATGGAAATCATTGAGGAAAATGAAAATACTCAACAATCCCAGGGGGGTGACAAAACCGAAATAAAAAATGAACCCAATGAAAATAATGAAACAAATGAACCTAAAAAATATAACACAAATAAAAAATTAATAATGCACAGGAGATTGGGACATTTAAATGCCAGATATTTACAGAAATTAAAAAATTTAGCAATAGGAATACCCGAAAACATTAATTTTAGAGATGAAGATTTCGTTAATTGCCAAATATGCTGTATAGCCAACAATTCGAAACTGGGACATACGGGAATTAGAACAAAACCAACCCGAAAATTAGAATTAACATCATCGGATATCATGGGTCCATTCACGCCCTCTGTGGCTAATCAAAAATATATCCTAACCTTCATAGACCATTTTTCGAAATATACATTTGTCATGCCCATAACCAATAAAAATCAGGTAACAAACGAATTTAAAAATATCATAATGTCTATGAAAAATAAATTTCCGGAACACCCCATAGGGACAATAAGGTGCGATAACGCAAAAGAGTATACCGATGCAAAAATAGTAAATTATTGTAGAGAAATAGGCATAACAATGGATTATGTGGTTCCATATTCTCCTGAATTGAATGGTGTTGCCAAAAGGCAAAATCAAACATTAATGAGGAGAGTAAGGGCCATGTTAATTGATGCTAATCTCAATATAAAGTATTGGTCCTATGCTGTTGTAACAGCAGCTTACTTAATTAATAGATCCCCAACTAAAGCAAATGAAGGATATAAAACACCATACGAATTATTTTACGAAAAAAAACCAAATTTAAAAAACCTAAAAGTATTCGGTGCATTAACATACAGACACATACCCATGGAGGTAAGAAAACAAAATGCCACAAAGGCAAAGTCCAAATCAAAAGATAAAATCGACCCAAAATTGGCGCACAGGGCTGAAAAGAGCATATTAATGGGCTACACGAACACAGGGTATTGTTTGGGAGATCCATATAATTCAAAATCACATATATCATGCGACGTTAAAGTAGATGAAACTCAAAATATAAAATCACTCTTAATTAATAAAAAACCTCTTACAATAAAATCGGCAGACTATGAGTATGATTTAGGAATAATAAATCCTGTAGTTATGAATGTCAGAATGAAATATAATAAGGCCTACATCGAACATAATATACCAAAATCATTCTCTGAAATTGAAACAAATCCTTTTAGAGAAGAATGGACAAAGGCCATTAATGATGAATTTGGTTCTCTCGATGATTTGAAAGTATGGAAAGTAGTGGATTATGATCGCCAAAAATTAATTGATACTAGGTGGATATTTACGATAAAATTCGACGAATTTGGCAACCCAAAGCCTAAAGCCAGACTTGTAGCACGTGGCTTTAAGGATCGGACGGAGTATGGCATTGCGGAAACACACGGACCTGTAGCATCCATAGGTACAATTAGGTTATTATTATCAATTGTAAATAAAGAAAAATTAATAATGATTCAATACGACGTAAAAACTGCCTACCTAAATTCACCCATTATAAAACCAATTTTTGTTAAAAGGCCAGAAGGAATTAATATAAATAAAAATCAAGTATTAGAACTTCAAAAATCAATTTACGGCCTAAAAACTTCTAGCAAATCGTGGTATGACTTATTGGACATTAAAGTAAAAGAAATGGGATTCGAAAAAACCAAAAGCGACAGATGCTTCTACATAATGAAAAATGAGGAAGAAAAAACATATTTCTTAAGTTATGTAGACGATATATTAATAGCATCAAATTCACAATCGGCCATTACCAGAATAAATGAAGAATTGCAAAAAGATTTTACCATTACGATAACAAATAATCCAAAATTTTTCGTAGGTCTAGAAATAATGAGAGACATTGAAAATAATACAATAATAATTTCGCAATACAAACACATAGAAAAAATGATTAAAAAATTTGGAATTTCTGAACTCAAAAACACAAATACACCCATGGAGACGGGACTAAAAATAGATAAAATACAAAATGGCAGAGATGACACTGAATACAGATCCATGATAGGGGGACTACTTTATTTAGCAAGACTGACAAGACCGGACATATTATTCCCTGTGAACTTTTTTTCCCACTTCCAGAACAACTCAAATGAAACTTTAAAAAATTACGTAAAAAGAATATTCAAGTACGTCAACACAACCAAAAATTATAATCTAAAATTTACATCAAAGGGGGATGGAATTCAAGCATACATTGATGCGTCTTATGCGCCCCAAGTTGACGATAAAAATATGGAAATAAACAATTTAGATAAAGGGAAGTCAATAACTGGATCTATGCTATTTGCCTATGGAGACTTGGTGGAGTGGAATTGTTGTAAACAGACTATTCACGCCTCATCGAGTACCGCGGCTGAAATAATTGCAGTTTTTGATACCCTTGATACGATTAAAGTAATGCATCACATGAATTTTGAGATTTTTGGGGAAAAATTAATGGTTGACATTATGGAAGACAATATTTCAACACAGAAAATATGTTCCGGGGGAAGCCAAAGAAAGTCGAGAGCACTTATGATCAAGTGTTACTCCATTTTGGAAGCTATTGAAGAAAAAATAATATTTTTTAGAACAGTTACCTCCGAAAATCAATTAGCAGATATATTAACAAAATCGCTGGATCGGTCAAAATTCGAGAATATAATTGTGAAAATTTTGAACGAAACCAACATATACACATAATACAATAATTAATTCATGTCAAAGTCAGAATATGTCCAAAAAGATTTTCGTCCTATTCCAAGTACAAGTCGTAAAATGTTTAAAAATAAGTCATAACACGAAAATATTTGCTGAAAAATTAACCTTCAATCATTGTCAAAAATAATACTTAATAAAGCCATTTACTAGAAAATACCTGTAACAGATAAATGCTCGACATCTAGAATATTGTAACAAAGAAAAAATTAGGAAAATCGAGCAAGTAAAAACCCTACAAATCGTATAATAAAAACCCTATACAATTTCCAACAAGCGTGAGAGAAATACATGTAATATTCCCACACAAATTTTTATGAAAGGAAAATATCCGACAATAAATACAATAGAGATAAAAACCCATTACATGACCGCAAATTAAGATAAATCGAAAACGTTGCCTTATCTGAGAACATATTAGACGCCACTTCAAATACAATACAACGTACGAAAGATAGTATACGATGCAACGAATATTATTCTACAATCTTTTTCATGTTTATTTTTAAGATAAAATACGCAACGTACGTTCTAATTCATTGAACCTTATAAATGGAAAAACCTTTTATCATACTTTTTCTCTCGCCTTCCTTTATTTTTATTTATTCGTATATATGTTCGTGAATATTTTTTTTGGAATTCTTTTTCTTTCGCTTTTTTGACTCGAATTATACGATCGAAAAACTTATATATTACTCGAAACATTTTAATAATTATGCATGTTACCATTTTTTAATTTTTTTTATATATTTTTATTTTTTTTACATCACATACATATACCATATAATATTTATACACACGATAGTGTTCATTTATTGCATGCATGTTACCATATTCTTATATATATTTACTTATTTATTTTATATTATTTTGTTTTTACCAATTTTATTATGAAGCACAGCGCAAAAAATTTTTTTTAGAAACTCAAGTTACCATCAAAAATAAACATAAAATCTCAATATTTTTCGAAATTTTTATTATGCATATATTTTTTTGTACTTATATTTTGTGTGTATTTAATATTTTTTTTTCCTTTTTTTTAAAAAATAATAATTATTAATTCATTTTTGGGGAACATGATGAAGAAATTATTCGGTAAAATTTCAGGGGGGTGTTGATACGAAATCCCACCTCATCTCATTCTTCATCATCATCATCATATCATTCTATATATATATGTCATATGTACACTCTAGTCACGAAGTGTTTCCCCTACTACTTTCAATCGCATATCGCTGTTGCTTCGCCATTTACTTTTTCGTTTGTCAAATATATTTTAGTTGCGAAATAAACCTCTTAAAAGTCAAAAGTCTCAAGTTCTTTCGATCCTCGTTCTCCATACCTCACATCACATATTATTACATTTTTGTTTGCTACCCAGTTATGCTAATTGATAATAAGTCTATATTTGACTTTTGTGAAGTGGCAACTGATAATGGAATATAAGCTAATAATATAGCAACAATATGTAAATAATAGCTACTGATAGTGATACCCAAATGATATTTAAACAATAAAACAACTCCAGTAAGTTAAATAAAGGCGTATAAAAAGTGTATAAAAAAGTGGACTCAATTCAATATTTTGGCTGAATTTGTGACTTGAGTCCGAGTCACAAATCCTGTAAATTCAAAGTTACTCCAGTCCAAGTCATAAGTCATCATAAATGACTCGAGTCCTGCCTAGCCCTAACTACATCAATGAAGTGAACTAATGTCATAAATCTTAAAAATTGCTGGCTTATTAACAGAAAATATAACATAAATACTGACATTAATTTACAATTTTCATAAAAAACAAACAGGTAGCATTGACTAATATTTATTGCAAATGAGATGGTAACATATATATAAAAAAATTGCCAAAAAGTTACATATATTTTTAAAATCAGATTGGAAGGTATAGTATAGGGTAACCTTATTAACTTTCATTAGATTTGGTTACTTATGTTATTCATTTCCAAAATTTTATTTAATATATCTTCAAATTTTCTTTTTTCTACAGCTTTTGTCATTATAATTTCTCTTTCATAGGATTCCACCTCACTTCAACCTTAACACAAGTTAAGAATTTCAGCCAATGAGGGTGGCTTGTTTATTAAGATTATATTTCAGGGTAATAAGAATCCTATTGGGAAGTGGATCTTCCTGTAGGAGCGCTAGTAGTCAGATGAAAATGGGACCTCTTTTACATTTCAGTATTATGAAAATATGATCTCGAGTAGTTACATACTTTAGCAACAAGTTGAGAATTGTTATTTTATTTTATTTTTTTACTGTTTGATTTTCTTTTTAATTATTTGAAAATGTTTTTACAAATACCATATATGTGCATTTTGGGAATTTTATTAGACCATTTAGAGAAAAACAAAATATTTTAAAAGCTAAGTATATCACCATATAATTTATGCAGAAAATAACAGGTATGTAGCCTACAGCAGTAATTCATTCAGTTAATATTTCAAAGAAATTCTGTTATAGTCCTTATTTAATTTAACTTTTTTTATTTTAAATTAGATAATTACATTCTTACTGATGCAAACTGTATCCAGTGCTCTGCACCCATGAAAGAACCACATAATATACAGATTCAGTTATGTCTTCAAACAGACAAAACTGAGATCAATGGAACTTGTTCTTGCAAAGCTGGAATTAAAGGAAAATGTAAGCACTCTGCTGCTTTATTAATGCTATTAGAAAGGTGAGTTTTTCAATGGAAAGAGCTATATATTTATTTCATATTTTGAGTAAATGTTTTACACTAGATGTTTCACATAAATTTTTATAGAACAGATGAAGATGAGATTAGTTGTACAGAACTTGGATGTACTTGGAAAAAAGGCTCCACCAAAGTCTTCGATCCCATTCCTCTAACTGAACTCTGTCATATCAGGAAAAGGAAAAGAAAATTTAATATTGACTTTTTACAGAACACTAATGAATTAATTATTAGTTGCTGTCATGACATTCTATTTCAAGGTATAATTACAAGCCTTAAAGAAATACTTGAATTTAACAGCTAAAGTATTTAACTTGACTATTTTCTACATTTTCAACGAAGTTTTTAACCGCTAATAAATATTAAATCATTTAAAACGACATTCGACATAATAATAATTCCATCATCAGTTCATCACTTCATCAGTCATTAAATTCATTATCATTATTGATAATCAGACCTATTTTCATCCAACTTCTCATTTACTTCACCAGAGCGCGTACCTTTTGTGACCACTCCCAATCATTTGCGAATGAGAAATATTGAAGTTTTGAAGTATCTCAATAATTTTAACTGTGTTTTATAATAAAATCGGTTCTACTTCGTAAGATGCTCATGCCAATAAACAAAATTTCATTTCAACAGATTTCAACGAATTGAGGAATTGTTTTCTTTTCTTCCCTCCAAATAGAAATTTAATGAGAACATATGGAAATAATCATGGGAATTTTAACTCTTTAGGTAAATTTAGTTTATTCGTTTGCGGCTGTGAAAAAGTGGTAAAGTCGGAAAAGTGAATTGAAACGTTCGTTCACTTCGTTCGAATGATTTTTTTATTAACTGAACTTAATTTTGAATTGAACTACCGAAAACCGACTACCAACTAATACGTGATGAAAATGAAAAGGATGGTAAAATTTTGCAATTTGCCATTATTTTCGTAATAAATTTTGATTAATGAAAATGTGTTGTTTCCTTCATTGAAAATCTGTTGCTCAGTTTGTTTTTTCGTTTTTTTTTCATCACATATTTAATCTCGCCGCCGTCGTCCCCATTAGGTAAGTTTACATATAATGCAATTTGGCTCACTAAAAGTTGGTTATTATTATTTTCGAATCCAATTTCATTCGTGTATTTCATTCTTATAGCTCATTCCGATTCTTGTAAATATACTAATTTATGTATTATTATTAATTTATAGATTATTTTTGCCATCATGATGGACGACTACGAAAAATTAGAAAAAATTGGCGAAGGTGTATAGAGTTAATTGAATCATTTTAATACCATGTTTTCTTTAACTTTATGCTTGTGTGTAGAAAATTCTATTTGGAAATTATCGAATTCCAGGTACTTATGGCGTAGTATTTAAAGGTCGCAATAAGAAAACTGGTAAATTGGTTGCCATTAAGAAAATTCGAATGGAGGTACAAGATGAAGGAATACCATCTACAGCCATTCGAGAAGTGTCACTTTTGAAGGAACTAGTTCACCCCAATGTCGTTTGGTAACTACTTAAATTGAAGGCTGTTGTATGCATTTACGCACTTCGTTAATATTGAGAGATTCTGTTAATTACAGCTTACAAGAAGTGCTTATGTTGGAATCAAAACTGTACTTAATATTTGAATTCGTACCAATGGATTTGAAAAGATACATGGACAGTTTGGGTGACGAAAAACATTTAAACTCCACAATGGTCAAATCATTGACTTATCAGGTTAGAGAAATGTCTCACTTAGTACGTGAAGTTTTATATTGATAATTCTGAAGTATTGTTAAAACTTTCCTTCATCATAATTTTTTTGTTTTAAGTTGGTAGTTGCTATCTTATTCTGCCATCGACGGCGTGTTCTTCATCGTGATCTGAAGCCTCAGAATTTATTGGTGAATCCTAAAACTGGTGTTCTGAAAGTTGGCGATTTTGGTTTAGGACGAGCATTGGGAGTTCCCGTCCGAATTTTCACTCACGAAGTAAATAATCAGTACTGTTTTTCCGTCCTGAAAATAGAATTTCAATACTAAAGTCATTTTTGATAGGTCGTAACTCTATGGTACCGAGCCCCAGAAGTATTGCTCGGATCGCAAAGATATTCCTGTCCTGTCGACGTCTGGTCTATTGGTTGTATATTTGCTGAATTAGCCAACCATGAACCATTATTCAAAGGAGATTCTGAAATTGATCAACTATTCCGAATTTTCCGGTTCGTTAAAGAAGTTTATTTGCCATTACAATGATGAAAGTTTTTATAAATTTTTCTCTCTATTTTCTAGTATATTATCCACTCCAACTCCATCCACATGGGCTGGCATTAAAGATTTACCAGATTACACCCCTATGTTCCCTAAATGGCAGCGAAATATTTTACGTGAACATGTGAAGAATTTAGACGACGATGGTTTCGACTTGCTTCTGGTTGCTAATTTTAATTTAGCGTCAAATCTTCGATGCGCACATTGACTAATTTAAGAACTTATTTCTTTTCAGCAAATGTTGATTTACGATCCTGCTGCTCGTATCAGTGCCAAAGATGCCATAGATCACGAATATTTTAAAGATCTGAACGTATCAGAATTACCAGCACGTCCTTACAGTCCCTGAGAAATTATTATTTTTTATTTTTTATTTTTTGAAAAAACCACGCTTTTTTCTGTGTTACTTTATTTGTACTTGTTTATATGTTTCATTATTATTATTATTTTTTTTTTTAAATACTCTGATATTTTAGTCTAAGTAGTATTTAAAAACTCGCGTTTCATATATTTTGTATTGTTTTAAAGTACTAAATTTGTATTATTATAGTGTATTAATAGAATGGGTATAGTTTTTTTCTTTCTTACGATGTGTCATTTTGAATCGAGTTTTTGTACGATATATATTGACGACGTAGTAAAAAATAGTGTAGTAAAATTTTCTATTTGTAAGCACGTGATTATTTTTTTTTAATTCGTTGCTTCAATTTGATCTGAATATGTCGACCAATTTTAACTCCTTTTAAGTTGCTTGTTGACCGTGAGAATGCTGAAAATCTGATAATAGAATTACAACTTCAAAATCTCTAGCTCTGCCATACTTCGCTAGAAAACCCATTAACCGAGTTTGCCAATTTTCATTTAAAATATTAAAAAATGAAAAGTAAAACCTGAATTAATGTAATACAGAAGAGATGCTCGTAACCCCTTGCGTCATAAGTAGAAAAAATATATTTCAAACAACACTGTCGACTTGCTTTTCTTCGGCAGTTGTCTTTCGTTCTCCGATTTCCTCAAAAACTACTGAACTAACAGGCACCAAACGATTATCAAACTTGATTCTGTATAAGAAAACTTATACATTTCGAAAAAATTTCAGCCCCGTCCCTTTTGTAAATTTTTCAAAACCGTGAGCCAAAATTCTTTCCTGGTTTTCTAGAAATCTGCTTATCGAATAGGCACCGAATTTCAGTCAGACGTGTACGTACGTGAGGAAAATCTATCGTGAAGATTTCAGCTCGATCCCTTTTGTAGTTTCCGAATCTGAAAAAATCAACTGTCCTTGGAATTTTTTGTTTTCTAGTTTTTTCAAAAACTACTAGAATCGTAAGTACCAAACTTCTTTCAGACCTGATCCTATAAAAAGATTATATTTAGCCCAAATTCAAACCCTATTGCTTTTATAGTTTATTCAAAACCGTGAACCAAAGATTCGGGCTGTACGTACAAATATACATTTAAAAAAAAATTAGGTGGAAATAGTTTTCATTTTTAATGAAACGGATAATTTTCATTACACGTAACCCCTCCATGTGGTCAATTTTAATACCCTATTGGCAAGAATACAGATAAATCTGCGCAGGAGAAACATTCAGCATTTATGGTATAAATTTGCGAGGTTTTAGTTAGGATATTACAATATTTACAATAAGAGGACCTGATTTTACATCAAGTTGATTGTAAAATTCTCAACACAAATAAATGTATTAATTTTCTAACATAAAATAATACGGAATCATTTAACCACATGCCTTAATTCGAATGTGGTCTCTTCGTGAGTTTTATTTGTGGAAACAATCCCATTTAGTTATGACCCACACTTAGGGAAATGAAGAAAACCTGAATATTTCTTTATTTTAAATGAGATCCTAAAGACGAACGAACATTCTTATGAAGATTGATTGCAGTTGATCTTACGTCGTACTTATACATAAATCACAAAAGTCAAACAACATTACATCATCAGAGGAAAACCAATAGAAACTAAAAATTAGGAGTACTGCCATAATAATAATAGTATTGTATTATAAATCAGTAACACGTGTTTTAAAAACTTCAGTCATCTTACGGCAAAGCAAGTAGGTGTATTTACCCACATGATTTAATTTTTAAAAAAGAAAAAAAAACTGATCTCTACGAAAACTAGTGAAATTTTGTAGGTGTGTGCAATTGATTAAGGGCAAAAAAAAAAAGAAAACAAAACAAGAGAGCCGAAGTAATAAACAATTGAAATTTCGTCAATAAAATGACGACTGATTTTTTAACCTAATAGCTTATACGAATATGTTCTTTGTTACTCAGTGACGTCCCGACAGAACTTTTAGGGGGATGGAGTGTTCGATTTTGAAGACTAAAGAAAAAAAAAAGCCTATAACTCATTGAAAACCTCGACTTTTTTTTAATCTGTTTGTCAAAAATATTCTGATTTGCCGACTAATTTTTTTTATCTGGGGGTAACTCACCCCCAATCTGGACGTCCGTGATTTAACTATTTTATGATTCAAGGCATCATATCAGAAGAGTGTAAAATAAGCTTAAAATAAGCACGACCCATCTCTGGCCTATGATGCAGTCAAAAATTTCCTCATTTTTTTTTTTTAGAAGCGCTTTGAAATTATTTTAGTGAATTCAAAATACATACTATTGTGGTTCCGTAATTCGAATATTTTCTTCAACACCTAGGGTAAGTTTTGTTTAAGTTACAAAAGTTAAGTCCTTTTGCAATTTTCCAGTATTCACGCCCATGTTCAATTGAATCACGTTAATTTCTATGTACCTGTTAATCTTTTATCAACATAGAAGTAATATTGAAGTAGTTAATTTTGATTCAGATATAGCACTTATGGTGCTGTACAAAAACGGTTGAAAAAAAAACAAACTAGATTTATCAAATTACTTAACAGCATAAACTGTTGAGACGATTGAAACAAAATTCTGCAGAATAATGGAATATATTTTCAATGCGCACCAAGTTTTGTGACTATTGGTTGAAAATTAAACGTTTTAGTACCTGTGGCAACGGGTGGTCATTGACAAAGGAGTGTGTACTACACACTCAACCACCTTGTGGGCCAGTGGATTATATCCATGAACTACCTTTTTATGCTCACAGCTGTGTATTTTGTCTACATAGCTAAACTTTAATACTGGGTTGGCCCACACACACTTATTCGGTATTGAACACGTATACACCTTCTTGGTATTTGTGTGATGCTGTGTATACATCTATATGCACACCTGCAGAGCTATTAGAACTCAAAAAATGTAACGCAATAGGATGTAATAAACGAACCATTGGGCCAATCTGGATTAAAAACAATACGGTTTGTCCTTGCGTAGATCCAAATAAGGGTACCAAATTTCACGACAATCTGATAAAAATTACGATTTGCAACCTATCCTGAGTTCTGCTAAAATGTAAAATGTAAATCCGGGTGAATCAGATTATCACACAACAAACAAAAATCTCATATGTAGTGTGATAATACGACTCACTATGGAAAAAACCTTTGACTATATAGCTTAATGGACTGCTAGAACTGATAAGAAATACATAGAGTTAAATGGAACACCGCTGAAGCCACTGTTAACAGGCGTTCTTTTTCGAAAAACGACCTTTGGTGATAAGTGAAAGTACAAACACTAGTGAAACTTAAAAGAATATCGTTCTCTCATTGCTTATATTGTTAGGAGTCACGAAAATATAACTGAATACAAATTCAATTTTCACACAAAGTACCTTTTTCGAAAAGTAACGCCTGCAGTGTTCGGCTTCAAGATTTTATCAGTTCTAGCAGTCCATAAGCTATATAGTCAAAGGAAAAAACACTGTATATTTTTGGTCTTGATGCAGCATAAGTGACTAAGACTACTGAAAGAAACTAAAAACATTAGAAAAAAATTCATAACAAATCATCGTTTATACAAATAAAACTCCTAACTAAATTTAAATATCTTCTTACATGTAACAAAACAACTGCTTTAATTAGGCTAGAACTGTTCAAAGCCCCCACTGGCTGCTACACAGAATCCCAATCAGTTGTAATTTTTTTCACAGTTAATCTGTGATTCCAAAAGTTCAGAGAGTTGGGCAAAGACAACATATCTGGGGATTTTCCCATAGCGAGTAAAATTATTATGCAACATATGGAATTTTTTTGCATTGCGTGATAATCTGACTCACCCGGTATATAAATATAATAATGTAAATCTGAATTTCAGCTGACAGTGTTAAAATTTGTTGTTCTATAATCCACCTACACTCACCACTAACCATTAGCGTTACTACTTTCGATAACATACACTAACACTTTTAGGTTGTATGTGTGAGAATGATAGCAAATTATATTATATGTTAGCTTATTATTCTCACATATCATATGTTGTGGTAACACTGTTTTTAGTATTATTTGTAATCTGTGATTTTATGTTTGAAACCCAACTGTGATAATATATTTTGTGTGCCTCTTGTCGCTCATCAAACGTTGATGAATTAACATCCTCACCATCTTGTGTGAAAATAAAAGTTTGTGAAAAGTGAATATTTGGTGTTTTATTTATGTGTTTGTAATATGTGTGTCTGATCGTCTTTCGATTTTATCGTTCAATTAAAGTCTTTCATCGTCATTTTTGTCTGGTCCGGACCAGTTGATAATTCCTATTTCTTCACAGGTTATGGGCCCAGTTACCTGGATGTCAACGTGGTTGCCATTGTTATAATTCGTCATGTTGTGCTGTCAAATCTTGATTGCTTCTTCCAAGTAGTAATCATGCCTTCTAATTTATTTTTTGTATTCTAATATGTTCGCTTCTCGCTGTTCCTGTGATCTCGTTCGCGTTGATTCGTTGGTTGGCGTATCTGGTAGTTGCTGAAATTGCTGTTTGTGGTGCAACTGATCGTTGTTACCTGTCATCGAGATGGACATTAGGAAGCTGAATAATATTGAGCCGTTTAATGGGTGAAATGGCAGAACCTGGAAGTTCTGGATGGAGCTGTTGTTGGCGAAGGAATCGTTGGGTAATATAATAACTGATTCTTTACCGAATGTTCGTAATAGGGGAGATACTTGGTTGAAGGAAAATGCGAAGGCGATGTTCCTGATCGCTAATAATGTGACTGACGAGTACCAGGAGATCATACAAACGTACACGATGGCGAAAGAAATGTTTCAAGTGTTGACTAATTTAATTGACAATGGAAATGACCAGATGCTGATGGACTTACGAGGAGAGTTGTATGCTAAATGGTATGTTTTTGGTGCTGATTTGCAGAAGTATCTTCTTGATTTTTGTGCTCGATGTCGTGGTTTGACCAAACTGGGAGACTTGACAACCGTGAAGCAGTTTATCCTGGTGTTGCTGAGATCGCTGCCCACCAAATTTCATCCGATCAAAGTTGTTCTGGAGGATGCAGAAGTCGTCACCTGGGATGGAGTGTTCATGAGGCTGAACAATTTCCAGCGTGAACTATCTTGGATAGCAAGTTGACTGTTAGAGGTAATTCTCTGAATCCTGTGTCACTAAAACCTTCATCAGTACCTGTTGCTGGTGAAGAGAATCTGTTCTTTGGTAACCATAACAATGTCGGTCGTAATTCTGGTAATTTTAATAGTCGTTTCAATCGTGGCCGGTCGCAAAATCGAAACAATAATTGTGGTTTTAGTTGAGGAAGATCTCACAATAATAATAGTAATAATTTTCACAATTCGTCTTCTGATATTGAAGGTCGAAATTTTAGTAATAATAATCACAATTTAGGTTCACAAAATAATAATAATGGTCGTAATTGTAGTAATGATAGTGGTCAGCTTAAAATCAAATGTCAATTCTGCAACAAAATTGGGCATATAGCTCGTAATTGTTTTGTTAAGAATAGGAATAATAATAACTACAAAAATCACAATCACAGTCACAATCATAATCACAATAATAATAATTTTAGTAGATCTGATGATCGTAATAGTAATTCTAGTAGGAATTCTGCACAGATGTGCAATGGTAATAATAATGTTAATAATGAATGCTCTGAAATGGGCTTTAGTTTCACGATTAATGGTAGTAATAGTAATAAAATTGATGATTTTGAGAGTAATAAAGATGATAGTTTAATCCCTCGAATCACATTTGTTGTCGATAGTGGATGCACAATTCATATTATAAATGATATTAACCTGTTCAGTGAGTACATCGAATTAATTCAACCTCATAATATTTGTGTTGCGAAAAAGGGAGTCTCGCTTTCTGTCACGTCTGTGGGTACGGTGAAATTAAAACTTTTAAATGGAATTGTAATTGAATTAAAGAATGTAAGGTATGCTCGGGAGCTGCCACAAAATCTGCTTTCTGTGAAACGAATGAGCAAGTCGGGTTTTGATACTCTATTTAGAGAGGAATCAGTTGAGGTCATCCAACGCTGCAGTGGAAAAATTGTAACCACTGGGGTTAGCGTGGACTCAGATTTGTACACGATTAATTTTTTTTAAATGTCAAGTCAGTCGTGCAATCTGACGTTGGAGGATGAATCAAGCCCGCTGACTGTGTGGCATAGGCGTCTTGCTCATTTGAATGTTAATGATGTTAAGTTGTTGTCAAACAGAGGTTTAATACCAAACGTTGACTCCAACCACAGATTGTTGTGTGAACCCTGTGTTATGGGGAAATAGAGAAGAAAACGATTCCTGAGGCATGAAAGAAAAACTAAAAAGCCTCTAGAATTGGAGCATACTGATCTCTGTGGTCCGATAAATCCTCCTTCATATAAAGGAGCGAAATATTTTATGACATTTATAGATGATTATTCCAATTTTTGTTGTGTGTACCTACTGACGAGTAAAACGGAAGCATTCACAAAATTTAGGGAATATCACGAAATGGTCTCAAATAAATTTGGATATAATGTAAAAAGACTCCGCTGTTATCGTGGCACAGAATACACAAATACAACCTTCCAGTCATATTGTGCTGAGAAGGGAATAATTTTTGAACCTACAGTTGGTGGCTGTCCCCAACAGAATGAGAAAGCTGAGAGGATGAACAGGACACTTTGTGAGAGGGCGAGAACAATGTTATTCAAGAGTTGTCTTGACAAGATCTATTGGTCAGAAGCCATATTGTGCTCTGCCTATATAGTAAATAGATGTCCCACAAATAAGGATTTTGTTCCCTTTGAGAGGTGGTTTGATGAAAAATATGATTATACAAAATTAAAGACGTTTGGATGCGACGCATATATGTTGTCATTCAAACATGATTCCAATAAATTTAAAAACAAAAGTGAGAAATTAGTTATGGTAGGGTATTCACCCTGTGGATATAAATTATTAGATATAAATGAAAAAGAAATACGCCTATCACAAGATGTTGAGTTCTTTGAAAATAAAATAGGAAATAATAATAATAAATACACAAAGGATGATGATATTTTTAAGGAAGTGACAGAATCCAAATTGGAAAATATAGAAGTAGATGGGGATCTAAATTTGGATTGTTTGCCACAGGAGGCGACTGAATGTGATGGCATTGCAAATTATATATATGTTACTGAGGATGGCATCCCTTTGGCGTTTGAGGAGGCGATAGCTGCACCTGTCATTGTGATGTGGAAAGAAGTTATTTCAGATGAAATTAAAGCTCTGGATTCCAATCAGACTTGACAGGTGACCAAACATCCAAAGGGCGCCCCCACCATCACATGTCGCTGGATATTCAATAAAAAATATGATAATAATAATAAAGTACTGTATAAGGCCAGACTTGTTGCCAGAGGGTGTCAGCAGAAGAAAGGATATAACTTTGATGAAGTTTATGTGCCAGTGGCAAAACTTTCAACTGTTAGGACACTGTTGGCAGTTAGTAATAAATTAAAATTTTATATTGAACAGATAGACATATGTAGTGCCTTTCTAAATGGTATTCTGTCAGAAGATGTATATCTTGAGATACCAGAAGGTATAGAAACACAAATAAATAAACACAATAATGTATTAAAGTTAAATAGTTCGATTTATGGTCTGAAGCAGTCGCCTAAGGTGTGGAACAGATTGTTCAACGAATTCCTTGTCTCTCTTGGTTTCATGCAAAGTAAGGCTGATGACTGTTTATATATTTTTACAAATAAAAATAATAACTCTATAGTATATTTACTCACATATGTCGATGACGTTATAATAAGTTCGAATAATCAAACACTAATCACATATTTTAAAAGGGAAATTAATAAAAGATTTAAATGTAAAGACCTGGGAAAAATTAATAAGTACCTAGGATTAAACATTAATCACAATCGTGACGAAAGCATCTTGGAAATTGAGCAGAGAGGTCTCATTGAGACTGTTGCTAAACATTTTGGTGTTGAAAATTGTGCACCTACCTACACAATTATTGACCCCAAACTCCAATTGGACAGGGATCTCAATGCGTGTGATAGTGTATTGAATAACGACTACCAGCAGCTCGTTGGATGTCTGATGTACCTAATGCTAGGGTCACGGCCTGATATTTGCTTTGCAATATCGTATTTTAGCCAATTTTCCAGTCATGCTACTGATGAACATTTTAGGTATTTACTACGGGTTCTTAAATATTTAGTAACCACAAAAGATAAGAAACTAACATTCACAAATGAACATGATAATAATAACAATATTATAGAAACATATTCTGATGCCAATTGGGGTAATTGTGTGACTAAAAGACAGTCAATCTCTGGATATTGTGTCTTTGTCTATGGCTCGCTGGTGTCCTGGTCCAGCAAAAAGCAGCCAACTGTAGCATTGTCTAGCACTGAGAGTGAGCTCATCGCTATATGCGACGCCACTACTGAATCCATTTGGTTTAAATATTTGTTAACTGATTTTTGCATTCAAGTTAAAGACAAGGCCACGATTTATGAGGATAATCAGAGTTGCTTGACGCTCCTGCATTTGGGTAAATGGAATACTCGCAGGTCTAAGCACGTAGACGTAAAGTACCATTTTGTATGCGATCATGTAAATGTAGACTGTGAATATTCGTACGTACCAACTTCGCGACAGTTGGGTGACGTTTTCACAAAGGGCTGCCCGAGGCCTAAATTTGTCATGTTTTGTGAGATGTTAAAATTGTTGTAACTTTTTGTATACGTTTACCATATATGTTAATATTTTTTTCACGTTGTAATTTTTTTTTTGTTGTTGTTGACTTTTGTCATTTTTGTGTAATGACCAATTTGTAGTTTTATGTCGTTAATTTAGTAATTTGTTTTATATTGACAATTCGTATAATTATAATTTGAGGAGGCGTGTGAAAATGATAGCAAATTATATTATATGTTAGCTTATTATTCTCACATATCATATGTTGTGGTAACACTGTTTTTAGTATTATTTGTAATCTGTGATTTTATGTTTGAAACCCAACTGTGATAATATATTTTGTGTGCCTCTTGTCGCTCATCAAACGTTGATGAATTAACATCTTCACCATCTTGTGTGAAAATAAAAGTTCATGAAAAGTGAATATTTGGTGTTTTATTTATGTGTTCGTAATATGTGTTTCTGATCTTCTTTCGATGTTATCGTTCAATTAAAGTCTTTCGTCGTCATTTTCATCTGGCTGGACCAGTTGATAATTCCTATTTCTTCACAGTATGAACAAACATAACTTTTCTCTTTCGTTCACTTGTAAACGCTGAAACACATTTCCTACTCAAACTTTAATCTCTTTATGGAGGAAGATCGTTCATCTTCCTCAAACTTGTAAATTGTATTTTAAATCATTGCATTAAAGTATTTCAAACTAATTTGTTTTTTTCCTTAGAAGTAAACCTCACTTCATGGTAAGTAGAGCTGCAATTCTCAAACAAAGTTAGTAGAAGGAAATACTTAATCATTCGTTTAAAGTTCATAATTTTTTACTATAATATCCAAAGTTAAAAGAAACTATAAGTATTTTTTCGTTAAAAAAGGTTATATTTTTTCAAAGTGTCGTAATTATTCATGAGCAGTTAGCTCAGTGAATTTTTTATTGTCTGAATTTTTTCGAAGCCTATCGAAAATTATTCATGATTGAAAATTAAATCATTTTGGCGCCAAATATTTCGACGCCATAGTTTCATCTTCAAAAATCACTGGATCGTCATTTTTCTATATTGTGAACCAAACCAGGATTTTTTGGCGTGGGAATTCAGAATACGTAGGACCGGGATTGTCTGTTACTGTAAAGAGAACAAATAATTAAATTTTATGAAAAAATCAAAAATTGCTGTTTTGTCGAAATCAGTTCCTGTGAACGTCGAACATCGCCATTTGCTGAATACTTCATCGTAGATCATCTCCATGAATTCTTCAGTCAATTGCTGCTTGTTGAGTCATCTGCATGAATCTGAGAGTACAAATTTCCAAAGACAATCTCAATTTAATCCGCTTATTTTCACAAGGGAAAACATCGATTAATCATAATTTGAATTGGGAAATTTTCGATGGAATTCCTCAAGTAACGGGTAATTTAATTTTGGATAATTTCCAATTATATATTTCTTGTACTATAGCAGAATTCGAGGGAATATATTAGATAATTCTGTGGGACATAGGGCAATGTTAATAATATAAAAATTTTTTTTAATTTAAATTTTTTTCAAAATACTTAATTTCATAAACCCTCTTTATTTTGGTAAAGATCTGATTAAGCTTTGATAAGTTCAAATAAAGCAGGTTTTTAGAAAGAAATCGCTAATTGTCCAATAAATTGTCAAGGTACAATAAAAATACAAGAAAAAGATTATAAAAAATTATTAAACATTTTTGAAAAAGAAAAAATCACAAATATTAGATTAAATTTAATTAATTTCCCATTTTGGAAAACGTTTTCAGGAGAAATAAATCTTGAAACCTTTTCTGTGGATATTAGTGGGATAATTGAAAATAAAAGAGGAATAGAAATAGCAAATTTCGTTGAAATTTCAAAAAATATTTTTAGCAATCAAGCTTTGGATTCAGTTGAATCTTTTAGAATTTTTTTAGAAAATTTTGAAAGAGAAAATCCATTTTGAAAAATACAAAAATTCAAAAATTAAAGCAAATAATATGACGAAAATAATATTAACAAATAAGATATTTTCAAGCAAGGACTAAAAAATTCATGATTTAACAAAATCCTTGGAAAAATAGAAGAAATCCTTTGTTCAATTAAACAAGTTTGGATGCGAATCTTCATATCCAGAATTCCTTTTATTAACAATATTCTAGCATAAACTTGAAATTTATACAATAAAATAATATATTGATACCATTCATAAAAATTTCTATAAATCCTTTGTAGTCAAGATATTCAAGGATTCAAAATCAAACTAGCTTACTTCAAGTTTAATTTTGAAAAATATTCTCCTTTATCTTCTACATACAATATACCTATATATTTCAAAATACAAATTCATTTCCATAAAGGAATCATTTAAATGTAAATAAAATTTACATTTAAATTAAACTTTAAAAATAAAATAATTTTTGGGGAAAAAATAAATTAAAATATTTTAATTAAAAAATTTTTTGAAAATAAAATTAATTTTTTTGATTAATTCAAAATTGAGTTATCTGAATTAAGCAATTTACCCAGCACTCCAGAAAGTATGAATACTGCTGGAGAAAGAACCACTACCCCATCCCCTCAAGAGTTCAGGGAGTACACACCCACAGTTACATTATGTCAGGCCAGGTGATGAAACCATACGTCCCATACAAGGTCCAAGTGAAAAAATATTTGATGGTCAATATTACTTAGACTGGAAACGTATGATAATAGCTTTAATAAGGGGTTCAGGATACTGGGATGTTTTTAGCCCTCATCCTGAATTAAAAATATACATAGATAATATGGATAATTTACAATATAGACCCACTTCAAACTCAGCTAAAGCTATTTTAAAAAACAAGAATTTGCAAAAGCATTCATTATGGAACACACGATGTATAATATCTCAAAATAAATTAGAGAATGCGAAACTGTGGACCAAATTTTCAAAAAATTATATATTACATATGGATCTAAAACAAAAATTGTTGCAAATATGGCAAAATCAAAATGGATTGCTTTTAGATTCACACCTGGAGGAAATATAAGAGGATTTTTAACCAAATGGGATAGTCTAGTTCAAGAAGTTTGTGATGCAGGAAAAGAGATAACTGAAGAAGAGGAACTAGAAAATCTCCAATTAGCCTTAGGTTACGAGCAAACAATTGCAAAAATGCAATTTGAAAATCTTCCTGAAAATAAAAAATATTTAGAAGTATTTAAACAAATTTTAAAGGAGGATGGTGACCAAAAGATGAGATAAACAAATAAAATTACAATATCAATCATCAAACAAAAAATTTGAAAATAATGGAAATTGTGGGAACGGGAGTTTCCCACCAGAATATATTGGGGCATACAAATGTACACCCTATTGCGTGTCCGTATAAGGTACCAAGGAGAGCCAAGTCCTCATACACGCTGGCAATTAGTGGACACAGTGACGTGCGTATATACGCGGGTAGTTGGACAGCGTATCGGCGAGTGCGCGTATACGTGTATTCACGTAGGACCGCGCTACTCGCCATACGCCATTGGTCACTCGCTACCCTGTGAGCGAGTGTCACGTTTTACCCGCCAATCGGTGTGAGTTTGATCGGTGGTTCGTGTATATTTATTCTTGCCCGCGCCTCGTTGTCGTGTGCATATAGGCCGAGCCTATCTTGTCAGGTGCGGGTGAACCCCACAGCACTCCCCCCAGCTTTTGCGTCGCACAAAAGCGATACCAAAATAGGGGGAGTTCATCCGCCAAATCCTACCCTAACTTAATATTTCGATGGGACCTAGTGTCTACCATCTTTCTTCTCCATCTCCCAATTGTGGAGGAAGGAGGCAAAGGCTGCACCTAGGCTACGATATTGATCGGTGCGGGCCCCTTGTCTGTCCCTATAGGACATCCTACTATTTCTACCCCGTCTATGGGGGGCTCGCTGGGCACGATTATCATGGCGAGAGTAGGAAGTGGGATGAGAGTTAGGATAGTGTAACGGCCAAAAGAGGTGGTTTAGTACTGGAAACTAACCTCTTTTGGGGCGATTACACTTCCTTCGAAATACAATAATATTCACAGGAATATTAGAGTATTCGAGAATTATTTTAATAAATTGAATTTACTATCCACGACTATTGTGGACCTTAACTTATATGAGAGACTTTAGTTAAAATTAAAAACACAATAATTTTTATGACTTTACTTTTAAAACACAATATTAACATTACAAGTATTCATTCACAGTCAAAGACTGGAAGAATATTGTTGGTACAGTTTAAGACTGACCAGGTATTTACAACACAATACAATATGATACAATAAAGTTCGACACAATACAATTAATTTACTGAAAACCAGAGTTTATATACCTGTCAAGGTATATGGTTTTCTATGGTATTGTGAATGAAGTAGGGATTTGCTGATTTAGGTATTTAATTATTTCGAGAATATTCGAATACCAGAATGTTCAGGTGTTCGAATATTCTGTTAAAAACGTGTAGTGGTCGTTGGCAGGAAGTAATGGTACTTTCGCCAGTTGACAGTACATGTTAGTGAAAGAATTTGCTTAGTAAGAAAAACGTATTTTTCTGTGAACGAAATATGTACGTCAATATTAAAATATGACGAACATATTCGTTACAGATAGTACATTTGAGAAGGGGGCACGTTGCTTTGGGTGATAGACCCTCCAACGTAGCCCCTAGGTGTACCCCAAAGAGTGGGTAGCCTAGCTGCCACAATGGGTTCCGGTTTTGACTCGATTGTTCGAGTTTGGATTGTCCATTGTGGGGGTGGGGGAACAATGGGTTTCACTGCCTCTGCCACCGAGGGTGCAACTTCCATCGGGAGTGCCGGTGGTGGTTGTGCAGTCGGGGCATTGTCCGGGATAGGATTAAGGAAAGGTACGATAAGAGGAGCCATTTCCCTTAATATTTCTCGGATGGGACTGCAGGGAGGAGGTAGGTTTAAAAGAGTATCCTCCTCTTCCTCTCGCAGTAGTTCCTCTTCCCTGGCCTGGTCAACAATGCATTGCCTGCGCATTTCATCTGAGAGGCGTTCCTCTGCAGATTCATCAGGCTGGGGTGAGGTTCCAGATTTGGTCTGGTTTTCAGACATGATCGGGTGTGGTTTTTGAGAAATAAATTCGAAAAATGTTGAAGAATTATATGAGGAGAGGGTTTAGAAACAGATGAAACTGTTCTGAGGGCTTTTTGCAACAGCAAAAAAATATAAAAATGACACAAAAATATAATGAAAATAGCAGAAGGTGAGAAGTAAGAAGACGACCTAAACGCATGAACGTTTGTAAGACGAATGAAGTTTGTTCTGAGTTCATGTTTAGGGTTGGTCTATTTTTCTCTCGCCTTATCTGTCGTTTACTTCACACAGTTAAATAGGTCATGTGAAAACTAGCAATTTGACGCCAAACTCGACATGTTTTGGTTTATTCTAAGTCGAGGAATCGTATTTCAAAGATTCACAATATTTGACAATAGAAATTTTCACCTGCATTTGTGTGTTGATAAGAAGTGATGTGAATTCTCAATTGTGGGCGGATTACACACGTGCGTGTTCTTTCGTCATCGAGGTTGTTGTACTCGATGATGAGTTTTATCAGGCGCGTTTTTGTGACGCGCCGTATTTTAACGCTGGATCGAGTGTGCGGAGTAAAGGTTCGAGTCCTGGCTCCAGCAAATCACTTATTTTTTTTTTGGGGGGGGCTGAGTTTAATTTTTAAAAATGTTCAGTCAACGGGGAATGTATTTTTGGTTTTCCCTCGGTGTTTTTGGAGGTGTTTTATTATTTTCTATCATTGAGTTTGCTAGTTCTCCAGAATAGCTTTGTTAGTTTAGCTTAAATTCTGGGATTTTTGTCAAAGTTAATCTTTAGAGGATGTTAACTTTTGACTGCAAATTACTCGTGAGTATAGGTTGTAATTTGTGACTCTATGATTTTTGTGCAATCCGAGCAGACTTGCGAGTAGGATGTAAGTTTTTGTTTTTCGTGGAGCCCTTGGGTCTGCCTCTCTTCCATTTTATGAGTGGCTCGGAAGGGTCGAATAATATCTCCACAGTGTCATCATTGAATTTGACACTTTTTTTTGTTTTTTGATTCGGAGCAGCTAACTCTAACTTGTTTGGGTCAGGCTCTGAATGTTGTTTAAGAACTTCTGCATTTGGTGAATCATTTTTAGTTTTGATTTTGACTGATGTGTCAGTCCGATCAGGCACTGAGGATGTGAGATCACTATTGTGTTTGATCTCTAATTCCTTTTGCTTGATTGTTGCTTTAAGCTGTCCTCTATCCTCAGTAACCAGGAATGCAGGTTTAAGTCTATCAATTGAGACTGTTTTTTGTTCCCCTGCTATCACGATGACAAAGTTTTTGTCATCACGTGATATGACCTCTTATGGGCCGGCGTATGGCTTTTCAAGTGAGCCTTTAAGTCTGTCATCGCACACCCACACATGAGATGTTGTGGCTAGGTGCTTTGATACCTAGACTTTGGGCTGGCCATGTTGAGCTGCTTAGGATATGATGCTATTTGCGTCATCCCTGATGTTTTGGACCATGAGTTCTGGACTTATATTTTCACTAGTTGTGAAGAAGTCACCTGGTAAGCGTAGCTCTTCGCCTAGTGCAAGTTGTGCTGCAAAATCCTGTGTCTGATTGTAGTACAGATCTGAGGCCAAGTAAGATGGTTGGAAGGACGTCAATCCATCTCTTCGTGTCTGCAGCCATTATGGAGGCTTTTAGAGCACGGTGCCACCTCTCTACAGCACCATTTGCTTGAGGGTGGTATGCTGTGGTGTGATTGTGTTTTACACCCAGCTTGGACGTTAGTTCATTGAAGAGTGAACTTTCAAATTAGCGGCCTTGATCGGATACAATTACCTCTGGCACGCCAAAACGGACTATCCAATTAATGTAGAGTTTTTTAACAACTATAGGGGCTGTCATTTCTACAATTGGGATTGCCTCTGTCCATTTTGTAGCTCGATCTATCATCGTCAACAGGTATTTTTCGCCTCGAGATGGTGGTAATGGACCAACCAAATCGATGTGTATAGTTTTGAATCGCTCGGTTTTTTTGAAACATTTGAGTGGGAATTTCATATGTCTTCCTACTTTGGACTGTTGACAATTCAGACATTGTCTTGCCCATAGGTTACAGTCGGCTTTCACACGAGGCCAAACAAATCGTGATGATATTAAATTTGCAGTACATTTGGGTCCTGGGTGTGACAGGTTGTGCACACTATTGAACGCCATTTTTCGATATTGTTTGGGCAAGAACGGTCTGTCCTTGCCAGTACTAACATCGCATGTAACGATAGTGCTAGTACCTGGGATTTTCCTAGGTCTCAGTTTTAAGTTGGATGACTCATTGGTTAGTAATTCCTCGAGTTCCAAGTCCATTGTCTGATCTCTTGCAATTTCAGGATATGGTAACTGAGTTAGGACTGAGACTGCATCAATCCTGCTTAAGGCATCTGCTGGGATATTAAGTTCTCCCTTTATATACCTAATGTCAGTAATGAATTGACTGATAAAGTCAAGTTGTCTCAGTCTCCTAGGACTTGCTGGGTCAGTTTTCTGCGTAAAGGCATGTGTGATGGGAAGATGATTGGTATAAACCGTGAACAATCGACCCTCTACATGGTGTCTGAAGTTCTTTATCGCAACATGGACTGCCAGTAACTCCCTATCGTATGTACTGTAATTTTTTTCAGCTTTTGATAGCTTCAAAAAACGCAAGTGGTTGATTGATGTCATTTTTCATTTGGTACAAAGTAGCACCAATCACGAAGTCAGAAGCATCGGTTGATATACATAATGGCAGACTGTCGTCTGGGTGAGCCAGTAGCATTGCGTTTGCTAGCAGATTTTTTATATTTTCGAAAGCTTGTTCAGCCTCCTGGTTCCAAACAATCGGAGTTCTGTCTCTCTTCTTGTTAGAAGTGCACAATGCGAATAGCTTGCTTTGTTCAGCAGCTGCATTGGGCATGCAACACCTATAAAAATTAACCATCCCCAAGAACCTTCTCATAGAAGCGATGATTGTTGATTTTGGAAATTCTATTATTGACTGCACTCTGGTCTTCGTTGGAGAAATACTTTCGGTCGAGATTGTGTAGCCAAAGAAGTCTATTGCGGATTGTGCATATTTGCACTTTGCAGGATTGACAGTAAGGCTGGCAGCGTACATACGCTGGAGTACAGCTCTTACATTTTTCTCGTGTTCTACCTCACCGCCTTCTGAGCATATACATATATCATCCAGATATGCATATGCAAATGGTAAATCTCTAAACAATCCGTTGATAAATCTCTGGAATGTTTGTGCCACATTGCGGAGTCCAAATGGCATTCGTAAATATTCGAATAGCCCAAAGGGCGTGATTACCGCCGTCTTTGGTATATCCTCTTTGGCCACAGGTATTTGATGGAATGCCCAATTTATGTCCATCTTTGTGAACAGTGTTTTGCCCTTCATGTTCGCATTAAAGACCATTATATTTTGAACTGGGTAGCGATCAGGGACTGTTTTGGCATTCAGGGCTCGATAGTCACCAACAATTCTCCATTTGCCGCTAGCCTTCTTTTTAATTAAGATAGGCGTACTCCATGGATTTTTGGAGGGGCGGACAATACCTTCCTGTAACATTTGATCGTACAGTTCTTTGGCTTTTGCTAATTTCTCGGGAGGTAATCTCCTAGCTTTAGCCACGCAGGGTTGCCCTTTAGTTTCAGTCACGTGGACTGTATCATGTTTGTATGGAGCGTCTCTTTTGAATAATGGCTGTGTAATGCCAGGGAAATCTTCAAAGAGTTTTATTAGTTTTTTGTTGATTTTAGTGCAACTATCTAGTGCTTTGTTTATTTTATACATTAGCGTTTTGCCCTCTACAAATAATCCTGTTGTAGAATCGATAAGCTTAGAATTTTTCAAATCGACCATTAGACCAAAGTATGCTAAAAAGTCTGTACCGAGGATAGCGTTTGGAACTTCTGCAATGGTGAAGGACCACATCATGTCTCTTCTCAGTCCGATGTTAACTTCGCTAGTCTCAATACCATAAGCTGGAATACTTTGGTTATTCACAGCCCGGAGGTGGTATTTCGGAGTTCGTACTTTATGGGATTTGCTAGCTGGTAGGACGCTAAGGTCCGCACCTGTATCTACCAAGTACCTTCTCCTGTGTTACCTGTCTTTTATGAACAGGCAGCGCGAGTATGTTTCCAAGTGGGCTTCTGCCGCAAGAACGACCCCTTGTTCTAGTTTGACTCTGGCTTTTTCGCATTCCACCAGGCACATTTTGGAGTGCACTTGGCAGCTGCTTCGTCAAACACATTATGGTAGTAACACCATTTTTCATTCCAAGGTTTTCGGTTGGGACTCTTGGTTTTATTGCTATTACGAGGAGGTGTGTTTTTTCTATCTCTACTCGTTGATCTATCAGATTTTTGGTCCCTTGGCCTACTCTGTCTGTTGGATTTGTTATTTCTATTGAACTGCTTGGACCTGTCTCTCTGGCTGTTGTAATTTTTACCAGAGTTGATTGAGTTTCGGAGTTTTTTGTTCTCCTCTTTTAGGTCCTTGAAATTGCGGTTCATTTCAGCAATTTGAGCTGCCAGTGTATTTTCATTAGTTCCAACCTCTGATGATATTGCAGCTATGGTTGTGCGATTGGCATCAGCCGCTAGTGCATCATCAGCCAGTCTGGCTAGGTACTCTGGCTTTGCCTTAGTATCAGCTCTATTTGCTCCAAGAGTATAAATGAGTCTTGCAGTGTCAGCTGGCAATTGTTTGCAGAACTGGTTGGCAATTAGTGCTGGGGTGACCATGGTTCCTCCAGTTTCTATTAATTTGGCCATGAAAACCGAGGGTTTGTCGTCTCCCAGTTTTATGCTGCCTAGGACTTTATTCAGTGTTTGGTCATCAGTCATTCCAAACACTTGTTTGATGGTTTTCACTGAATTCAAAAATTTTTTTTTTCTATGAAAAATAAATTCCACTAAACCCCAATCAGCCAAATTAGGTGTGATAATGCAAAGGAGTATACAGATCAAAAATTAACAAAATTTTGTGAAGAAAACGGGGTACAAATTGAAAACATAGTCCTTTACTCACCAGAGTTGAATGGAGTGGCTGAATGCCAAAATCAAACCCTGATGAAAAGAGTAAGGAGCATTTGGACATAAAATATTGGACGCATGCAATAGCAACAACTGCGTATTTAATAAATAGGTCATCCACTAGGGTTAATATGGAATATAAAACACCCTAAGAAATTTTTTTTGGTAAAAAACTAAATTTAGATAATTTAAAATTTTTTGGTTCACTAGTGTATAGACACATCCCGATAGAAGTAGGACAACAAAATACCGCAAAATCTAAAAATAAAAATATACAAAAAATTGATCCTAAACTTGCACCAAGGGGAGAGAAAGGAATACTCATGGGATACACTACTACAGGGTATTTGTATCAGAGACCCTTTCTCTAACAAATTTAACATATCATGTGATGCAAAATTCGATGAAAATAAAAATATATCTGACTTAAAAAATTGTGAACAAGAATTAATATTAAAACCAGCAGAATTTGTAAAAAATATAATAAACATTAATACATTTAACATCACAAAAACAATAGATAATAGATGGATTGAGGACTGTATACTAACATGTTATAAAGACCTAAAAAATAATCCATTCAGAAAGGAATGGATGCAAACCATTATGGATGAATTCATCTCAATAGGGGAAATGGATGTCTGGGAGGAGGTTGATTATGATAAATTTCTCAAAACCATAGACACACAATGGGTTTTTGTAACCAAACCAAATGATGAAGGATATCATCAACCCAAAGCAAGATTAGTTGCTAGGGGATTCAAGGACAGAACTGAGTATGAACTTGGACAGGTTTTTGCCCCCATTATACCAATTTGGTTAGTTAGATGGTTTTTGTCAATTATAAATAAATACGACTTACATATGGTTCAGTATGATGTGAAAACCACATACTTAAACTCCCCAGCAACAGTACCTATTTATCTAAAACCCCCTGAAGGATTACTAATGGAAAGTAATAAACTATTGAAATTAAAAAAATCAATTTATGGCCTAAAAACGTCCTCAAAATCTAGGTGCAACCTCATAAATTAATATATATTAAACATGAGTTTTGAAAGATCAAAAGCAGATAAATGCTTATATTTTAAAAAATGTAATGAAAAAAATATTTTTATGATTACATATGTCGATGACATTTTAATAGCTTCTAATACCCCTGAATAGATAGAAAACGTGAACAATTCTATCAAAAAAAGATTCACAATTGTGAGAATATGTTCCTTATGCCCTCACTCATAGTCGATATATTTAGCTGTAACGCGGTCGCTGCTTGTGACATCATCCGCTATAGCTGATTGTATATTCGTATTTTAACTGTCAGTTAGTTGATCTCCAAATGTTGTTACATGAACATAGAATAAAATGAGATCTTAAAACTGAATCTTTTTCTTATTGTGTTGACTACAAAATTAGTGTTTCTTTAATGATTTTCTTTTAATATCATCGTTGGTTGTTGTTCTTGTTCGATTAATGTTAAATCTTTCATATTAGTGATTGCCATTTCTCACAACAATGAAAATAATAGATAATCCACGTTTTTATTTAGGCTTTGAAATCATAAGAGACAGAAAAGAAAATACTATAACATTAATTCAGTCCAGATACATCGAGAAAATTCTAAAAAAATATAATCAAAATGAAGCAAATTTCATAAATACTCCAATCGAAACTTCATTAAAAATTGAAGAAGATGAAAATTGCACAGACGATACAGAATATCGTTCTATGATAGGGGCCTTATTATAGGTACCTAGCAAGAATAATAAGACCCAATATATCATTTGCCGTAAATTTCTTTTCAAGATTTCAAACAAAATCTAACCAAAAACTAAAAAATCATGTAAGAAAAGTTTTCAAATACCTACATAAACACAACAAAAGATTACTCCCAAAAATTTACTTCTGACAGTAAAGGAATACATTCATTTGTGGATGCCTCATACGCTCCTCATGTAAAGGATCATGGTATAAAAATTTCAAATTTAAATTTACAGAAATCTATTTCAGGCTTTTTAATTTATTTAAATGGAGACCTGCTAAATTGGAATGTAAGATGACCAACAATTGTAGCAACAAGCTCAACTGCAACAGAAATTATCGCCCTTTTTGATGCTTTGGATGATATACAAGTAATATTTTTACTACAAAAAGAAATATTCCAGGAAACAGACCCGGTAAGAATATTTGAAGATAACATTTCTGCACTGAGAATAATTACTAGGGGAGCCCAAAAAAGAGCAAAAGCTCTAATGATTAAATGTTATGCTATTACACAGTCAATCAAAGACAAAGAAATCAAATTTAAAACTGTAAATACAAATTTGCAATTAACAGATATGCTAACTAAAAGTCGTGAAAAACAAAAATTCAAAAATTTAGTTGATAAAATATTACTCACATCGAATTTTACATATATGGTTTAGGTAGTGTTTGATTAATAAAATACTGTCTTGATGTTTTAGCAGTTACTTGTATTTTCAAATTTTACCAGTATTTTTCATCTCCTATTATCCTGTGTCTGAATAATGAAGCCAAACACTGTGAAGGTAAATTAATACTGTGATTTTTACTCATAACCAGTACCTACTGAAGCTTTCCCAAAACCTGTACTAGTAAAAGCAAAGCCAAATTCACCGTCGTTAAATTATTCAGGATTCAGTGACGAATCGAACAGAAGAGAGAATTCATCTATGAATTCTGTTCAATTTGTCGCCATTAAATTAATTATGATTCCGCTACAAATTGAAGAGAATTCATCTACCTACGAATTATCTTTGATTCGTCGCCGTTAAATTAATTAGGATTTCGTGACGAATCGAAGAGAATTCATCTACCTATGAATTCTCTTCATTCGTCGTGTTAAATTAATTAGGATTCAGTGACGACAGTGACTAGTATTATTAATCCAACAATTTTTTCTTCAGGTTCTACCTTGCAGTAATTGTACCAAACTGTTTAGTTGTTTTTCTTTTTTTAAATGAATGACAAAATAGCTATCAATAACCTTATAGCTGAGGCCCATATTCACAAACGTCACTTTAACCTCCCTTCACTTAAACTTCACTTGAATGTGACTTTTGGTACAAGTTTGTATTTAAGAGTGTGGTAACATTTTATTTTTACATTAGAACTTTCATAAGAAATACAATGTTCCCACATTTTTAATGCAAAATTGTGCAAAAAACTTTTTTAAAGTGAAATTTAAGTGAAGGGAGGTTAAAGTGACGTTTGTGAATACGGGCCTGAGTGTACTTTTTTAGGTATTTACTATCGTGGGGATACCCCCACGAGTCCTGCACGCCTAGCGTGCACAAAGGAAACATGCCTACTGAAGGAATGTAGGTAGGCATGTGACCGGGCTGAGGCGGTCGCTTCATTCCGTTGTCGCACAGTGAGAGAGAAAGGTGTGTGTCAACGGTTATATTTTGTTGTCTCCGGACGTTAAACACATTTATATTTAAGTACACAAATGGTTAGTGGTTAGTTACCACTTCTTGGTAGCAGAGGCAAGAGGAGAGAAATTTGGCAAAAATGATCTTTTTATAAAAAATCAGCCTTAAAGAATCAATAGTAGGAATTAAAATTCGGCAAATTTTAATTACCTAACAGAAAAACGGACTTGTTGTATAGGCCTGTTTTCCTGTATGCTATACTGCGCTCCTACAGTCAATGCAAATTGAATACTTGAAAAAGAATTCAACCTGCAGATGCAAATAAAACAAAATTGTAACACAATTTTGAATAGCCTAAGTCAAAAATTGAATCAATCTTCGACTGTTACGTATTTGCAATACGCAAATACATTATAGGCATCTCTTGTTTTCTCCCATATACATATTCTAATGACGAACTTGTTGAGAGAATTACTTATTTGCAACTTGCAAGTAAATAATAAAATAAACAATTTTTCTTTCATCTCTCATCTACAAATTCTAATGACAAACTTGTTGCGAGAATTACTTATTTGCAACTTGCAAGTAAATAATAAGATAATATCTTTTTTAAACTATCGTCTACAAATTCTAATGACAAACTTGTTGAGACAATTACGGCATTTACCGTAAATACCTAATAACAGTAAGGAACCTGTACAAATAAACCGTCTCTTTATTGTATATCTACTCTTAAAACAATTGAAGAATTCCCAGTTGTTGAGAGAAAAAACATTCCTTTACTTAAGGAATTGACAATGTACGTAATATTTCTCAAGGACCTCTATTGGGATACCATGTTGGTGCGACCAACATGCATCAATCGGCTAAAAATTCTTTATAAAAGAATTTTCAGCCGACCCCAGCATAATATGTAATGTCAACCAAATGGTTTTCATCACGTAGCTGTTGAACCTTTTCAGCAACTTCAATGCAAGCAGATAGAGAAATACTACCTGCCAGTGCTGAAAAGATAGCCAATCGCTTTCTTCACTGCAACAACAGAAGAAAACAATTGGCCAACTCAAAAAAATCAAGGCCGATCTATCGTAAATTTTTACGTACAAAGAGTGAACAAACAAAAAAAAAAGGTATCCCCTTTCTCACTCACTCTCATACGAAAAAACACGATACGGCACAAATACAAAAATACCATTTTTTATAAAAAAAAAAATGACATTGGCAATACAGGCCCGACCAAGAAAAAAGAGTCAATTCAACTCTTTTGTTCTTGATCGCATACCATCCTTGATAGAGAATTATCAAGGACGGCAATGCACAACCCTTACACACCCAAAAACATACGTCGCATATTCTTATCTTTGCAACAAAGATAAAAAAAAATACGAAAGGATACACTCACACACTGAAAAGATCGACAGGCCACATCTTCTGGAAATATTGCAGAATGTTCATTCGAACGACTACAGTTTAAGAAGATGTCATGCCTGATCGATCTATCAGTGATTTTGTGCGCTATTATTTTAATATTTTTGTGTATCTTATCGATATTAATTCGTAATTTTGTGTGTAGAATTGTTTTTTCAATTTTGAGCAATTTTTATGAAAAATTGTACAAAAAGTCGCGTAATTTTAATAAAAATACGTCGAATTCGCGGCCATTTTTTCGGGTTAAAAATTACTTTCGTAAAGTAATTGCGCGGAAGAATTTCGGCGTATATTCTGTCCGAAACCCGCGTACAACACCGGCAGTCACAGAAAAAGGATTTTACTGGTCGTCAATTTTTTGCAAAGTCAAGAAATCGAAACGCACCTGGTAAGTACAAGTGCATTTAATATTTGTTGTGTCCCAAATATTAAAGTGTCGTCTAATTTCGTGTACTTCTCCAACAACCGAACTTGATGAAAGATGGATTTTGAACAATATCAACTATGGAAATTAGTATGGGATAATTGACATAGTTGATAGTGGAAATCCATCCACCATCTTATTCTTTGCAGACGAAAAATAAACAGTTCGTCAACAAGGAATTAATTAGGTATCGCGCTATGAGAAGTTTCGGCAAGCTTGAGTACAAAATTGCGTAAAAAACATCGTATTTTCGTGATCCTAACCTACAAAAATTAAATTCAAAAATGATTTTTGGCAATTTTATAATAAAAATTGCGTAAAAAACATCGTATTTTTGTGTTCACAATCTACAAAAATTAAATTCACAAATGATTTTTGGCAATTTTATAATAAAAATTGCGTAAAAAACATCGTAATTTTGTATTCCCAACCTTCAAAAATTAGATTTACAATCGATTTTTGACAATTTTGTGATAAAAATTGCAAAACAAAATTATTTTTTATCTTCTAACATTTTGCAAATGTTAGTACAAAAAACCTTTAGCAATGACGCAATTCAATTAGTTCGAGTCAATTTACGAGTGCCACGACTAAGGGAAATGTCATTGCGCCCCCGGGTCATGCCCAAATTTTGATTTGACATGACCTGGAAAACACTTTGAAAAAAGGATAGTTAGGCATTACTTTATAAAAAGTTTCAGCAATCTTGAACACAAAATTGCACACGAGACACCACAATTTCGTAATACTACTATGTGAATTCAAACAGCAACATGATTTTCAACAATCTTGTGTTCAAGATTGTAGATGAAAATTAAGTTACTCACAAGAATTTTTTAAAATTTTTGTAGGGAAAATATGTTCATGTTGGCGCAATTCCGTTGCTCTCTTCGTAATATTTGTATTTAATTTACGACTAAACGAAAAATTGTATTTGAGTGTATGTACTTAATTGTTTCTTTTACAGATCATTAGGGCCTTATTACCAGTCTTGGAAGACCGCTGATGGACACCGCCCCCAGTATTGTGTGGATACCCCCACGAGTCCTGCGCGCCTGGTGTGTGCGAAGGACACATGCCTACTGAAGGAATGAAGGTAGGCATGTGACCGGGCTGAGGTGGTCGCTTCATTCCGTTGTTGCACAGTGAGAGAGAAAGGTGTGTGTCAACGGTTATATTTTGTTGTCTCCGGACGTTAAACACATTTATATTTAAGTACACAAATGGTTAGTGGTTAGTTACCACTACTTTTACAGCCCAATATTCTAAAAACATTTCAGAAAGTCAAGTTGTCAAATTTTCAGAGGGGGGATGAAAACACCAAAATTTTCTTAAAATATCAGTGAAAGAGAGAGGTTGCGTAGTAGTATAGAAAATTGGCTAATTACATTCTTCTAAAATATAGTCATCTGATGAACCTTATATTGCGTCAGTGATTATTTTCATGTATGACATCCATTTGAACTTCCATTTTTTTTATTTCAATTTATTTATTTTCATCATCAAAGAATTGCATTTTTCCTTTAACCTTTATTTAAACACGTGACTATTAAACTGATGCTGGCCCATCTTTATTTTAAGTATAAATGTAACCAATATTGGTATTGTTACAATACTCTTTTGACTGCTACTTTCTTCCATTTTCTTCTGCAAAAAAGTTGTGCCAAATTTTCCTGTTTAACCATTTAAATGCGAAATAAAGATTTTCAGGAAGTGAAAATATTAAAAATCTTGATAATATAAAAGCTAAAAATCAACGTGATAGAAATGACTATATTTTAGAAGAATGTAATTACTAGCCAATTTTCTATACTGCTACGCAACCTCTCTCTCTCACTGATATTTTAAGAAAATTTTGGTGTTTTCATCCCCCCTCTTAAAATTTGACAACTCGACTTTCTGAAATGTTTTTAGAATACTGGACTGTAAATATCTAAAAAAGTACACTCAGCTATAAGGTTATTGATAGCTATTTTGTCATTCATTTAAAAAAAGAAAAACAAATTATTATTTTCGAATCTGTTCAGCTGATTTTCAATCAATATGAAATTAAAATTTCAAAACATAAAAAATTCCTTCATTATTTGTTTACATAGGTAGCTTATTATTGTATTATTGCAGGAGGAGATGTCAGAAACATTCACAAAAATTTGTATAAGACAAAACGCGTGTCCTAAAAAACGGTATCCAGAAGAAATAAGAATGTTCGCCTTGACACTGCAGTTTTATTCAACAAAAACATATGAATATGTACGTAAAGCCTGGAACCATTTAAGTACTCAGTCGCTCGGTCAGTATGGCATTACAATACTTGATGGAAAAGTTTCAGAAAAGTAGTAAGAAGAAGACATACCAACAATTTGAGAATACCCGAGGAACTTCTAGATTCTGCCAAGTCTTTAATGATGATTTTGATACGCTAAATTTCCGCAATCTATTTTCAAAAAGACAACCTCCACTTGATGAGAAATCCATTGATAACCTAAAAAAACAAGCCGCCGATATAGAGAGGTATATCATGAGCTTAAAATTTTTGAAAGGTCGGAAAAATCAAGTAGTAAAAAATGGTCGGAAAACTGGATTTGTAGGAATGATTATTTGCCTAAGAAATATTTTCCCACTGTATTCTCAACTAAAAAAATACGGCTTGAAGTACCTTTTGACATACAAGCTACAGCAGGATTTCATTGAAACACTGTTCAGTGCAATTTGCCATAAGTGAGGCTTCAACAACAATCCCAATGCAGAACAGTTCAAGGCTGCATATTGACAATTGATAGTTAGACATCAAATAACTGCAGCTGAGTCTAGAAACTGTGAATTAGATGAGGTAAACATACTGCATGTGTCATCTGGTTTCATCCAAATAAATTATGAAGCAGGTGATGCATTGTACGACATCGATGCAGCATATATCACTACAGTAAATTTTGAGGCCATAGACTTAAACACACACATACTTTCTGACTTTGTGACTGATGTCATCGCCTATATTGGTGGATTTATCGCATACAAACTGAAGAAGATCCTGCCATGCGATATATGTAAAAATGAGGTGATTGACATAAATAAGAAATCAGACATGATCATACTGATGTCAAAGGGGAGATTATTATTTCCATCAAGAAGTGTAACAAATCTCTGCTCTGCTCCACTGTCAAAAAATACATCCGAGTTAATGAAAACAGAACTTTTGATGCAATGTTTGCGTAAAGATGTATGATGAAAATATATTGGACCTACGATTATTTATTTTCAATAGTAAGATGTTCAATGAACACTTGCTAGAACAATCTTTTTGAATGATCATCGTGTGGCACTCATAAAATTAATAATAAAAATGTACATTAACATTCGAATGCGTCCTTATCAAAAATTTTGTCTCAAATTGACAAAAATATTCGACATAAGATGACAACCTTAATAAAATATCATCAATTTAAAAATTTGAAGTTTCATTGAAGAAATAATTAACAAGTAGATATATGGTTTCCATTTTTTCCCTCTAATTTTGAAAATAGGTACTGATTGCTTCTTTTCAGCTTTGAACAGAATTAAAGAATATTCAATTTGAAAACTCAGAATTCAAGAAAAAAAAATTAGAAAATTACCAATCAAACTAAAATAACTTCAACTTTTGTGAAGAATAAGTGAGAAGAATGCGAGAATCATTTTCTTTATCACAAATTCACTACAATCAAGTTATTAATTATTATTTACAGCTACCTACTATATCTTTTTGGTCCACTTTCTGTGTAAGATTATGGCATTTTTGCATGTGAGATAATCTACCTTTGACTGTACTAAACAGTTTGGTACAATTACTGCAAGGTAGAACCTGAAGAAACAATTGTTGGATTAATAATACTTGCCGCGGAATCATAATTAATTTAACAGCCACGAATCGAAGAGAATTCGTAGGTAGATGAATTCTCTTAAATTTGTCGCAGAATCATAAATAATTTAATGGCGACAAATTGAACAGAATTCATAGATGAATTCTCTCTTCTCTTCGATTTGTCACTGAATCCTGATTAATTTAACGACGGTGAATTTGGCTTTGCTTTTACTAGTACAGGTTTTGGGAAAGCTTCAGTAGGTACTGGTTATGAGTAAAAATCACAGTATTAATTTACTGTCACAGTGTTTGTCTTGTTATTCAGACACAGGATAATAGGAGATGAAAAATACTGGTAAAATTTGAAAATACAAGTAACTGCTAAAACATCAAGACAGTATTTCATTAATCAAACACCACCTAAACCAGATATAAAAAACAAATTTTGGAAATAAAAATGTGACACTTTTTAACTTGTTTACTGTGTTATATTATCAGTAAGGCAAGTCCATTATATATAATGTTTATATATAGATATAATTTATAATGGAAAATCTGCGAGAATTACTTAAGTGTCCTTATTTGTTCTTGCATTCGAGCCTAAACAAATTAAATTCGATTACTAGATTAAAAAATTCACTTTATGCGCTCATTAGCTCTGTTTGATAGGATTACACTAACTTACACCAACCCACACCGGTAGGGATATTCCATAAATATTCAAGTAAAACTTAGCGCAAAGTCACATAACATTCCTAAATTTGCGGTATCGTAGGTTGGTGTAAGTTAGTGCAGTCCTATCAAACAGTATTAATGTCTCACATTAGATTGAAAAATCAGGAAATTTTTTATAATAGAGTTACCAAGTTGAAGAATAAAAAAACAGTGAAAACTGACAAGTTTTCTCAAGTGATACATTAAAACAAAATTTTTTTACAGTAGTCTTGTTTAAACAATAATTCCATAAAATAGCAGTCTATATATGTGTATATTCGGTAGATACTGTAGCCTATAAATATTAATATAAATTTTCATTCAAAATTAAATTAGTTTTTCTTTTTCTTCATTCACCTAATAGATTCATTTGTGATTACACTCACTTTGCCTTAGTCCCAAAGTAATCTACTGAACATAAAACTTCAAAATGATCAGACTTTAAAAGCCTACGAACTAAAGCTGATACATTAATATAAAAATACAAATAATACAACCATAAAAGACGAAACTGAAGAAAGTGGGTAGGTAGATACGGGCGGTTTCTGACCTGTCATATGATCGAGAAAAAAAATTATGGCATTCTCACTTTGTCATAGTTTTCTATAATCGAGTCTCGAGTGTAAAATCTTTGTTAGGTTTATGCAACTTTTTCAAATAGTTACATGTATAAGGTAACATATGTGGCCTATCAACCTTAGGTAGACCGTAAGTTTTTCTGTAATACAATTGTGATTTCTTCAATAAGAAGTACCCAATATATCATCATAATTTATCAATAACCAACGGAGTTATTCAGCCATTAAGTGTGATGATGAGTATTGACTTCGGTTTCATGGAGTCCTTTAATGGTATAGATAAATAAAGAAATTTGTGGAAATCTATAATATAAATATAGTGACACTTACAAAATAGAATCCAAAAGGTGGCCTTTATTCTTTGATGAGAAATAACTAATTTTGGGATTGATACGTTCAATCATTACATTTCAACTCTGATACAAGCCATAGAAAATGTAAGTTTTCTTAACCAAAAAAATGTATGTAAATAAATACAATAAAAAATAAAAAATTCAGAAGTAATTGCAGGAAAGTGGGTAAAAACTGCATTTAATGAGGTATTAAGGAATGAAGGAAATTCATAATGAATCGAATTGCACGAGTATAAACTACTGGTGTAAATTATTAAATGATTTCTTCAAAACTAAAATAACAGGCGTGCTTTCAGAACAGTTTCTTTGGTCCATTAGGATTCTATCTTTCCTGAGTAATAATTTAGGATTTTTTAATATCATTTTTACTCATGAACCGTTAAGCAGATTGAAACAAATTTTTGCAGCATGTTAAACTACAATATATTTAATGTCTGTAACAAATTTTGTGACTATTGGTTAAAAATTACGAACCAAGAACAATTTTGGCCCCAAAAATGCAACATAATATGTTATACTGGATGCACTATACAACTGATCTGTATCCAACACAATTGGGTTTGTCCTTGTCCAGATCAAAATAAAGTGAACAAAATTTCAAGACCATCGGATAAAAATTGATTTTCTTCGAAAACCTGCATAACAAAGCCAAATGAATCTGACCATCAGCGGGAATGGTTCTAATCTGCCCACCTCCGCGATCAAAATAATCTGAAAAGGGCTTCAAAAGAAACCAAAAACGTTTACTGAACCCAAAGTTAAAAATAGGTCTTATACACCCTTATCACTGTTTGCACCGACTACATATTATTATATCAACAAATCAGTCTTCAATAAAACACCAATAAATAAGAGAAATCGAGAAAATACGAGAGAATTTATTGAAACACTATAGAAAACGATGGCAAATAAAGTAACACATTGACACAAACAAAAACATACCTACATACATACACACACACACAAAAGAAAAATAAAAAATTAGTATTACCACCAAACTTTATAAATGGAAATATATGTTCAACGATGCGAGTTACCCAAACAAAAACCCCCCTTCTTTTTTCCTTCGCACGAGTACACTCGTAAAATTCGAGATATATATATATACTATATAACGACCCCTTCAACCCTCATCCGTCAGCCAATCACAATTTATCACTTCTCCACCAACATCCGACATCACAACAATCAACTAAGCAAACTTTTCCAGAAACGCTGTGCATGATCTCAACGCTATTTCGTAGCACTCCTCGAAGCCGGCCACGTCGTCGTCGTAATACGGATCGCGTATGACGCGTTTGCCTTTCGGGTCGTACGAGCCGAGCATTTCGACGCTCGCCTTGCTGCCGGCTGGCGCCTTCTCCTTCAGCGCGCGTATGTTCTCGTTGTCCATGCCGAAGATATAGTCGAAGGAGGCGAAATCGTCTTTGGTGATCTGGCGCACCTTGTGTTTGGCGTCGACACCGTGCTTGGCCAGCACCTGCGCCGAACGTGAGTCCATGGCGGAGCCGACGTGCCAGGGGCCAATGGCAGCGCTCTCACACCGCCACCGCTGTTCGACGCCCTTTTGGCGGGCCACGTGCCGGAAGACGGCGGCAGCAATTGGCGACCGACAAATGTTACCCAGGCACACAAACAGCACCGACTTTTTGGATGCTTCAGCCATCTGCAACCAAACAAAATAAACATATGCCATTTTTTTTTTTTTTTTCTAAATCAACGCACATATTACGGTTAGTATTCAAACCGAAGCGCCGGCAAGCTACATGGCGAATGGGATTCGAAAGAAGAGGGTAGGGGGGATCGTAGTAAAAATGTGAAATCATTTTTCTTTTCTTTTTTCTCTCAAACTACAGACACATACGGCGGCGATGACGCAAAAAAAAGCATTTAAATCAAACGCGCACACATGCAATTCGAGTTGGGAAAATAGGGTGGAATTAATCTCACCAAAACATGAGACATTGGAAGGTAGGCGATCTGTAACCGATCGATATGGAAAGGCCCGATGGGAGAGGACGAAGGATGAATTCTTCTCGAATCTAAGTTATTTAGGGGGCCTGGCATTTTCAAAAAAAAGGCGCGAATCCCGATGGGGCTATACTCACGAAGGACTGATGTGGAAACGTAACAATAGCATGGTTGTGTGTATGCGTAATGCATTGCGCGCGCGCACACACACACACGCACACACATTATGTAACACACACAAATGAGAGTTACAGTTACGCAAATTTGACGATCATAATTCTCGTTTAGCCCCTACCATAGACCGAGCGTTAAGATGTTTACACATCAGAAAGAGAAAAATATATAAGTCTACAGCGAAACACTGAAAAACCATTTTTCAAAGCTGGCTCATGAAATTGACTTCTCTAGTATAGCAAAAAATGCATGAGTTCTGCCGGAGCTATGGGCTATACTCAGCCCTATCAATTTTGTTGTTTTCTCAAAATCATGAACAGTAACTTTTATAGAAATTTCTTGTTCTTCAGTTCTCTTGAAAACTACTGAACCAATAGGTTCCAAACTCCTATCGGACCTGCTCCCAACTGAGGACTATCTTTCGTGAAAATTTAGGCCCAATCCCTTTTTGTAGCTTTCTCAGTGTATATATACACATAATACAGTGAAAAAAATATTCAAAATGAGAAAAAGGTATCATTTCTTTTTTCATAAAACTGATAATTTTTTTCATTCCCAAGCCTAACCTCTTCTTGGCTCCTCAAAGCCTATTTTAATACTCCATTTGTAAGAAAAATGGGTAAAAAAAGTACTTTTTTTCCTTAATTATTTGGGGCAAACTAACGCTAGTCTAGAACAAAAAAATAATAAATCCGTTAATGAGAACACCTATCCTAATTTCTCATCCCACCATATACAATGTTCACCTTACACTAAAGCCTTGTTCACACTTGGCTAGTTTTTGTAAGTACCACCCTGATACTTGGGGAACTATATTCTGTTAACGGCTGAAGTCACTGTGCCGTTTTAATCGTTTAATGTCAACTTCATCTTGGCAGATCACCAGGTTTGATTCTGATGAGATTCTTAAAGGACTATCGGCCAAATTAAAGTCAACTTTTAATACTTAAAATGGTGAAGTGACTAACTTTCAACAGAATATAAAATAAAGAATTATTTGAAAATAAAGCCGAAAAAATTTTGTCAAAAGTATAAAAGTTTGAGTAATACTCAAGAACATTTCTGACCTGGAGGGTTATTCCATCAAATAGCCCAAGTTCTTCAAGTCACTCATAGTCTGGCAAGATTCAAGAGTTAGTTGTACAGTACTGAATCAACTCTCATCTGATCAATCCCCGCGTACAATCCCAAATGTACAATTAACTCATGCTAATTCACACGGAATAACTGACCTTCTCAAATTTCAGGTTTACAACGGTAATTGAGTCAACTCGAAATTAGAAAATATACGCGGGGTTAGCTCATGGAAATGGTTAAGTTATTTCCAAAATTAGGGTCAACTCACGGCTGTACGTGTACACTCCACCCTTAAACGATTTTACGCCAAGTTAAAATTCTTCTAAAAAGAGAAAATGACTTGAAAACGACTTACGCATTTACAGTGTAATAGCACTCTAGTACTTCCATGTAAGCTTACGAAAAAGATGAAATTTTTTTATCGATGACATATTATTCGAGTACTTTTCATGAAAAAATCGTCTTAGCATACCGGTTATAATTACTCATGACTAAAAGTTGTACAAAGAATTTCTCAAGTATCGATCTCGCATTCGGGTCTAGGGGGCCCTGAAAAATGGGAACGTTTGCGATTTCTCCAAGGGGTTCCAGATTCAAATACACTAACTACTGAATTACATTTTTCAAAGCAATATTTTTGTAGGCAGAAATTGCCATCACCCACCATATCTGCGACTGCACGGATACCGCAAATTGTAGACAATTTTCGATAGAATCTTTAGCCTCCCTTTTACATGTAAGACTAAAATAAAACGACGACCTTTCAGCACTATTTCATATTATGGAACATTATATTGCTATCGAGATTCTTATCTTATTCCTATTATTTTTTATAAGTAAATTTCATGAATTTTTTCAAAATGTTATGAATAATGCTGCTCAGTAGAATTTCCCCAAACTTACGAACACATTGCAGCACACAAGTGAAGAAATTCGTAGATGCTTTGAAAATTTGCAAAGGCAACGAAAAATTGAATAAAAAATGACCGTAAAACGTAGTAATTGGTCGGACATTTCATCAACTACATAAGTACCTCATTAGCACCTATAAAAGAAGATAAAAAAACGTGGTAATTTTACAGAAACTCTTGCAGTAAGAAACATAAACCCTAAATTTTATCCAATTTTTCGACACCCAGTCAGGTTCAATGAATTTTACAAGAAATTTTTGTCAAGTAAATATTGAAAAATGAAATTTTTTATTCGAAAAAATCGTCAATTTTCCAAAATTTTAAACATTTTTATTAAAAGCGGTTGAATGTCAGAGAGTCAAAGAAAATTCACATAGGATTTGGTTCATTTCTCTCAGCATGCCATTCTTTTATACACGGAACGTTAATTTTTGCTAATTTATTCGGAATTTCTATAAAAAAATTAAAATAAAAAAATTATAGAAAAAATGTGAACTTTTAAATTTTCACAACGAACTTGATGACAACAGAGTACTTGACATCAAGGGATCTCATGAAACCATAAAAATTCATAGAAAACAGCCTATATAAATATGTACCTATCTACGCGATTTTTTTCTTTTTGGGTAGCCAAACAGGATAAATTAAACTCAAAATGTTTTTGTTCTCGTAATTTAATTATTATTAGAGCAAAATTTTCATAATTTGCATTCGGAAATGTTCGCATACGTTCAAATTAATGGAATTTTCTTTGAAAAAAAAAAAAAGGTTAAAAATTACAAATAGGATCTCATAATCTACAGTATCTTTATCAACTCGAAATAGATAATAATCGATGAAGATGATTTATTGAGATCGATCTACAAAGGAGCGATTCCACAAACAATTTCGTCGTTTCAACCATTTACGCCGATTAAGCAAACTTTAACTTGGCGGATGGTTCGGTGAGATTCTTACGCGACTTTTCGCCTAGTACAAGCAGGCGTGAAGGGCGTAAGTGAATGAACTGAGGTAAATCGTTAAGACACACGTAACGTCTACAGGTACACTAATCAAATAAAATTTAGCTCATTTTTAAAACTAAGAACTGAGTAAGTTTTTAACCTCACATTCATAATTAGCATGATATTACTTAAGACAATATCACTTTAGCCATCACAGGAAGGTGAAAAGCACGGATGTAGATAACTCGATCATAAGGGAGGGGGTTCAACAGCCCACTCTGACCATCCCTTAGTCACAATATCACTTCCACGATCACAGAACACACTATTTTTTTCACTTATATTTTTCGGAGCTAAGGAGGATCCAGACTCTCAGAACCCTCCCCTTATCCACGCTATTGATGAAAATGAAGTTTCGCAAATTATATTTTATTGATTGGTCAGTTCTTCCTAAAGTAAATTGATTTTACAATAAAAGGAACAATGGTTATATATTAGACAACAGAAAACAGAACCTAATAGAAAGCACTTAAAAAAAAGTCTCCTAGTGATGTTTGCACCTCATGATACTAACATACAACTTCAGCCAAGAATGAAAAATTGCAAAAACTCAGGCAACCGATATGAACATAAAATACGAGAAAAATATTCCAATCTTTGAGTACATATGTAATGGTAGGTTGATTCCAATAACATTTCTATAGGTAGTTATTATCAGACAGAGATAGCATTTTCAGGAAATGAAATTACTGTTTTGCATGTTACTATATATATATATATATATAAGAATATATAGATATACATCTAGAAGTAATTTCGTTCCCAAAACACAATTTTTGAAGAACTGAACTAGGAAAATCAGCCCTCCATTACATATATACTCAGATTCCAGTGCACTATAATGTAATTTCTCACAAAACCAATTTAAAGCCTATGTCACAAGAACTCTATTGTATTATTTTGACTACCTCAGTACAAAAATCTGCGAGGGTGCATTAAGAATGAATAAACAAAACAACCAGTTGTTAGAAAGAAGTTGAAATATTAACCTGAGTTTATCCAGTTCAAAACGATTTCTCCCAATGTTAGGGTATACAATTAAAACACAATAGATTGTTATCAAATATTTCATACTGTTACCAAAATAATACTTCATTAACCAATCAAAATTGTTGGGGAAACTTTTCTCAAATTAATTACTGGGGTAAAAGTTACTCTACCGAAGTAAAACAAGCAGTCAAAAATTGGCTGAAATGCTTTGATTAGTTACATGGGCATTCATTCTAAATGCCTATAAATATACGTTGATATGTGGCGGAGACATTTTAGGCAAATGTTTTTGGGCTAATTTATCATTAACATTATTTTTATGTTTTTTATATACATCTGAACAAAATAATCAGATTTTTGCCATGATATTATTATTTTGTGTTGTTCCAATTCCTGTGACATTCATATCTTCGTTCCATTTTCAATTATCAACTCCCACTTATCTACTATTTCAGTCTATCGTAGTGTAAAATATGTTTAATATTTTGGCGGCATTGCTACTTTTCTTCTATTTTAACTCTATGAGTCTGGGGACCATGATTGGAAAAAATATGGTGAAATTTTCTCAAAATCAAAACATGCCACCATTCGCAATAGGTAGAATCTACAAAATTTACCGAAAAATGTATCACTATCAATAAAATGCAAAGAAATTTCCTTTATCCTAATCGATGGCCATAGAATGCCATCGAGTGATTCAATCCCAAAATTGATGGTAAATTTGAACTTCGTATCCAAGAAAATATATTTGATGTTAATGTTAAATCACTAGATTATCATAAAATGGATTTTCTTCATCCCATTCTGTGGCCATAAGAGGCTGCTCACTGAGTGTTTCAATCTCAATCCCAAAATTCAGGTAATTAACTCAACGCCATAGGATTACAAGATTTAAAAAAACAAAATTTACTAAAATTCGAATAAATGTCATAACTGAAGCAAATAAGTAAGATAATTGGTTAATGTGTAAGGATACGAGCAAGAGTACGAATATGAAGAACTTAAACTTCTTGGTTTGGGTGACGTGGGTTAAGAATGTTACTAAATTTGAACGAAGAAAACCACAGTCCTAAAAGAAGCCCATTAATAAATTATTTCAAGAGATTACGCTTCGGCTAATATTTGAGCAATTAACTCATACCAAAAGATGCAATGACACAGCTTCTCCGTTCGATTCCAACAAAATTACGGTGAGCTTGAAGAACATGTAATGTTAGTTTAAAAAAAACAAAAAAAACTCAAATTTTTAAGAGAAGAAAGCGAATGTGGCCACAATGTTTTTTGAGTAGGATACTTCTGGGAGTGTTTTCGAAACGTCCCAAATTGCTGCGAGATCAATTTAATTCAAAATACGAAATAAATTGAAAGAAAGTTATGTTCATTGTATAAAATGAAAATTAATCGGTAATTACCATTTTATTTTATATTATCTTTATAGAGTCCAAAGTTTAAATGTTGATGATAAGTAAAAATTGTTAAAATACAAGTCATACTAGATCTATTTTTAGTTGCATGGAAAGTAGAGATGTAATATGCCGCTGTTATTGCATCTAGATGATACTTTTTTCCATCAATTTGGTTTTGAGAAAATGAGAAGGCAATTATGGGCACAATTTAAGTATATTTAGGGAAAATGTCTTCTGCAAACGAAACAACATGAAAAAAATTTTACAGTCAATTCTGATTTATTTCTTCGTGTAAATCAAAGTTTCATTTTTCAGACGAACATTTCGTTAAAATTGATAAAATATAAATCGATATGATATGAATGAAACTTCTCTGACGAATTTAATCAAGTTCATAAATAAATGAAGGAAGAAAAGGCAAAGTAACTTTTGTTACCCGTAAAATTTCAAAAAATTCCTCCTAATTTATTTTTGTTCGCTTTCAGACTAATGAATAAAACTATCATAGAGACGAAATTATTGCTGTGTATGTCCCTAAAACGTTTATTAAAATAAAATAAAAATAATAATAACAAAAGAAAAATTCATCATATCATCACTTTTGGAATCATCACAAATTTTCAATAGCAATCATTTCATTATTAATTCATTTTAAATTAAGGATGTTTCTTGAAATTCAGTTCAAAACAATACAATAACTCACATCAACAAAGAATATTATAGAGGGAATTAGATATCGACTCATTCTTCAAATTTTAATAATGTGTTATAATATTTTTGAGTGTATGAACGCATTTACTGAATAATTGCTTGAAGTATGGAATTTTTGGCATTAATCAACAATGTTATTTTGCGTTTTTTTTTTTTTGCTAAAAAATTTTTCAAGTCTCGATTCTTATTTTTACTCGGCTGAATAAAGTGTTTCTTCAGACTTAATGTACCCATGTTTTTTTTTTCTACAATCAGTGAACATTCATTCGGATGTAATTTTGGTGAATTTATCAAATGATTACAAGTACACACGACGGACTAATATCATTATTTGATAATTTATTTATGTTAAATGAAATGTAAATAAGAAAGTTCTTAAAAATTTCAGTAAATCTAACTTTATTTTTTGGCCTAATGTTTCCCAAAACAAATTTTTCTGAATATTATTACGCCGAAGTACCAATAGACTCAGCTGCCCAGACTGTAATTTTTAATAGCAAATTTAGGGCAGAAGCTAATTTTAAACATCTTCTGGTTCAGGAACCAAGCACCAAACATGACTCCAAGCAGATAACGAATCATAACATCAAATATCAACTCCGCTGCTTTTTTTACGTTTCAATGTTAGATTTATGTACCCACAGAGAGATCACTAAATATACCAAATTATTTTAGCAACATATTTGAGCATCGTTTTAACGATATTCGTACCACAGAACTAACATTTTTTCCCATAATTGAGACTTAAGAAAACTTACTTGGAAAAAAAAATAATTTGAAAAAAAAAATTAACTTGTGATAAATTTATTTATTTTCTTATGAAGAGGACAAAAGTAGGCTATTTTTTCATTTTCATTAAACATATTTTTGCCTAATGACAATGTCCTACACAATTAGTAATTAGTAAGAAAAAGTATCGCAGAATTTACACGAATTCAATAAAATTCTGACAAAATAAATTTTCTGAAAAAATAAGAAAAAAATCGTTAGTTTGTGCATAATAAATAGTAGGTATGTTATATTTGCGACATTTTTAATCTGAAATTTCACGTAAAAAAGTTATAAAAATCAGCAGAATTTCGAAGTGTGACATAAATCCGCGTGAAATATTAAGGTTTTTCTCGGTGTTAAATGTCCATTAATCAGAAATACCGAATATCCAAAAAAACAAGTTCACGAAAGTCCGATAAAAAGTTTCAATTGATCATTTTATAAAATGTACACATTGAAACACTAGGCATGTGAAATAACGTTTGAAAATTATTCAAATTCAAGAAATTAACTTTTCTTGACTATTGATGACGGACATTTACCTACTTTGAAAATTCAAAGAAAATCATGGAGAAAAGTAACACACTTATCAACTTACACAATTGGTAACATTCTTCAATTAATATTATTTTTTTACTCTATGCCCTTGAAGACACCAATCAAACATTCAGACTGTAACAAAAAGAAAATCTTTCAAATCAATTACACTTAATTGCAATATTTTAGGAACATCAAATTAGCTCAAATTTTTCAAATTTACCACTAGTAAAAGAATATTGTTTTTTGTTTCTCGATGAGATGTTCACAGACTGTACGGCATTACTTTTTATGAAATTTCACCCATTTTTCCTTTTTTTTTTTTTTTATGTTTGAAGTCAGGGAGCCACAGATTAAGTGATAACTATGGCGACTACTGTGCTAAAGAGTACCTGAACGTTTATCCATTCCTAGAAAGCAACCTCATAACCTAACTGATAAGGAAGTTGACTCTAATAGACAGATAAAATTAAGTACTGGCAGTTCAAATCATTCATCCACCGATACTTAAATTATTGATGACCATGAGTGTAAAAAGAGATTTGGTTTCGGGGCCATCTATTGGAACACGTCAATACTTTCACTGGCTGCACACCAATCCTTGCCTCTCCCTTACTAATGTGTATCAGACCAAGGCTGCTGTAATAGCAGCAGTTTGCAGTATCTGCAAACGAAGTTTGTCTTTCCTTTGATACAGCGCACCACACTGCTTGTCTCACTCTCTTACTTGTGCCTTAATCACTGGGGAAAGGTAGATGTGGTAACTACTACGTCAAGCATTTCACTGTTTACCCATTCATAGGAGGCAACCCTATAGCCTAATTGATATGGATGTTGACTTTTATGAATCGATAAACGTAGCTCTCCAAAGTTCCAATCCCAATCTGCCAATACGTACAGTAATTACCGGTAAGATCGACATAATAGAAAATTTATACGAGGTTTAATAACAGCTAAACAATTCAATATTACAAAGATGTGATATTTGAAATTCAAGGAATTTACTGCATCATTTCTACAGCAACTTGGCATTGTTAATTACAATTAACATACACATAAGTAAGAGAACTTGGCAATATTAACTAGGTACAATTAACGTTGTAAGAAAGAAACATAATAATGTTAGCTCAAGTTGACTTATCCTCATCTTCCCTTTAAACGAGTACGACTTGAATTTTATCGAATACAATCTGAATTTAATCGAGATGGTTAGCGTGTTCAGGTGCTAAATAAGCTAGAAAAATGATTTTCCTATTTTTACAGCCCTCCACAAAGGGTTGAATGGAGGAGAGAAATATATAACAAAAATGCAATTCTAAATTCTCCGGGAAACGCATACACTAATTAAATGTGTCGAGATCTGTGCAATAAACAAACTCCTCTCCTTCTAGTATATAATTTACATTGATGGCATACTGCCTCCGTCATTTTCAAGGACTACTTTAATAAGAAATTCATCGACACAAATCCTGTCCCCGCAGACAAACCAAAACTACAGTTCTAATTTAAGAAGTAGGAATTTCCAACTGAGGTCAAGCAGTGAAGGTTGATGACATTTTCCATGGAAAATCCTTTACATAATAGTTCTAGAATGGCATCACTCCTCTTGAAGAGAAATCCACTAGATTCTAATTACAATAACAAAAAACCACTACTCTTACCTAAATCGACAACCATTAATGTAGGAATAGGCATAATAAATGAAAACATGGTTCAGTAATACTTACTCGCCTCAGGTTTCCAAAATACCTGAAGAAAACACGAGAGACCACAGACCGGCGAAGCATTACATAAGTGTTCGTCGAAAATACACCAACTTAAGAGCTAAACAAGTCTCAATAATGTATTGCGAAGATGTGCAACCCAAATTTTGTTTACTTTATTCTCGATGTGGCAAAATCTTACGTTGCTTACTTACGAACAACTAAGGAAAACAATAAAAAGGACGGAAAAGAAAGAAAGGAAAAAATAACTTTTCTATACGACTTATTAATTCGTGCGCATAAGTATAAGCTGCAATATATCTTTTTTTTTTTTTACTGTACAACACAAATTCTTAGGTACGCCATATCTACTTTATTTTTTGCATTTGATTCGTAAATACCATATTTACTTGACGATGAGGTCTTTTAATAAATTGCACTTTCATTCATATTAATATATACACAAATCAGTATGATCATTGAATGCAAAAATTTCCTTTCGATTGATGTATTTAACGATAAAATTGCTGACACAACAAAAATACGTTGTGAATTATGCGGGCGTATAAATATTCTTTACAGCGACCAGTTAATATGCTGAATAATTTGGGTTACACACCAAGATTTTTAATCCCCTAAGAAACATACAGAGAACAAGAAAAATCAGACTTATATAGAAATTTATTATAAGAAGCGTGCATTCTATATTGAAAAAGAAATACGTATCGTCATTTTTCAGGATTTTTTTTTTCTTTCATTTATCAATGGTAGTACGTTGTAATTGAAAAAAAAGATGAAACAAATGAAAATGAAAAGAATAAAAAGAAAAAAAAATTAAACGAAAAAAAAGTAAATAAAATAAAATGGTAAAAAAATATAAAACAAGAATACATATAAATGAATAAAAAAAGAGTAAAATAAATCTATACACGTTATATATTGAAATAAATTTAAACTTCGTTAAGGTAATTAAAATTAAAACTTTATTTTTTTTATTTTATTTTTTATTTTTTTTACAATATGAAATTGTCAACATTTATTCAAAATACAAATTGCGAGTGGACAACTTTACTTTAAAAATATAATATTTAAAATAATTAAAAATTAAAATTAACTTAATGAAGTAGAACAAAAATCTCATTATATTATTATCATCACCATCATTACCTACGATATAATCATCTGGTTGGAAAGTGAAAAACATTCTTCAACACTCCGATATTGCAAGAGAACGAAAAAATAAATAAAATAACGTGGGTTAAGAGAAGAGTCGATGGTATAGTATCGAGTACATCTAAAATTATTGTTTTCGGATTTTTCAAATTAATAAACTATTTTATTCCACTATGTGCAAGTCAAAATTTTAATAAAATAAAGTCAAAATTACACGTAGGAAAATTTTCTTCAGCGAACGATGATGATTAGATTATTCGGAAGTTTGAAGTTTCTGAACTTATACAGACAAACTATTTTTTTTTTTTTATAAGAAAACTGACTCAATCTTGAAAACACCATATTCATAACCAACTCCAACTTACGCCTTTACTGGAGACATTAATTCCAACAAAACGGAGTCAAATCAGTCGTGATATCAAAGATATATTTATCAAATTTTTAACGTGTGAATATATTGTAAATTAGATTGTAAAGGCTAATTTCAATTAATTTCGTTAATTTTTAACAAAACGCAAAGAGTGAATAAACAAGATAATGCGAATACAATGCGATCGATTTGGTCACAAAAGAAAAAGGACGAAGCAAAATAGAAATGTTCAATTCATTAAAACTTTTGCAGAAATATTTAAAACAAAATTCCATACTGAATATTTATTAGCAATAACAACAAAAATTTCCATGTGTTTTCAACGTCAAGCCCTTATATCGAAAAAAAGAACAACTTCAGAAAATTCAACATTTCAAAACGAAAAATTCAAGTAACACAATTTTCGAGGCTGAAAGTTTCTCAAAAATGGAAGACGTATTTTAAGAAACCAGTTTTTAATACCAACGAAGAATGAAAAGCTAGAAGATACCGAAGTTCAACTTGTATTCCTCAATCACTGTTTTTATGTTTGGAAATCGAGTTTAACAAATTTATCCAACTTCAGTAGCTTATCAATATTCTCAACAGTTCAAATTCGAAATTAAAATGTTTTGTACATATGTTGTTCGGCAACCATACCATCGAAACACTCTTCATTGCATATATTTTTAGCTAATGTCACATAAAAATCTATGCACGCTTTAAAAAACAAAATGAATTGATACAAATCAACATAAATAAACATGCTCTATTTTCTTTCATAACTTACAATTATAAATAACACGTTTCCTAAACATTATCAATGGCCGGAAAGGGAAAGGGTTACCTCGAGGAAAACAAAAATCCGACACATTTTAAGAAATTTTACAAATTGAATTTTTTTTACATTAAAACTGACATAGGCACCCGAAAACCTGAATTTTTACATTCATAAATTACGAGTAGCGTTCCCTGAGTAATACCTGTTTTCCTCTAGAAAGCCAACGATGCAAATAAACGTACCAAAACTTACGAAGAATTAATTATTTGAGTTGTAGAACATACTGATAATGTTCCAGGATTGCCACTGGAAGGAAAATACCTTACACTTTAGTGACAATACAGCAATCAGTGAAAATGTAAAGCATTTTTAATTTTTTGTGAGAGGAGGGGTAGAGAAAGCCGCCGAGATTAAGTAAATACGGCTCGCACATGTGCGGCAGACATCTTTCCAGATGGAACAACCATTTGCTGTTGACAATGAGAATTTTTAGCTGGTTTTTTACCAATCATTCTTTGTTGGAAGATGAGGAGTGAAGTGGGCATCTGGCAACTGATCGGCCACTATGTGTGAGCAATATTTGGTCAATCTCTCGCAAGAGAAAGTCCCTGTAAGTGTTAGTATGTTTAACTATTTCCAAATTCCTCTTCAATTCCTTATAAGAAATTTATATGGAAATTGAATTAACGGGCAAGAAAGATAATGAACTGAATAATTTAATTTTTCCGAATATTTTAAAAATGAAAGCAATATTGAACGTTTAATGAAAAAAGTACACGCATTTAATTATTTTTCTTCGAGATATCCCACTTTGAAAATCAATAAAACTCCATATAAATGAAAATACTTGAACACCAGTTACCTATTTTCAGTAGTTTGAAATTGACCACCTGATGCCGCCCACTTTGCTTCCTCTTGCCAATCCCTCTTACCCAAAAAACCAACAAATGCGTGCAATTTAACAATTACGGACATATTCAGTGGATGCTTCATTTTTACTGAAGTGTGTAACGAATTTTCTATTCAGTGATAACACTGAAACATAAACAGTATGTTCTACAACTCGAAGGTTAATTCCCTATAAGTTTTGGTATGTTCTGTTGTACCGCTGGCTTTTTATATAAAAACACGTATTACTTCTGGAACGCCCCTCATAAAATAGCAACGAGAGTTCTTCAAATTAAAAAATCCCGCCAATACCAATTTTGACATATGTTCGTATCGGATATTCCCGAGGGGAAAACGTCATCATTAAATTATGCGGCTAATTAGCTGTAAATCACATTGTCAACAAACATTCATCTATAAAACAATAATGCCACAAAAAGATGAAGGCAATTTTCTAATGAAAACACCCAAATACAAGTCAATACTTTCAAACTTAGTGGTAACAAGGATCAAAATGAGAACGACATTACCAACGATAATTTGAAAAATTGTGAAACACACACTTTTAAAAACTTTTTTTCGAAGATTTTAAATACGCACTCTGTTTCATTCGAATGAATAAAAAACGAAAAGTTAGTGAATAAGTGTTGGAACGAATATAATCGAAAAGGACCCTTGTATCAAGTAATTATGGTCTCAACTAAAATTTTCAACTACATGACCATGAAACAAAAAATGATGATTCATATCAACACTTCGATCGATCTGATATGAAAGAAACAAAACCTAACAAATTAATAAAAATTAACCTATACAAGCTGTACAAGTGTTTGTAAAATCCCTTTGAATACAATTATTATAGGTTACATTCATCATCGTTAATAGGATCAAAGGAAGTAGATTGGTAAATTTAGCTACACACATAAAAACATAAGGCCTATAACCCCTCTAGACACAATAAAATAGAAAAATCAACTATTTATGCACAACTTTTCCTATAAACTGAATACTGAAAACTCTACAAATTAGGAAAAAGAAAACAGGTACCTTCGAAATAAGGTATGCTGTTATTTTCACACTTATGTACAACAAAAATATTCATGCTTCACCACTTTGGACAGTCATGTTAATACGGCGTATGCCTATAACCTCGACTTCCACGGCCTTGCTTACCAGTGCCTGCTTTTCCCCGACCTCGGGCCGTGGAGATCACAGGTGGAGGAGGTGGAGCTGGCGTGACAGGTGGATATCCAGCTGCATCGTACCCATATCCGCTGTAGTCATACCCATATCCATACGGATCCGCACCGTAATAATCATACCCGTAACCCGCGCCGTAGCCGTAATAGTCATAACCGTAGCCGTAAGCCGCATAGTCGGCCACTGGATAGCCTGGAGGCACAGGATAACCTCCACGTCCGGTTCCGCGCACACCTCGCCCCCGTCCTCGTGCACGGGTGCCGGGTCCCAACAAAAATCCGTCGGCAGGCTTCGGCGTCGCCTTTTTCACGTCCACCATTTTGCCCTTGATCTGTTGCTTCGGATTCTTAACGATCTCGTTGATCATTTGATCCGATTCGAATGTGATAAAACAGAAACCCTTACGCTGGTTTTTAACTTTGTCAAATGGCATTTCGGTCAACGTTATGGTACCGTACTGTCGGAAATGGTCCTTAATGTCATCGTCCGTCATCTCTGGCGAGAGTCCACCAACAAATATTTTGCCTGGTCGTAATTTAGCTTTTTTCGGATCTACCTTTTTATTATTAATTACGTGATCGCCGGCCTCGAATACCTTATCCAGTGATTCAGCGTTTTTGAAAACGATAAATGAAAATCCCCTCGATCTACCCGTGTTAGAATCGGTTTTTATATTAACACTTTCGATATCGCCGAATTTGGAAAAATACTCCCTTAACTCTTTTTCAGTCGTTTCCCAACTCAAGCCGCCAACAAATAACTTACGTTCTTCATCCTTAAGATTCGATTTCGGGTCCGAGTTGTTAGTCTGATCCGACTTCTCATCGCCGTTCGCCATTTCATAATCCTCAATATCTGCCATGATGGTCTGAAATTACATTTAAACAAGTCTTCATAATTTTCCCAGTTAAAGAAAAATGAGAAAAACGCAAGATGCACCATGTATTTGCATAGTCTCTCGAACGTTTCCAACCTCCTCCACTCTGCACTGCAAAAAGGAAATCACCCACGAAACACGAAGGTAATTGGGGATTCCATAAATAAGTCAAAATGAAAAATCGATGATGAAAATCAGACAGCATCTAATTAGTCACCAGAAAAATGGAAGACATGACTACACAAAATGAAGGAAGGGCAGAAATTACTCCACATATACAGATCGAGAAGTAATTCCGAAATAAAAATTTAATACAAAGTGATTGACAACCAAAGACTGACGAAGTAAGATAAAGCCAATGGTGTTCAAAAGTTACCGGCATCAAACATGCAATCCGGAAACGGCAAATATCCTTCACAACCCATCATTCAACATTAAACGATATAATGTAAAGCTGAGAATAATTAATTACCTTGAATTGAAGTAAATCAAAAACCGAAAACTAGGAAAGATACACACAAATTAATACACTAAAAATAAAGCAATTAGAGAAAAAGCCTCCACGAATGGGCGAAGAATTGTGCTTGTGCGTCCGGAAAAAAACCAAGATGGCGAACTGTATATATCTGTATATATATACACATAATTTATTCGAAAAATAAAATCACAGATGAAAACTTAGGAAAGTGGATGAACAAAAAAATTAGTTTGTCACAATGTCATCATGGCACCTTGACTATATACATACTGGACTTCTAATACTGATAAAAAGCTGCGTATCCCTGTTCAAAATGTTAGTTCATTATCAAATTTATTAATACTTATTGTCTTTTCCTTTGACTAAGTCTTTTCTTACCACAATTATTGCTTTAAATTACGAATTAAATCGGTAATGTTGTAGTTTTATAAAACTCAGAAGTTCAAAAATTTCAGTTAAATCGATTTAAAATTTGATTTACTGCTGTATAAAAATAATCTTGGTTGTTGCTATATGACGAATGTTTTTTGTTGTTCAGTCACCTCTTCACTACGCTCATACATTAGCGCTACCTACGAGTGATGAACGGTAAATGTAATGCGATTCATTCTTTCGTATCTGTGGTTGTTCGTTTCACCTGTGGTATTCTACCCAGGCTTTATCTATCTACTTTGGCATCATGGCCGTGTTATATGTTTAATGGGCATTAAACCTTTGTGACGAGAACAACGTTTGTTTTTCATTGAACTAGAAAATTAATCTCTCAAATGAAAGATCCTCATTGTTATTAATAGCCATTTTTAACAATCTCAACATGACAGCAGAGCATTTGGGAAAGTTTTTTCAGTGATTAATTCGTTTTTTCGTTCGTAGTATTTCATTCAAGTGATTGGAATCAAAAAATTTAGAATGTTGTAAGTAATTAATAATTTCGTTTTTCTGTATGATTCGTTTCATTTTGCTGTTCGTGGGATGTAATTCGTTCGCCAAATTGGGGAAATCAATGTGAATTTCGGCCGACATATCTGCTGAAAGTGATTGTTCACACATCCAGTTCATTCAATTTTTTGCCAAATCATTGCTGGAAGAATCAATATGGCGGTAGCTGAAACGTAGAAAATTCGTCAAACAGCAAAGCATCATGTTTTATTATGTTCATTACTTCATATAATTAATCATTTCCCATCCGTTTTTTGTCGTTTGGTTGGATTTGGCCGTCCTTGTGTCCGCTGATTCTGATCATCGAAGCTGAAAAACGAAAGATTGTGAAGCTGCAGGAGTTCAAATTTGGTCATCGGGTTACGTTGGCAGGTGAATTTGGATCGCAGAAAGGGTATCGAAAACCTCCGAGGTAAAAACCTTTGAAATTTCGCAGTTTGAAATCATCAGTTTGTTGCTGAAAAATTCAAATCTGAAACCGTTACCAGCAAGTAAAGACAAGAAAAGCTGCTAAATCCGGTATCTAGTTTGAACTTGAAAACAAGTAATTTTGTAACAGTTTTAATTTGAATCAATAATATTCTCGCACATTATGCATTTCCACTAATAGTTCATGTATTTGTTTGCATATATTTCATTTTGTGAATGAATATTTTAGATTGTGGGTTGTAATTCAGTTAGATCGAGTCATTGGGCTCTGATAGAATTTTGCATTTTGGGATTTTAAATTTAAAGTTGAAATTTTGATTTGAAAACGGTATTGATCGTTTAGTTAATGATTATTGATCATATTGAAAATTGTTTCTGCGATCTTATGAGCTATTTAGATAATAATTTTGTGATCCCTGCTCGTTTTGATCATTTTTGGATTTGTCGCACTGAACTTGGCGATTATCAATAGAGAATTTGAAATTTGATTTTTGAATTTTGAATTCAGGAGATCGTTGAGAGATACATTTAGAGGTACTTGATCCATTGGCATCAGAGGACAGTTTCTGAGGATTGGTTTTCTGATTGCTGAATTTTGTTTCGCTTTTCTGAAATTAAAAATTGAAAATGTCAAATGAAACACCGAAAAACAAGTTCAAAGGGCAAAATTATGAGGCCTGGAGACTGACGGTGATGTGTTTTTTGCGAGGTGAAGGTTTTGCTGAAATTTTAGATGATAAAAAGACTGAATTAGCGGTATACAAGGTGGAATCAGAAAAAAGAACGTCGGAGCAGAAGGAATACATTAAAAAACAGGAAAAAGCGAAAGCGATTGTTTTGGATCGTATGAGTTTTGATATTATTGAGAAAATAAGGGATGCCGTTTCCGTTGGCGATATTTTTGCAAAATTAGATTCTAGATATCGTGGCACTACGCCCATTGACAATATCAATGCAAAAAGACGATTCTATGAGATGAGATTTCGCTCAGGGGGGAATATGCGGTCATTTCTTGATTTATTTTCGAAGACAGTTCGCGAGTTACGCGATTCTGGAAGTATTCTTTCTGAGGCTGACGAGACTGAACACTTGTGTATGGCCATGCCTTCGGATTATGAAATTTCCTTATTAGAATTTCGTAGTTTTCCATTGGAAAAAAGAACTATCGAGGTTTTGCACCGGTTATTGATTGATCGAAACAATAAGCTCTATAGTGAGCAAAAAGAAAAAAGGAATGTGAATTCCAATAATTTCCAAAATGGAAATAATTTTAATAAATTTAATAAACGTTTTGATAATTACAATCGAGGTAATAACCAAGATAAGGAAAAAAGACATGGGTCTAGTGATTCGGGATTTAAACAAAATTTTGAAAGAAAAAAAGAAAATGAAAGCAAAACAGAACCTAAACAAAGCAAAAAAGAAATAAAATGTTTTAATTGTGGCGGTATTGGCCATTATGTTAGTCAATGTCCGTCTGCTAAACCACAAATAAATAAAAATGACCAAAAATCCACAAAAAAAGTGGAAAAAGAAAAAATCAATTATGCGGCGATGGTCCAAACAGTGGACAGTGATTCTGATTCTGCTGGTTCGTCTGGTAATTCCTCTTTGAATAATTCGTTTGAGGAGGAAAGGCCTTATATTCAATTAACTGAGAAATTCTTGCTCGATTCCGGTACTCAGCAGTTTCTTGTAAATTCCCTTGAAAATATGTATGATGTTCAAAAACTTAATCCTCCGTTGAAACTTGTGTCAGCCAAAAAAGATGCTGTATTTTACGCTACTCATAAAGGTCAGCTTGCCGTAATGTTGGAAAATAATAGGCGTCAACAGGAGATTATTAACTTGGAAGATGTATATTATTCTGAAGAGATAGAACATAATCTGTTTTCGACAACACGTTTGACACGAAAAGGTGTGTTCAAAGTTGTTATGTCAGGAAAAAAGGCGCATATCTACGTTAGGCAGACTAAACAAAAATTAGCTACGGCGTACAGTAATGGCAGTGGACTGGTTTTAGATTTTGAGAGGATGGAAGTGATACAAAAAGGTGAATGTGGAGCTATGTTTGCTGATGAGGAAGATGAAAATAGAGAGCTTGAAAGTCAACAGACGAATTGGAGCGACTTTGAGGTCGAATTGGAAGTTTTGCCAGAATGCGATATAGATACTCAAGTCGACATGCGCCCGGGACTGCAGATTGAAAACACAAAAGAAAATGAAAAACAAAATGAAAATACGGAACAAGATAAAAAAAGAGAAGAGATCGACGAGAGTAAGCAGGTTGTTAGCTCAAGTCAGGCATCTCAGACTTCCCAGGTGAAGTTGTCAAAAACAACCCAAATGAAACAATTGTGGCACCATAGATTTGGTCATGTAAATGCGAAATATTTGAATTACTTGAGAGAAAGCTCAGCTTGTTTTCCAAATTTGGTATTTAAAGACGATGATTTCAGAAATTGTGAAATTTGTCTGTCGGCTAAATCCTACAGATTAGGCCATCACGGAATTCGTCTAAAACCCAGTAGGAAGCTGGAAATCGTATCTACTGACATTATGGGACCATTTGTTGGATCATTTAGGGGTGAAAGATATATCATAACGTTTATTGACAATTTTTCCCATTTCACTATCATTGTGCCAATCGAAAAAAAGAGTATGGCAAATGAAGAATTCAAAAAATTTTTTATGAGAAATAAAAATAAATACCCTGAGTCACCTATCGCAGTGTTGAGATGTGACAATGCTCGTGAGTATACAGATCGTAAAATGAGAGATTTTTGCAATGAGCATGGGGTTGAGCTTGATTTGGTAGTGCCATATTCACCTGAGCTGAACGGGCTTGCTGAGCGGCAAAATCGCGTGATCAGTGAAAAGACACGTGCATTGTTGTTCGACTCGCAGCTCTCGATGCGATATTGGTCATTTGCGGCAACCACATCTTGCTATTTGAGTAATAGAACACCATGCAGGAGCAATCCAGATAATAAGACTCCACATGAGATGTTGTTTGGTCGTAAACCGGATTTAAAAAATTTAAAAACTTTTGGGGCTTTGGCTTACAAGCACATTCCGATAGAAGTGCGTAACCAATCTGCTGTGCGCGCCAAAAAGAAAGGCAAAACGCGAGTGGACCCAAAATTTATGCAGAGGTGCGAAAAAAATCTGCTTCTGGGTTATACAAATACAGGATACTTCACAATTAATCCTGATACAGAAAAAGTGTCAATAAGTTGTGATATTAGGTTCAACGAAAATAAAAATATAAAAGACATAGAACAAAATAAAATAGAAAAATTACCTGAGCCGTCTGAGGAGTTGTTTAGTGCGAATATTCCTGTGATAGCTGCATGCAGGGTAGAGAAAAACACAGACTTAAGATTTCTAGAGGACTGTGTGCCTCAAAAATATTCAGAGGTTGAGTCGAATGCGTTCAAAGATGTATGGAAGAGAGCTATGGTTGATGAATTCAACGCAATGACAAACTTAAAAGTTTGGGAAGAAGTTCCTAGATCCAAAGGTTGTAAGACTATTGACACCAAGTGGGTGTACACCGTGAAACAGAATGAAAAAGCTGAGTATGTGGCAAAGGCGAGACTTGTTGCTCGAGGATGTAAGGACAGGCATGAGTATCAAATTGATGAGACATATTCTCCTGTTGTGTCTCAATGGGTGATCCAATGGGTGATTTCATTGGCCAATAGGGGGGGATGGTCAATGACACAATTTGACGTGCGAACAGCATTCCTGAATGGTGAAATTTGGCGTCCTATGTACCTATCCTTATCACAAGGCTATGTTCCGGAATCACAAAATAGTATATTGAAATTAAACAAATCAATATATGGTTTAAAGACCTCATCAAAGTCGTGGTTCAATCTTTTGGACGAAAAATTAAAAGAACTGGGCTTCACCCAAAGTAAAATAGATCGTTGTCTTTATTATAAAGGAAAATTTAATGAAAAAATAGCTTTTCTGGCCGTTTATGTCGATGACATTTTGCTTGTAACAAGTGAAGGTAGTTGGAAGACTGATATTGTCGATCGTCTTGTAAAAAACTTTGATGTGAAAATTGAGTATAATCCTAAGTGTTTTGTTGGGTTTGAGATCAATAGAGATCGAACCAATAAAACGGTAAAGTTATCTCAATTTGCCTATATTGATAAAATAGTTAAAAAATTTGGACTTGAGAATGCCAATGGGCAAAATACGCCCATGGAAGTTGGTCTAAAAATAAACAAAAAAGAAAAAGGAGTAGATGATCGAGAATTTCGATCTATGATTGGTGCATTACTGTACTTGGCTCGAGGTACGAGACCCGACATTGCTTTTGCAGTGAATTATTTGAGTCGTCGCCAAGGCAATTCCACACCTTCGGATAAGTGGAATGTCAGACGTATAATAAAATACATTTCACATACTAAATCATACTGTCTATTATACCAGTCAAAAAAGGAAAATCTGGAAGCTTATGTAGATGCTTCATATGCCCCTGATGTGAGTAACACTGACAGTGACATTGTGGACATTGAAATAGGCAAGTCAGTAACTGGTTATGTAATTTTTGCTAACGGCGATTTAGTTAGTTGGGCCGTTAGAAAACAACGACTTATGGCAGCATCCTCTACCGCTGCAGAACTAATAGCTTTGCATGACTCACTCGACGACCTGAGGCTAATTCGCCTTGCTCACTCGTTATTGCTCGGCGAAGAAGGTCCAATTGATATATTTGAGGATAATATTTCTGCAGAGCACGTCGCAAAAGGAGGGGAAAATAAAAGAATGAAAGCACTCATGGTCAAGTGTTATGACATTCTGGATGCTGTACAAAATAAAGAAATTCTGATTAAACGGGTTGCTACATCCGAACAGCAGGCAGACATTCTAACAAAAGCGTTAGACAGAAGGAAGCATCTTGAAGCCGCCTCAAAACTGCTCCTCGTTCCCGATATGATTGACTCTCCCTAATGTTGTTGTTTAAATTAAAAAGATACTGTTCGCCGCTGATGGCAGCTTTGTCTACGCCCATTTGGCCCCTTGACAGATTAGGGATGATTTGTGTACCCCTCGCTGTAGGGGAATCAACGTATTCGGAGTTTGGAAGCGTCAATGGTGACAGTTCTCTGATTGTCGTTTGAGATCGATATTTAATGTATTCTAGTAGGTCTCCGATTGCCTGTAATATATGTGTTACTTCGACGATTCAAACGTTTGTTGAATTGGTTTTGCCTTATTTTTTATTTTTTAATTAATTAAAGTTGCTATTTTTGTAACATGTATCTATTTTTAAATTTTATATTGCTTGTTAATTGAAAATTTTTGTGACTAATGGTAACACAACTGTGATAAAATGTTTTAATATTAGTTCGTTTTGTTGTCTAACTGAAACTATAGACATAATTTCATTTTCTGGTAACATAACTGTGATATATTTATAACGTAATTATTTTTATATTTAAATGTCTAGTCAATTTTAAAGTTTTCAGGCTGTATCAAATTTTTATTTCTTTTGTAAATTTAAACAACGTCATAATTTAGAAATAAATGTATTCTCTACGTAAAGAGCTGTAGGGGGGTGTTGTTCAGTCACCTCTTCACTACACTCATACATTAGCGCTACCTACGAGTGATGAACGGTAAATGTAATGCGATTCATTCTTTCGTAACTGTGGTTGTTCGTTTCACCTGTGGTATTCTACCCAGGCTTTATCTATCTACTTTGGCATCATGGCCGTGTTATGTGTTTAATGGGCATTAAACCTTTGTGACGAGAACAACGTTTGTTTTTCATTGAACTAGAAAATTAATCTCTCAAATGAAAGATCCTCATTGTTATTAATAGCCATTTTTAACAATCTCAACATTTTTATCTACTTGCGAAATATTCTTACAAATATGTCTAATTCTAATTTTTACATAGAAATTTGTAATTAATTCGGTTAAATGCGGATCAGGTAGCTCTATGTTTTTAAACAGCAAACCAGTAAACTAACATTTTGAACGGGGATACGGGTGTCTGACTCAACTTCACTGGTTGTTCATTAGACTCTGTGTTATTCTTATCAGTATTAGCAGTCCAGTATGTACATAGTTGTGAGAAAAATGATAAACTCCAAATCGTGACTGATATTATTTGACTGTGATTTGTAATAATCTGTGATATTGTAAGCTGTTTATTCTGTGTTTATCTATATGAAACTGTCACTCTCTCAACAACCAGCCATTGAGCTGATATATGTGTAATAAATTCGTTTTACACTGAAATTTAAATCTTGTGTTTTTACTCAAATTCGGTTGTGATATTATATTCATCTTTTCATATGGCGTTTAATAATTTGTTCGGTCAGGAAGTTCGTCATTGTTTGATTCAGTAATTCTCACAGGTTATGGGCCCAGATGTCGTGTTCAGCATGGCCGCTATTGTGATTCTCAAGCAAAGTTCTGCAGTCAAAAGCTGTCTGGTAATGATCATGTCATTTTACTAATTCGTTTGTGTTCTTTGTATTTTCTGCTGTTGCCGTTTTTCTGCGTGTCTCGTCTCTGTTGGCTTTGAGCCTGATTTTGTCACTGGATTAGCTGTTTGCTACGTGACTGTGAATTTTTTCAAGATGGAGAGTGGAAGAAAAACCAACATCGAATTATATGATGGCAAAAACTTGCAGAGCTGGAAGTTTCGAATGGAATTGCTGTTGCGGAAGAAAGATCTCTACGAAGTTGTGCATCATGTTCCTGCAATTAAGGATCGGAATGCTGAATGGTGTAGTAAGAATTCTAAAGCTATGTTTTATATCGCAAATAATGTGCACGATCAATTTTTGGAAGTCATTAGGGGATTCGAATTCGCTTGCGATATGCTTGAATCGATCTACAATTAGGCGAAACGTGATGATGATCAAAAACTCATCGATCTTCGAACTTCATTGTGCGCTCAGAGATTCGTTTTCGGCGGTGATTTGCAAGCTCATACTATGTCATTTCAAGCTAAGTGTCGACGACTTGATGAACTGGGTGATCCAACGACGACTAAGCAGTTCATTCTGTGGTATTTAAAGTCCCTTCCTGGCGAATATCGACCGCTGTGTTTGATGTTACAGGATATGCCAAAACCTTCGTGGGATAACGTAATAAGTAAAGTTTTGTCATATCATTATGATTTGTTGTCGGACAAAAAGGATGCTGTGTTGGCTCCTCCGACAACTGTTTCTCAAAAACCTTCAGTAGATGTTGCACCTACTGGAAAGAATGTCTTTTTTGGTTTTCAACGTGGCAACAGTCAATATAGGGGTAATTTTTGTGGTAGAGGACGTGATTATTTTCAGTCCAATAATTTTCGTAGAAATCAGGGAAATAGTGGCGGCTATGGTGACCGTAGAAGTAATTCTAGTCAAACACAAAATAATAATTCTAGTCAGGGAAATAGTAACAGTAATCATGATGCAGGTTCATCTAATAGGAATAATAATAGTTATAAAAATCAAAATAATAATTCAGGTCGTGATTACAGTAATGTTCGTTGTCATTTTTGTGGGAAACTTGGTCATATAGCGAAAACATGTTATTCTAAAAGGAATCAAGAGAAACCAAAGGATGATTCTAAGGGCTCTTCTGCATTACAGGCGTCTAATGACTGTTCAGAGGTAGGATATAATTTTATGGCTCATGGTCCTGTCACACACTTTGAAAGTAAATCTAAATCTGGTGTACCGTTTGTAGTTGATTCTGGTAGCACCTCACATATAATTAATGACTTGACTCTATTTACAGAGTATATTGAATTAAAGAAGCCTATGTCTATTATGATTGCTAAAAAGAATGTCTCGCTTGTTGTTTCAGCAGTTGGTACTGTTAAATTAAAGTCAAATTTAGGTTTTGATGTAACACTTCACAATGTTTGTTTTGCTAGTGAGCTACCGTCTAACTTGTTGTCTGTTAAACGTATGGGAAATGCTGGTTTCCTTTCACAATTTAGGGCTGAGACGGTAGATATTATTGATGAAGTTAATAATAATAAAGTAATAATAACAGGTAAAAGTACCATATCAGACCTATATATCACTCATTTTTCAAGTAATGTAACTGAATCTTGTAATCTAACTGCTTTATGCACAAATAGTCCGATGGAGTTATGGCACAAAAGGTTGGCTCATCTAAATAATAATGATGTGAAGTTGTTATCTAAAAGGGAACTTATCCCAAAAATTGATTTGAAAGATCGAATTTTTTGTGAGCCCTGTGTCATGGGCAAGCAACATCGCAAACCTTTTGATCGTCACGAACCAAAAACAAAAGAACCACTTGAGTTGGTCCATACGGATCTATGTGGTCCAATAAATCCTGTTGCTTATGACGATAAGAAATATTTTTTAACCTTTCTTGACGATTATTCAAATTTTTGTTTTGTGTACCTGCTAAACAATAAGACTGAGGTTCTTTCTAAGTTTAAGATGTATAATGAATTAGTTGCAAATAAATTTGGTTGTAATGTAAAGGCTCTTAGATGTGACCGAGGCACAGAGTATATTAATGGTCCATTTAAAACCTATTGCGCCAAAAAAGACATAGAATTACAGCCAACCGTGGGAAATTGTCCTCAGCAAAATGGGAAGGCTGAAAGTATGAATTGAACATTATGTGAACGCGCCAGAACATTAATTTATGAAAGCAGCTTAGATAAGGTTTTTTGGAACGAAGCTTTAATGTGTGCAGCTTATATTATTAATAGATGCCCTACTAGAAAACAATTCGTTCCTTTTGAAAGATGGCATAATAAAATTTTTAATTATGAAAAGCTGAAGGTGTTTGGCTGCGATGCCTTTATGCTTCATTGGGTTCACAGTTCTCATAAATTTGAAAGAAAAAGTAAAAAGTTGATTATGGTAGGATATTCTCCTGGCGGATATAAGTTGCTGGACGTGAGCAAACCTAAGCCTGACATTCTCATTTCTAGAGATGTAGAGTTTAATGAAAATTCAATTATTAAATCTAAATATAATGAAAGAGATCAGATTTTGACAGAAGTAGATGGTTCGAATGTTGATTTGATTGAAGTTGATGGCAATGTGGGCGATAACATTGTTATAAATGATGTACACTTTGATGATGTAGTTAATTCGTGCTTTTTTACAGCTAGTGCTATCGAAAGTGATTGTCCACAGACGTTTGAGGAGGCGAATTGTTCTCCTGAATCTAAAAGTTGGAAAGAGGCAATTAAAAATGAAGTTGATGCTCTTACTTCAAACTGCACCTGGAAGGTGGTCAAACGTCCGTATAATGAACCGACAATCACTTGCAGATGGCTTTTTACAAAGAAAGTTGATTCTGTTGGCAACATGTTGTATAAAGCCCGACTTGTAGCTAGGGGCTGCCAACAAAAAGAAGGTTTTAACTTTACTGAGATATATGCTCCAGTTGCCAAGCTATCAACTGTTCGAACTCTACTTGCTCTGTCCAATCAATTAAATTTCTATATTCATCAGATTGATATTTGTAGTGCCTTTCTGAATGGTAGATTGTCAGAAAAATTTTATTTAGAAATTCCAGAAGGCATTGAACAAAATTCTGATTGTAATGATGTTTTGTTGTTAAATCGTTCTATATACGGGCTTAAACAGTTGCCCAAGGTGTGGAACACTATGTTTCACCAATTTTTAACGGAATTAAAATTTAAACCAGGTAAAGCTGATGAGTGTCTTTATGTATATCGTCAAGGCGAATCAATAGTTTATTTGTTAACGTATGTCGACGATATAATCATCAGTTCTAATGATTTAAAACTTATTCAATATTTTAAAAATAAAATTAGTGAAAAATTTAAAAGTAAAGACCTGGGAGAAATAAATAAATCTTTGGCACTTAACGTAAATTATAATCGAGAGTGTGGAATAATTAAAATTAATCAAAAATCACTTATTGAGTCTGTTTCAAAAAGATTTAAAGTAGAAAATTGTACTCCAACATACACTCCGATTGAACCTAAACTGCAATTAACTAGAGACATTAATAGTCTAGATCAAAAATTAAATAATAAATATCAGCAGTTATTAGGTTGTCTCATGTATATCATGTTAGGCTCACGTCCAGACATCTGCTATGCCATATCGTACTTTAGTCAATTTGCTAGTGCTGCCACATTAGAACATTATAAATATCTTAGCCGTGTACTTAAATATCTTATCACAACCAAAGATCTTGAGTTGACTTACACTCGAAGATCAAATAATAATTTTATTTTAGAAATGTATTCTGATGCCGATTGGGCAAACTGCGTCTCGACTCGAAGGTCCATTTCTGGCACTTGTGTTAAAGTTTTTGGTTCTGTTGTTTCATGGTCCAGTCGAAAACAACCCACAGTTGCTCTTTCTAGCACTGAAAGTGAGTTGATCGCCTTATGCGATACTACGACTGAAGGACTTTGGTTTTGCAACCTTTTAACTGACTTTGGGATTACTCATAATAATAAGTGCGCTATATTTGAAGACAACCAGAGTTGCCTAGGTTTAATTAAGTCAGCTAGATGGAACTCTAAACGTTCCAAGCATATTGACACTAAATATAGATTTATTTGTGATTATGTTGACACTATATTTAAATATTTGTATACTTCGACTAAACACCAGTTAGGTGACATTTTCACGAAGGGTCTTGTTCGACCAGTATTTAATAAATTTGTTGAAGACTTAAACCTAGAATGACTATAATAATTGTGCGTTTGTAATTTTTTTTTGTACTATGATGTATCCCATATAATATTGAAACTTTTAACTAGTCAATGCTGTAATAATGTTTTTAACTCATATATAATTTTTAACTGACAGTGATGATCACCAAAATTTAATAAGTTTTAATCATGTTTTTATTTATACACTCTGACTTACATATTATGTGAAAATTTTTGTGTGTATACATTCTTTTGTTTTGGCTCAGTCAGATTTGAGGAGGCATGTGAGAAAAATGATAAACTCCAAATCGTGACTGATATTATTTGACTGTGATTTGTAATAATCTGTGATATTGTAAGCTGTTTATTCTGTGTTTATCTATATGAAACTGTCACTCTCTCAACAACCAGCCATTGAGCTGATATATGTGTAATAAATTTGTTTTACACTGAAATTTAAATCTTGTGTTTTTACTCAAATTCGGTTGTGATATTATATTCATCTTTTCATATGGCGTTTAATAATTCGTTCGGTCATGAAGTTCGTCATCGTTTGATTCAGTAATTCTCACAATAGTCAAAGCATGGACCTTTGACTATATAGCTTAATGGACTGCTAGAACTGATAAAAAATACATAAAGTTAAATGGAACACCGCTAAAGGCACTGTTAACAGGCGTTCTTTTTACAAAAAACAACCTTTGGTGATAAGTGATAGTGATTCCAAATTTCCAATTCCAGCTAGCAAAAAATTAATTTTTATATTTCGTTATTTTAGTAATTAAAATTATATTTGAAGATAATTAATTTTATTTTATTCTCTTGTTGCAACATTATTTTAAATTTCAACGAAAACTCTGCTTGAATTCTATAATTTTATTTTCAAATTCTTCCGAAATTTTGCAACATTTAATCATGAGTGTTCTAGTACGTTTTTGAGTACTACCTGAACAAATTCTTTGTGTAGAGATATTATCCTCATTTATTTGTATAGGAGTTATTTGTTGATATATTTTCTTCATAAGTAACCAAATTATTTTTAAATTGTCTGATAAATCATAAATGGCCGTGATTTCAGCTGCCTTTGAGGAGCTTGCCATAATTGATTGTCTATGAACAGACCAGTTTATGAGATTACCATTACAGAATATAAGATATCCAGATACAGATTTTCCTTTAGAAAGATTATTTGGATCTATGATTTTGTTATTAACATCGGGTGCATATGATGCATCTACAAATGCTTCTATGTGTTCTCCAAGAGATTTATATGTTAAAAAATAGTGTTGTGTATCGTTAATATATTTGAAAATTCTTTTTATATAGTTTTTTGTTTCTATTGTGGGATGTTGTTGAGATTTTGATAGGTAATTAACTAGAAATGCTATGTCAGGTCGTGTTAATCTAGAAAGGTATAATAAAGCTCCTATCATTGCTCTATATTCAGTGACATTAGTTGAGTTTTCATTATTATTAGTATTAATTCTTAAATTCGTTTCCATTGGTGTAGTGGAATATTTTGCTTCACAAAGACCAAATTTATTTAATATTTTATTAATATACATATTTTGAGATAATTTAATTATTTTATTATGCCTATCTCTTTTTATTTCAAAACCTACAAAAAAGTTTAGTTCATTTATTATCTTTGTTGTAAAAAATTTTTTAAACTTTTTATTAATTTCATCAATTATATTATCATTTTTTGTAATGAGAAGTATGTCGTCTACATATGTTAATAGGAATGTTTTATTATTATTATTATTATTATCTTGACGAATATATAGGCAAGGATCAACGTTAGATGTATCAAAGCCCATTTGCAATATTTTGTTATCCAATAACTTATACCAAGATTTTGAAGCTATTTTCAAACTGTACATGGCTTTCTTAAATTTTAATATTTTATTAGAATCTATTTTCATACTTAGAGGCGGTTTTGAATATAATGGAAAATTTATTGGGGAATTTAAATAGGCTGTTTTAACATCATATTGGGTAATATTAAAATCAAATTTATTTGCTATTGAGAGAACTCATCTAATTAGCCAGGCTGGTGTAACAGGTGTAAAAGTTTCCCCTAATTTATATTTGGTCCTATCCTTAAATCCACAAGCTATTAATCTTGCCTTTGGCTTATGATGGCCTTTCTCATCGGGTTTAGTTAAAAATACTCATCTAGTTTCTATTAAATTTGATTGTTTTTCATAAAGAACTTTTTCCCAAACATCCATTTCCTTTAAAGATTTTAATTCATCCTGTATAGCAATTTTCCATTCATTTTTAAAAGGATTACTTTCTATTTTGTGAATAGTTTTAGGAATACAATCCTCTATATATTTAGTATCATAATGTTTTACTATATTGCAAACTATAGGTGGAATAATATTTAAGTCTCTAATATATTCTGAGAGTTTTATAATTGAGTTATCAAAATCTTTAAGGTGTGATATATTTTTATTTTCATCAAATTTGATATCGCATGCTATATGGTATTTTGTGGAATTAGGATCCCTTAAACAATAACCGGTAGTGGTATAGCATATTAAAATGTTATTTTCTGATCTATTTGAGAGTTTAGGATCAATTTTCTTTTGTTTCTTTTTAATTTGTGTGGTTGCATTTAGTTGTCTAATTTCTATAGGTATGTGCTCAAAAGTCAATGAACCAAAAATTTAAATTTGGTTTTCGATTAAAAAACATTTCAAAGGGCGTTTTAAAATCAGGATTGGATTTTGTTGGCGATCTATTTATTAAGTAAGCTGCTGTTGTAGATAGGTAAGTCCAAAATTGAAGATCTAAATTACTATCGAAAATCATTGCCCTAACTCTTCTCATTATAGTTTGTTTCTGTTTCTCAACAATACCATTAATTTCAGGTGAATAAGGGACTGTAGTTTCTAAAGTAATTCCCTGTTCCTGACAAAAGTTCAACATTCTAATATCTGTATATTCTTTTGCATTATCAGTTCTTAATGTTCCTATTGGATATTCTGGAAATTTATTTTTTAATGAATTTACTATTATTTTAAAATTGTTAAATACATCCTTACATGATGTTATTGGTATTACAAAAGTAAATTTTGAAAAATGGTCAATAAATGTTAATAGGTATTTCTGATTTTGAATTGATTGGGAAAATGGTCCCATAATATCTGATAAAATTAAATGCAGTTTTCTATCGGGTTTTGTTCTAAAATTGTTGTGTTCTAATCTGCTATTATTGACAATTTTGCATATTTCACAATTTATAAATTCATTATCTTTAAATTTTAATGATGTTGGAATGCCTGTTGATAGTTTTTGCAGTAATTTGAGATATTTCCCACTAATACGTTGGTTTGAAGAATTTGAATTTTCATTTTGCTGGTATGTGTTTTGATAATTATTGTTATTATAGTTGTTATTATTATTATTAGGGTATTGTCTCCAATTTCTATTTTGGTATGGTACATTACTCCTATTATTATTGCCATTACGATTATAATTTCTATAATTGCCATTATTATTATTTTTATAATTGTTGTTTTGATGCATTTATTTGCTTGACTTTTTCTTCTTTTCAAATTGCTTGAGTTTGTGACAAACTGTCACCTAAATTTTGAAGCATTTTTATATCCTGGTTTTGTAATATATCTTTAGAATCAATGGTTGTTTTCAAATTTCAAAAAAATTTATGGAGAGAAAAAAATATTTATAAAGAGAAATAAATTAAATTAATAATTCGTATTAGAAAGAAGAAATGTCGCTTTAGAAAGATTTGGAAATTATTTTTCTATTGTGTTTCAGTTTGAAAAAAAACAAAAAAAAAACATGTTGAGTTTAAATTAAGATGACAATAGAAAATGTGCAAGAAAATTCAATGAATGATTCTAGAGTCCCACATTTATCTAACAAAAGAATTGAGCATGAAAAATCAATGATATTTTTGTTTTGTTAAAACTTTCAAAGTATAAAAAGTTTAGACAGTGATTTTGGTTTGAGTATGAATATAATTTTGACTGAAATAATGAAAAAAGTTATGAAAAATTACGTTTTTAACATGAAGAATACGTTTTTTATGATGAGATTTTATTATTTTTTACCATTGTTTTCATCTAAAGAATCTATTTTTGAACTTTTCCAAGTTTTCTGACGAAGAAATAGCTAATTTTGAGAAATAATTCAGAGAGATCTCAGTATATTTAGTGATAAATTTTATCTTTTTTGATACTAATTAGCCCAGAGATCATAATTTTAAATGACTCAAGAGTAACAGTATCATAAAAAGTTTGGAAGAATGGTAAATTAGTTACATATAAATCAATATCTTGAATTCTTTCCCCTTTAAAGTAATTAAATAGGGGTTCAAAGTCGTTCTCAGCAAAAATCATCAAACCTAATACTTTTAGTAAAAGATTAAGATTTTGCTGTCTTATATCCGCGTTATACGACTTGTTTTTCTTAATCCTTCACCACGTTGATCACAAGCAGAATTGATCCAGTTTCAATCTCTTCACCACGTTGAATCACTCAAATGATTGACACTCCAAAATTCAAAAAAGCAATCGCTGAATCATCTAACTCCCTGTCAAATATTCACAAATAAAAAATATTTAAAACTTGAAAAAAAAAACCACTGGTATCACATCAATTTGACTAAGTTAACATTTGGAATAAAAAAATAACAAGAAAAGACCGTGTTCTGCTAACATGTGAGGATAATATTAAACCAAGGATCGTGTTTTTCAAGTGAAATAGCAAACAAGTTTACAGCAACAACATTTAATGGCCGATTAAAGTACAGTCAAAAGTACAGTTGGTGTTGTGGGTAGAGAAACGACGAATTCCCCACTACAACGTGACAGTGTGTACAAGAATAAGATTACAAATGTTATATGTTAAGAGTTCAGTGTTGCCAGGTAGTGTACAATATGTATGAGACTTACATGGATTCCGCCCAATAATTTTGACACCCAATGGACCTAGGCATTCACTTTCAATCACTTGTGAATCAAATTGTTGAATTAGTGATAATAAAGTTCATCTCTGTAAAGTATTGAGGATGAGATAATATTTTTTTAAATTATGAAAGGTAAAGAACGTAACTTTTTTCTCTTCATCATCGCAACATCTTAAATAATTAATCTGAGGAAGAACTTCTATTGCAGTATGAGAACAAATTAATCGCAAGTCTGTTACTAAACCTAACCAGTTCTTTTAATCAACATTGGTGGTGTGTTCAGAATAATTGTGGACTTTCAGGTCAAGTAAGAAGTAATTTCGATGTTCAATTCTTTGCCATAATATTCCATCATGTAGCAATTAAATTATTTAATTTTAGTTCATTTCATATTTTTTATTTTAAATGTAGTAATATGCTTCAAAAATTTCTATGAAAATTCAATCTTATCAATTATGAAAGTTTCAATATTTTTTCGTGAATAATTGTGTTTTTTAGTCATTTTTCGTAATTTTTATTTTCATGTTGGGTAACAAAGTTCCAACTTATTATTTTTTCGAGTCATAATTTTTGTCTTCGAAAAATTTTTATTTGAGTGCTGTAAACGTTCAATGAGTTTCGTCGTTTGCTGAATTGGATTTGCCCTGCTTGTGTATAATCCGGCCAAGTGTTCGAAAATTCCAAGACTCGTCGATTTCTTAACTATTTGAGAGCCCTGCTTGTGTTACTCAAAAGTTAGTAAAGTCATTAGTGTCTGCCCTGCTTGTGTATGAACTAATTCGTCGAAGTCATCAAATTGGTAATAAATCGCCTTGAGCCATCAGAAATTGATCAGAAACCAACGTAAAATCTTCAAAATCATCATCATCAAAACTGGTATTCATCACCTCAATCAAAGTTCATCATTTGGCATCAACAAAAACATCAAAATTTAACTCAAATACTCACTGAAGTACGTCGTCCACAACCAAAGCGCAGTTCAACCAACTTTGTCCAGAGCATCATCTTCGTAAATTTCAGAAAGCAAACCTGAAAATCAAAAAAAATCAACCGTCAAAAGGTATTAAACGAAAAGTTTTGCTAAAAACAGGTAATAAAAAATATATTTTTCGTAATTTTTTGCAACTTTTTTGTAATTTTCATGTATTTTTTGTATTTTTGCACTATTTAATTTTTCGGAATCAAAATTTAACTTGTATATTTGAAAATACCGTTATTTTCAAATAATTTTGGCTTTTTCAAAATTTATCTAAGTACAAATTTCGGCAAGTTCATTGCAAAATTTTGCAGCCACTTTTGTCTTGGAGTGTACAACTCGTGACGTAAGCACGGCTCGTTTTGTTCTTTCGTTCGAATTTGTACATTAACCTTTGTTAAGTGCAACGAACCTACAAACTCTTATCTACGTCCATTGAATAAATACGTTGGCGCGGTTTTCAATTTCAAACCACCATTTTGTTGCAACTTGTAAATTTTTGCTGTTGCACAATTGTGTCGAAAACACTAACGATTTTTTTTCAAATTTATACTTAATATTTTTTTTCTCTTTACCTCGAATATTTTAATTAATTTCAATCACACAATTCCTAATTTCGTTTAATTTATTACGAATATACGATATATTTTTTTTAATTTCGAATTCTTTTTCCTACCATTTACAAATTTTTTTTTCTGTATTGTGAATTATTTTTTTTCTCACATTACCTCATGAATTATTTTACCTCTTTCTTATAACACACATGGTGCTTAATTATTTCAAATCACCTGCAATAATTTTTCATATTTTTTATTTTTATTTTTTATTTTATTTCGAACTATTTGTTTTGTTGGAATACAGAATTAGATCAAATTTTCCCCTGTTATCCAAAATTTTTTTAATTTTTCTTTCCTAATTCCCTGTTTTGAAAGTAGCTAATTTCATTTCACCCTCATTTTTCTTTCATTTATCTCATTTTTCATTAATTATTTCTTCGAATATTGATTTCAATTACAAATCATCTTGGGTTGTATAAGTCTTGTTATTTTTTTTATTTTTTTTTAAAAGGGAAGTGTCCAATCTCAACTTTAGTGTGTGTTGTCTCTTGCCCAGTGTGGACCTACTCGAGAAACACACAAGGACAAACTAATATACTATCGTCATTAAAAATACATTGTTTGGTTAACACAGGGACGGCAATCCTTTTCTTGCGGCATTTGCTGGGGATTGATATCCGTAATATTTTTTTAAATTTTTTTTTATTAATTAAAGTTCAGTCAATTCATTAATTATGAACACTGACAATAATGATCGAGTTTCGAACATTTTCCGTGGAAATGGCTATGAGGGATGGCGTGCAACCGTAATAAGCACCCTAATTGGTAAAGGCTGCCACTTCACAATTTTTCCTACTGCTCGTGAAACTAGTTATATTTATACCTCATCTGAAGAACGCCTTACGTCTAAATGGCTTAAATTCTTTCAAACTCAGGAACGGGCAAAAACCCACATTTTTGAAAGACTTGACAAAAGAATTCTTCATCATGCCAAAACTTGCGATGTTGTTTCTCAAATTTTTGAAATTTTGGATGCTCGATATAGAAACCAGACAGCTACTAACATCATGGTTTTAAAATCAAAATTTCAGTCCCTTCACTTCGATCCAAGGAGAGGTACAATCCGTAGATTCTTGGAATATTTTTCGACTATTGTGGAAGAACTACGTGATGCTAATTACCCCCTATCAGAAGCAGATGAAATTGATCAATTAATGATGTCATTACCTGAAAAATTTGATACTGTCTTCTCTGAATTTTGTCAATTAGAAATAGAAAAACGAACTACTGTCAGACTTACAAAAATGATACTAGAAAAATGTGATCGTATTGAATACTCTAATAAAACGTTTCCCGGGTTTGATCAGCCCAAATCATCATACCAACCGATGAATAATAAAAGAAATTTTCGTAATTTCAGAAATAATAATAACTCCAATAACACAAACACAAATTATAATACAACTAGTTATCTTAATTATCACAAAAATAGTCAAATCAAACCAAATAGTTATCCTTCTAAAGATAACATTTCCCAAATGGATGTTACATGTTTTAGATGTAACAAAAAAGGACACATGTCCAGGACATGCCCTAATGAAACATCAACTACTAGTAACACTCCTCAACCCCCTAATCAGAACAGTAGCTCAAAATCCCAAAATTCCACAAACACGAACTCCCAAAATAAACCAAATGATAAATCCAATTTTCGTGTTAAATATTCTATGATGTTACATTCAAATCTTAACCATTTAAGTTTTGATGACATCGAAGATGAATTTCAATGGCCCAAGCCCCCAACAGTATCAAAATCTGCCCCCCCCCCCAAAAAAAAAAACAAAAAAAAAACAACTGCACACGATGTTATTAGACAATGGAGCAGATGACCACATGGTCAACGATCTTTCAAAATTAAGAAACATACGCAAAGTTGACAATACTCGTAGAGCACTTTGTGCTAAAAAAAGGTGTATTTGTAAACCCCACTCATGTTGGATCTATGTATGTCAATGTCTGCAATTCTAAAGCAGAATTTTCCACCATTCACTTTAAAGAAGTATATTATGATCCTGATTTGAGCCTTGATATTTGGTCAGGTGCTAAAATCATGGAGTCTGGAATCTTCAAAATCATAACTGATACTGATCATGCAGACATCATAAACAAACAAACAGGTGAAATCACAATAACTGCTCCAAAGAGAGGTTCCATGTACTACATAGATTATGAGATAGTGGAAGAAGATGAAGAACAAAAAGTCTATCAAGAGCTTGTGTGTATGCCTGTGCCTAATATGACATTAGATCAGGAAGATCATATAGATGATCAAAACCAAAATTTTGAAGAACAAATTGAGGCTGAAACTAGTAATCCACAACGAGAGCAGGAAAGCATTGACCAATCTCAAAATTTACAAGATACTGCAATGGAAGCAGTCACTCAGGAGATTTATTCTGAATCAGAGGACAAATTAAATGGAGAGTGTCGGAATAAATAGAAAGCATAAGAAAAATATTAGTAAAACTAAAACGCTTTGGCATAGAAGATTAGGTCATCTAAGTGGCAAAAGCCTCAAAGCCTTATCTAAAGTAGTTGAAGGCATGCCCAAAATTTGGTCTTTAAGGATGATGACTTTGCCACATGCGAAATATGTATAAAAGCTAAATCTACCCGACTTGGTCATCATGATGTGAGAACTCGACCAACTAGGAGAATGGAAGTAATCTCATCAGACATCATGGGACCCTTTCAAGAAGCTTATAACGGAGAAAAATTTATTATAACATTCATTGACCACTATTCAAAATATACTCTTGCCTTCCCTATATTGAGAAAATCACAGGCCTTTGATAAGTTTAAAGAGTATTATTTATCATTCAATACTAAATTCCCAAATGATCCCATCTCCGTATTAAGAACAGATCAAGCAAAGGAATACTCCGATTCAAAGATGACACAATTCTGCTCCGAAAAGGGAATCACTTTAGATGATGGTGTGGCATATACCCCCCAAATTAAATGCTATAGCCGAAAGGCAAGATAGAACCCTACTCGAAAGAGTTAGAGCTATATTATATGATGCCAAAATTGACTTTAAATTATGGTCCACAATAGTACTAGCTGCCACCCATATCATCAATAGAAGTCCAACCTACGTCAATTTAGGAAACATTACCCCCTACGAAAAATTATACGGGACCAAACCCGACATATCCCATCTTTGAGTTTTTGGTGCTATTGCCTACAAACATGTTCCAATTTAACAGACAGCAATCAGCAGTCAAAGCCAAGAAGAATGAAGAGGAGCATCTCGACCCAAAATTCCTATTCCGAACAATAAAAACTATACTAATCGGATTTTCAAATGTAGGTTATCCGGTATTGGACCCCGTAAAAATGAAATCCTACAAATCCTGCGATGTTAAATTTGATGAGACAAAAACATTAGCCAATTTTACCTGTAGACCAGAGGAATTACAAGTGAAACCCTTAGAAGAGGAAATAGAGGCAATCTATAGGGTCAATGTACTAAAACAAGCCTCACTAGAAGACTCACAATTTATAGAAGATTGTATGCCTGTAAGCTTTAGTGATATTTATCAAAATCCTTTCAAGAAAGAGTGGCTAAAGGCTATCAATGATGAGCTGCAATCAATGTCAGACCTTCATGTGTGGAAAATAGTAAATCGTCCTCCCAACGTTAAACCTATTGATACACTCTGGATATTCACGGCCAAAGCCAATGAAAGAGGAATAATGTGCCCCAAAGCTAGACTCGTAGCTAAAGGTTTTATGGATAGATCCGAATACACCATGACAGAAACCTATGCACCTGTTGTGCAACTTTGGTTAATTAGGTGGATCTTATCCGTAACCAATCTACTAAACTTACAACTAGTTCAATATGATGTCAAAACAGCCTATCTTAACTCCAAAATCAAAAATGACATCTTCCTAAATATTCCCCTAGGTTGTAATGTTGCTAAAACAAAATTGTTAAAACTTGAAAAATCCATCTACGGCTTAAAAACATCAAGTAAAAATTGGATTGAGTTATTGGATACTCATCTTTCAACATCCAATTTTACTAAATCCAAAATCGACAGATGCGTCTACATACGTAAAGATGAATCAGATGGCATTGCCTTCATGATAATTTACGTGGATGACATCTTACTAGCAACCAACCTCCCCGAGTGGATTAATGAAATAACCACCCACTTTGAAACATGTTTCATAATAAAAGTCATAAATAATCCATCTCACTTTGTAGGTTTCGAAATAGAAAGAAATCGTGAATCACAAATTATAAAGCTCACACAAAAACAACAAATCCAAAAGATTCTCCAAAAATTCAAATTATGTGATTCCAACCTTTCCAAAACGCCTATGGAGACAGGCTTAAAGTTGAGCAAATCTGACGGAACCGATAACAAAGAATATAGATCAATGATTGGCGGACTATTATATGTTTCTAGAGGCACAAGGCCAGATATATCATTTTCTGTTAATTACCTGTCAAGATTCCAAAATTGTTCTGATGACACCAAAAAGAATCATGTACGTCGAATCATCCGATACTTAAAATCCACTATTGATCTTGCACTCGTCTATAGATCCAATTCTGAAGGCATATCTGCTTATGTCGATGCATCCTATGCCCCCGACATAGATGATCAACCTATAAATTTAACAGAATTAGAAAAAGGAAAATCTATAACTTGTTACTTAATTACCATGTATGGTGACCTTGTAAATTGGGGCGTTCATCGCCAAAACATTCATGCTTCATCATCCACAGCAGCTGAATTAATTGCTCTTCACAATTCTTTTGAGGATATTGAACTTGCTTGGCTCCTCAATCGTGAATTCTTCTCAATTGACACTCCTGTAACAGTATATGAAGATGACATTTCAGTCATACATGTCATTTCCGGAGGAGGTCAAAAACGTCTTCGAGCTCTCATGATTAAATGTTATGGACTTGCCCAAGCCTATAACGATAAAATCTTCATATTTTATGTGAGGCGTACAGAACGAGGATCGAAAGAACTTGAGACTTTTTACTTTAATGAAATTTTATTAGCGACTGAATTATGTTTCACAAACGAAATACAAAATGGCGAAGCAACAGCGTTATTGGATCGAGAATAGTAGGGGAAGCACTTCGTGACAAGAGTGTACATATGACATATATATATAATGTGTTCGTGATGATGATGAAGAAAGAGAGAAGGTGGGATTTCCGTTACAACACCCCCCTGAAATTTTACCGTTCGAATTCTTCATCATGTTGTACGCTGAAAGTAAATGAATTATTATTATTTCTAAAAAAAATGTTAAGTACAAAAAATGATATATGCATAATAAAAAATTTCAAAAATAAAAAATAAAAATATTGACATCGTATTATTTGAATATTATTATGGTAACTTTGGTTCCTGAAAAAATTTTTGCTGTGCTGTGCTTCGAGAGTAAATAAAATAATTGAGTAAAATAAATAAATAAATAAATAATATGGTAACATGCATGGAATATTCAATATTAATATATGATATAAAAATGGTATATGCAAAAAGCAAAAAGAAAAAATTATTAAAAAATATAAAAATTGGTAACATGCAAAGATATTAAAGTATTATGAGTAACGGATGATTCATTCATCGTATATTTCGATTTGAAAAAAAATAAAATTAGAAAAATAAAAAAAAATATTCACGTACACATATTACATTAAAGGAAAAGAGAGAAAAAAAAGTCGACAAAGGTATTTCCGATTACGAGTTCGTTGAATTTAAAGGAACGTTACGTTTCGTATCTTATCTAAATAACATGACATGTAAAAGATTGTAGAATAATATACGTTGCATCGTTTATTATCTTTCGTGTATTACTATTATATTTGAACTGGCGTTTAACATGTTTTACGATAAGGCAACCTTCTTTCGATTTATCATAATTGCGGTCATGTAATGGGTTTTAATCTTTATTGTGTTCATTGTTAGAGGATTTTCTTTCATCAAATTGTGTGGGAATATTTCGTGTATTTCTTTCACGCTTGTTTGAAAATGTATAGGGTTTTTATTATACGAATTGTAGGGTTTATTCTTGCTCGATTTTAATGCCGTTTTCTTTGTTGCAATTTTCGAGAAATCGAGTATCTATTTCTTGCAAGAATTTTCTAGTAAAATGGTATTGTTAAGTACTTTTTTTTTTTTTTTTGCAATAATTGAAGGTTAATTTTTCAGTAATTATTTTCATGTTACGACTTATATTTGGACTTGGGACGACTTGCACTTTGAAATGAAAAATTTTCAAACATATTATGACTTTAAAATAAACGAATTATTATATTATTATGTGTATATGTTAGTGTCATTCAATATTTTGACAATTATATTCTCGAATTTTGAACGATCTAATGATTTAGTCAAAATATCGGCCAATTGATTCTCAGAGCTTACAGTTCTAAAAAATATTATTTTTTCTTCTAATGCCTCTAAAATCGAGTAGCATTTAATCATTAGTGCTCTCGATTTTTTCTGGCTACCCCCTGAACTTATTTTTTGTGTCGAAATATTATCTTCCATTATGTCTACTATCAATTTTTCTCCAAAAATTTTATAATTCATATGATGTATGACTTTTATGGTATCTAAAGTGTCAAATACTGCAATTATTTCTGCTGCAGTACTTGATGAGGCGTGAATAGTCTGCTTAGAGCAATTCCACTCCACCAAGTCTCTATTAGCAAATAACATAAATCCAGTTATTGACTTACCCTTTTTGAGATTATTTAGGTCTATGTTTATTTCGTCAACTTGTGGTGCATATGAGGCATCAATATAAGCCTGTATTCCATCCCCTTCCAATTTATATATTATATTATAATTTTTTGTTGTGTTAACATACCTAAAAATTCTTTTTACATAATTCCTGATTGTATCATTGGAATTATTCTGAAAATGCGAGAAAAAATCGACCGGGAACAATATGTCCGGTCCCGTGAGTCTCGCTAAATATAATAGCCCTCCTATCATTGACCTATATTCAGTATCATCTCTACCATTTTCTATTCTATCTATTTTTAAGCCTGTTTCCATAGGGGTATTCGTATTTTTTAATTCCGAAATTCCAAATTTCTTTAACATTTTATCTATGTGTTTATGTTGTGAAAGTATTATTGTATTATTTTCGATGTTTCTAACTATTTCTAAACCTACGAAAAATCTAGGATTATTTATTATAGTAATTGTAAAGTCCTTCTGCAACTCCTCATTTATTTTAGTGATGGATGATTGCGAATTTGATGCAATTAATATATCGTCTACATATGTTAAAAAATAAATTTTTTCATTATTATTTATTATTGTATAAAAGCATCTATCACTTTTGGTTCTGGTAAAGCCCATATCCTTTACTTTCATGTCCAATAAGTCATACCACGATTTGCTGGATGTTTTCAATCCATAAATTGACTTTTTTAGTTCGAGTACTTGATTCGTGTTTATATTTATTCATTCAGGTCTTCTTACAAAAATAGGTTTTATTATTGGTGAATTCAAATATGTGGTTTTCACATCATATTGTACCATTATTAATTTTTCCTTATTAACTATAGATAATAATAATCTTATTGTTCCTATCGATGCTACTGGGCCATGGGTTTCGGCAATACCATATTCGGTTTGATCTTTAAAACCTCTTGCCACAAGTCTCGCTTTGGGTTTTGGATTTCCAAATTCATCAAATTTTATTGTGAAAATCCACCTCGTATCTATAAGTTTTTGGCAATCATAATCCACTATTTCCCATACCTTCATGTCATCGAGAGAATTGAATTCGTCATTTATGGCCCTAATCCAATCCTCCCTAAAAGGGTTTAAATCTATTTCAGAGAAATTTTTAGGAATATTATCCTCTATATATATTTTATTATATCTAATATTGACATTCATAATAACTGGGTTAATTATCCCTAAATCATATTCATAGTTTGCTGATTTTATTGTTAGGGGTTTATTGTTTATTAATAAGGATTTTATATTTTGTGTTTCATCCATTTTCACATCACATTAAATATAGGAATTTGTATTATAAGGGTCTTTAAGACAGTATCCCGTATTTGTATAGCCCATCATTATATTTTTTTCAATTCTGTGTGCTAACTTTGGATCTATTTTATTTATTGATTTTGCTTTTGCTTTCGTTGCATTTTGTTTTCTAACTTCTATAGGTATATGTCTATAAGTTAATGCTCCAAAAACTTTAAGATTTTTTAAGTTTGGTTTTATTCTATAGAATAATTCATAAGGCGTTTTATATCCTTCATTTGCCTTTGTGGGGGATCTATTAATTAGGTAAGCTGATGTAACTACAGCATATGACCAATATTTTATGTCTAGATTGGCATCAATCAACATGGCTCGTACTCTCCTCATTAAAGTTTGATTTTGCCTTTTGGCAACACCATTTAATTCTGGAGAATATGGCACCACATAATCCATTGTTATGCCAACCTCATTACAATAATTTATTATTTTTGCATCGGTATATCGCATCTTATAGTCCCCATGGGATACTCAGGGAATTTATTTTTCATAGATATTATAATGTTTTTAAATTCATTTGTCACTTGGCTTTTATTAGCAATAGGCATGACAAAAGTGTATTTCAAAAAATGATCTATAAAAGTTAAAATATATTTTTGATTTGCCACAGAGGGCGTAAACGGACCCATAATATCTGAGGACGCTATCTCTAATTTCCTTGTTGGTTTCGTCCTAATACCAGTATGACCTAATTTTGAATTATTGGCAATGCAACATATCTGACAATTCACAAAATCTTCATCCCTAAAATTTATATTATCGGGAATGCCAACTGCTAAAGTTTTTAATTTTTGCAGATATCTGGCATTTAAATGCCCAAGTCTTCTATGTATTACTAATTTTTTATTTATATTATTGTTTATTTGTGGTGTATTAATATTATTATTTTCATTATTTTCTATTATTATTTCATTATTTTCACCCCCCTGAGGTGATTCAGTATTAATATCCTCTTCTTGAATTTCCAGTTCTACTGTAAAATCATCCCATTCATCATCCATATTTTGAGTGACGGGGGCACATATTATATTTTGTTCATCATTATTAATATTATTATCTATTTTTTTATTCATATTTTCGACATTATAATATATGTAAAAAATTCCTTCCTCTTTTTTTGCAGTCATAATTATTTCTGCATTTTCAATGAAGTAGATGTTCGCAATATCTTTCTGTTGATCGATATTGATTATACCTGTATTTGTGATTTTTATTGCTGAAATAATATCTAGGTTTAGATCCGGCACATAATGGACATCATTCAATTCTATCAATGACTGAGTTTTATAGGAATTTTCGACTTTGATCACCATTCTTCCTGTATGAGTGGCATATAAGAATGTATTTTTTCCAGCACATTGCAATTTTATTGGAGTTACAAATTTTTTAACATCTACTAATTTATTAAAATCAGACGTTAGATGTACTTCTGTAGCTCCATCCAAAATTGCTTTGTGTTTTAACATTGTATAATTCTCATTATTATTATATTTATTATTATTAATCAATTCATTCAATAACCATTCATTATTATTCCTATTAAATTTTTTGACCATGCAAGACATTTTCAGTTGCTGTTCTGCACAATCTTTTTTATTAGTATTTGGTTGACTTGCATTCGTTTTTGGGGGATAATTTCCCTGATTATTATTAGAATTATTGTTATTATTATTTTGTTGTGGGTTATTATTGCCACAATTTTGTGCTATATGCCCAAATTGCCCACATTTGTAACATTTCGTATTATTTTGATTATAATTTCTACCATTACCTCTATAGTTATTACCTCTATAATTTAAGTTACCCCTATAATTGTTTCCTCTATAATTTCCATTATTATTACTATTCCCACTATTGTTCATATTATTATTTTGGTTTTGGTTTGTTTCATTACCATTACCATTATTACTACCACCATTATTATTAAAATTATTTCTATTACCATTCCTATAGTTATTATGACCATTGCCATTTCCTCTATAATTATTCCTACCTCTATAATTATTATATTTTCCCCTATAATTATATCTATTATTATTATTACCATTATTTCTATAATTATTCGATTGATTATTATTATTATTTTGCTTTTTTAAGGTCTGATCCCTAAATTTTTGGTCAGAGTCCTCTCTCAATATTCTTTTAAAATTATCTAAATTTTTTTCATCTGAAGGTAAATTTTCATATTTCATTTTTGCAATTGCCTGCTCGTAGCATAAAGCTAATTGCAAATTCTCTAATTCTTCTGTTTCAGTAACTTCTTTGCCACTATCTCTTACGTCAGTTACCAATTCATCCCATTTTTTTAAAAAACCTTTCATATTTCCACCAGGCTGAAATCTGAACTCCATCCATTTTGCCTTTGCCATATTTGCTGTGACTGAAGTTTTGGTGCCATAAATATTATCTAACTTTTTTAACATTAATATTGCTGTATTACAGTCCCTTATCTGTTTTGTGATTTCATTTGATACTCTTTCTAATACAAATGCCTTAGCATTGTCTTGCATTTTGCAATAACTCACCATATCTTTTTCGGGTCGGAAATTTAAATCATCTATATGATTAATATATAATTGTAGGAATTCGTGTTCCCCGAAAATATCATAATATCCCACTCCCCTAATAGCTGAAATAATCATCCTGCGCCAGTCCAAGTAATATTTTCCATTAAATACCTTTCCCAATGGCGCTTGTATGGGTTTAATTTCATTTTGGGATGCCATATTTTCTTTAATTTTACGAAAACCTAACACACTTTTTTCTCTATTAATAACAGCTATATATTTCTTATTTTCTATGGTTTCTTTTTCAATTTCCTTAATTAAATTTTCTTTTTCACTTCTTTCTTTTTTACCTTTTTTGATATTATCCAGTTTTATTATTTAATTAATTAAAGAATCTGTGCATAAATTTGTCTTTCGATTTATCAGAACTATAAATTCTGCTCGAAAAATAATTTACTGAAGATTCTAAAATTTTAATATATTTCAAACTGCTAATATCTTCAATTCTTCCTAATATATCTATTACAAACGATTCTAATATTATCTCGCCTGTGAAGTATCCAACGTAGGGTAAATTATAAGTTTCTATCTTTACATCAACAACTTTTTCACCTTCAAACTTTTTTATTAATTCCTTTAATTGTTCCTTCTCAATATTATACTCACCAATTTTTCCTTCAAACAATTTTATTGTAGGGGACATAAATAACTTTAAAAAAAATTTAATTTAATAGCCTTAGTTCAAACACAATCGCATAAACACGAAAAATAATTTACTTCAACAAATATTACCTTTACAAAAAATTTTACCTTATAATTTCCGCTGTGCTGATGAATAATTTATGTCTTCGATGCTTCGCTGTCTACCTCTGTACTTCCTGCTTGAATTTTGTTCTGAGTTGGCCGAAAAATTTGGGTCTTCGATTTGTGGATCTACGATGAGTCCTCAATGATGGGAGCAGGTTTCCATTGGCTGTTCACTCGATCTCTTTGGCGGTCCTTATTGGATTTAGCGTTTGATGACTTCCAGGATTGGCTGTTATTAAGTCTGGAACTTCAGCTTCTACTTTTTGATTTAATTTTTAATTTTTTCAAAATTGAAAATAAATTAACATTTGAGTTAAAACTTCTCGAAAAACACGGTAATTACTTCGTGTATTATTCAACGGAAAACATAAAAAATTTTCACACAGCAGCAAATTAATTCAAGAAAAAAATTATTATTTCATCGATTTAAATTTTCTAAGTCTCTCCTCAAAGTTCTACCACAGCAATGGCTACCATGATGTGAAGTGTACAGAACAAGGATCGAAAGAACTTGAGACTTTTTACTTTAATGACATTTTATTAGCAACTGAATTATGTTTCACAAACGAAATACGAAATGGCGAAGCAACAGCGTTATCAGATCGAGAATAGTAGGGTAAGCACTTCGTGACGAGAGTGTACATATGACATATATATAATGTGTTTGTGATGATGATGAAGAAAGGGAGAAGGTGGGATTTCCGTTACAACAATATTCAAACAAATAGCTACCGAAGACCAATTAGCTGACTTACTCACAAAAGCCTTATCCAGTAAGCAGCACATTTCTCTAACCCATAAAATCCTGGAATCTCCAAATCTTGATACATAAAATGTCATATCCAATATCAGACCAACACCTGTAATACCACAAAACAAAACATTTCACATTAATAATTTAAAAATTTAAATTTCAAATAAATCTACCTTACCTATACTTACCTTGTTTACTGCATGCTATTTATCTTAATACCTAAAATAAAAAAAAATAAAAATGCATGTTACTATATTTAATCTACCTTATATATATATATTAATTACTCAAATACTTACTTACCATACTCGTCCAATTTAGTTACCATTTTTATTTTTTATATATACACAATTTCACCATTTTTATACATTTTTTTCCCCCAATTCATTTTATTTTTTTATATGTAATAATTTAATTAAATGTAACAAACTCGTAAACTTTAAAAAACTTTTGTAACACCCGCAATCGTGATCGGTTTAAAAGATTGTAGGGGGGTGTTGAGACCACCAATCCTTCTCCCCTCTCACTCCGCGAACACACGATTACATAAAATACATAATTTATTTATATCTATTTGCGGCTACACTGTTCTACCACTTCCGCCTCTCATTCGTTCATTTCGGTTAATGTTCGTTTATCTCTCTTAAATGTACTTTGCTTAAATTATGTATCTTCTATGAAATACACTCGCTTCTTGGACGGAACTTCACTTAAATCTTTCTTTCTTGTTACATCTCCAGTCCTCATCCTCTATAAATATCAATAATATCGATACGATATCGATATTTTATAAAATTTGATAAAAAATTTTTACAGATGGCTCATCTGAATTATTGTCATTTAAAACTATGAAAATAAAATGTAAATTTGAATTTTATAAACTTGAGGAAAATAATAATGGAAGCAAAGTAAGTCAGGGTATTTACTTGACATTGTTGATGTAGTCGTAGATATAGATATATGCTTTGACTATATAGCTTATGGACTGCTAGAACTGATAAAATCTTGAAGCCAAACACTGCAGGCGTTACTTTTCAAAAAAGGTACTTTGTGTGAAAATTGAATTTGTATTCAGTTATATTTTCGTGACTCCTAAAAATATAAGCAGTGAAAGAACGATATTCTTTTAAGTTTCACTAGTGTTTGTACTTTCACTTATCACCAAAGGTCGTTTTTCGTAAAAAGAACGCCTGTTAACAGTGGCTTCAGCAGTGTTCCATTTAACTCTATGTATTTCTTATCAGTTCTAGCAGTCCATTAAGCTATATAGTCAAAGGATATATGTGAACTATGTTTGAGAAATCTCCTCATTTTGGACTGGAGACAAGATCAAGTTATTCTTAATTCATAATTTCATAATTCATAATTATCATAAATATCATCTATCAGTTTCAGTTATCACTCATTCACTCGTAATTTTGTCAATACCACAACCACAACCAGAGAAAAAATAATTAAAAATTGGCATTTGAAAATATCGATACGCAAAATATCGATATTTCCCCCAAAAATATCGATTCGCAAAATATCGATATTGCTGGGAAAATATCGATACGTATCGATATTTTTGACAACAGTATTTCATAATCGGCAATCGTAAATTCGTCAAAGTTGTGTCATCTCCTTTCTATCAGTTACGTGAAAGGAAAATCTACTTTGAAAGTTGTCCTCGAAGTAACTTCGTACCTAAATATCGTATGTTTTTCTGACAGTATGAGTGCTCATTTATCGAGAGGCAAACTTAACATAGGATTATTACAAGAGCAAGCGCGCAAAGAACTGCTTGACTTATTAGATCAATGTCAAGGCACAAAAGTTAGTTATGGTGTATTTTCATTCTTATGAAATTATCTTGATAATATATTGAAGTATTTGTCAATTCCTTCGATTAACAGATCATAATCTGGGATGATGGTCTCTCCGGACCTTTCGGGTCTATTGCTGAATACAGTTTGCTGAAAAAATGGGGTGTAAAAGTTATGTATTCTCTTCGACCCGGTAAAGTCCAAATGACTGATGCTGATAATATAATATTCATTACAAGACCGTACTTAAAACTCATGAATTACATCAATGACATTATTTACAGGTATTGAAAATATTTCATCTCTTTGTTGATTTCGATTCAGTTTTGGTTTTATTTAATTACTTATACCCTTTTCACAGCGAAGACGATTCTCGACGGATAAAAAAATGGCACTTATTTTTCGTGCCCATCAAGAGTTTGCTTTGTGAAGAATATTTAAAGGCGAGTATTAATTGTTTATAAATTGATTTTGATTAGCATCTTATTGTAGGAAACTTGATGTGTTACAGAACAAAGGTGTATTCGGAAGTTTAACTTCTGTTGAGCAACTCTCCAAATGTCTGATTTTCCCGTTCGATAATGATCTAATGTCTATGGAGCTTGAGATGGGATTCAAAGTATGTGTATTACCATTATTTGATAATTACAATGAAGTGAATCCATTGAAACGCGTATTCTCAATAGGAATATTACGTAGAGTCAGATTCGACGTGTTTATACCAAATAACCCGAACTATTATTTTGCTGGAAGAATTATTTGGGCCGATAAAAAGAATTTCGGGCAAAGGAAGTGCTGCGACGCAGGTTATTCACTTATTAGAGAGAATAAAAAATCAAAACATGAAAGAAGGTTCTACAAAGCATCAAGTCGCCTCCCAAATTGATCAGTTGATCTTAATTGATAGAGACACTGATTTACTGTCACCTTTAACTACGCAATTAACGTACGAAGGGCTAATTGATGAATTATTCGGTATCAATAACAGTAAGTGTGTATGTAATGGTAATGCTATTTAAAAAGTACGATTTTTTTATGCAACCTTATTTTAGGCATTGTGAAATTACCAGCTGAGAAATTCGCTCAAGATGAAGGAACTAAGGATGTGATGAAATCTACAGATGAAAAACAATTCATCCTGAATTCAGCCGATGAAATTTTTGCGGAATTATGGTAAACTGTTCAGAAATGAATCTCAATTAGTGAAAAATTCGATTAGAACTCAGCCCACTGTTATTTTAGTGATAAAAATTTTTTTACGATCGGACAATCACTGAGTCGTCGTGCGAAACTTATATCGTCTCAGATTGATGAGAGGCACGATAAATCATTGCAAGAAATGAAAATATTTGTCGCTAAATTACCGCATTTATTGGCCATTAAAAAAAGTCTTGCTAACCGTAAGTCAAGTTGATAGAACAATTAAAAAAATTCACTCCGAGGTTTCACTGGTAATACAGTAAGATTTTTTTTTCTCCAGATATGACTATTGCAGAGATGATAAAAGAAGTTACTGATTCGGATGAATTTACCGATCTCATTAAAAATGAACACGAAATGATTTTAGGATCTGCCGCCGACCGAATCAACCCTTACATTGAAGATTGTATGGCTCATAAAGTTGATATTGTTAAAGTACGCAGTGAATTCCTTTTTTGCGTAACATTTCGGAAATATTTTTTATGGGCAGGGCAGCTGAATAAACCTCCTAGTTCAATAAGATTCACTAACTTTCACGATTCAAAGAAGTAAAACTGGCTCTGATCGAGTTTTAATTAGTGCATGAAAGCGTTGTTGACTATGAAATGCTAATTGAAAAAAATTTGACGAATCGGAACTTACCGATAACGTCAGAATCAGATAATTACGATTTGGCGCATTAAGCTTGAATCTCCTTATGTAGATGTTGAATTACAAAAAGTGATGAAAAATAGAACTTCATTCAAAAATACGACTTTTCTACATATTCTGGTATAATACTTATTATGTAACTAAATATTTCGTACAAGAGCTACAGGCTCTTTTTTGAATCGTGAGTATTAGTAGATTTTCGTTTGAAAATTATCAAGTTGTTTCTCTTTAGCTGATTTTGCCCGAAAATTTCGAATAGCATATTTTTATAAAATCGTATTTTGTGCACTTAATGCAACCTTGCTTTTCACAGGTTTTGCGATTAATTTGTATACAATCTATAGTTAGTTGTGGATTAAAACCAAAAGTCCTTGAGCAGTATAAACGAGATATTGTTCACACCTACGGTTTTCAACAAATACTGACCTTCAAAAATCTAGAAAAAGCTGGATTGTTGAAAGTGCAGGTGTAAATTTTAAAATATTCTGTTGGGCATGGTTGTAATTTTATCTGTTATGTTTGAATTTTTTTTTTTTTTTTCCAGCAAGGAAGTAGGTCGTTTACCGTCTTGCGTAAGACCTTAAAGCTGATATCAGAAGATAGTAGCTTTGCCGAGCCTAAAGATATTCATTTTGTCCATGGAATATACGCTCCGTTAACCGTGCGCCTGGCTCAACAGTTCGTTAAACCGAATGGTATTCGCAATCTGAACGATGTTATTTCCTTATTACCTGGATCAACAGCTGATTTTAATACAAATCAGTCTACAACTCCTTATCCTCAGCGGAGTAAGTAATCACGAAATCATTTTTTTCACGTCCCTGCTTAAATTAAACATGATAACCATGTATTTCGTTTTTGCAGGAGGGAGCATATCGTCTCTCACAGATTCCGCGAAAGTTGTGTTGGTATTTTTTATTGGTGGTTGTACTTACGCTGAAATCGCAGCTCTGAGGTTTCTATCTCAGCAGGAAGAATGTAAGTGATGCACAGTTTTTGACGATAAAATGTTCACCTTTTGTGAAGCACAATAAATTACCCAAATGAATCTGTCGAATTTCCCTATAGGATCTTTCGTTGTTCGTAATGTTTCATTTATTATTAGCGGGGCTTTCACTAGGCTTCTTTACCAACTACAATCTCGCTTCTTTAGAAGTTGCGGGTAAAAGAGCTAAATGCAAACAAGCAAAAGCTGATTGTTTAAAATCGAGCTTGTACAATCTAAAAGTACGGCATGGTCCAACTTTTTGAATATAAAATCTCACTTTTTCAAAGCTAATTTTGAAGAAACTATGTAAACAGGTGTAAACATATAAAATCGCAAGTGAAGATTGTATTTTCATGTTTTATTGTGATTTAGATCTCTAATGTAAACGAAAGAAGCAAAAAGCAAAAAATCTGTACTTTTAAAGAAGCTGGATTACAGCTTGTCAAAAAGCCTAGAGAAAATCCCACTATTGTGTAAACCATCACGAACGGAACACTTTATGCAAACACTTTGCCTCTGTGAGAAGTTGAAGGATTATAATTATATACAATTTTAACATTTAATTTCTTGTCATAGCTTCGTGTAGATAGTGTCATTACGAGTTGAAAAATTTTAACTAATTATCGTCACCGACTTGTACAAATTCACTAAAATATTAGTTGTAATATTTTCACTAAAATATTGTCTTCAGTTCTTTTTACCGCTGAAATTACCCTCACGATTTCATTATATTAGTGGTTTTACATCTAATTTAGCGTACACTCGTACAGAATATTGCGACGGTTAGAATATAGTCTTTAAAACTGTTATGTATCAGTGGTTTTCAGCGTATGATTCGTGGATCGTAAGTGGTCCTTAAGTTGTTAAGAAATGAGAAAAATTAGTAATCTGTGATTCAGAAGGAGTTATAATGGTTGTGTGTTGTCCTCGGTAATTTGATAAATCTGATTACTGGCTTTCACATCAGTATCCACGACCAACTGAAAGTTAGAAGTTCAAAGCACTGATGCACATAGAAAAGTATTCTTTGTCAATGTGTTTTATTCCATTATTATCTCTATGCTTTGGGAACCTTAGCGTGTGGTTGATCTTGGTAATTGCATTTCAAGATTGAAATTGAATTAACTATCGCAGAAAGATTATTTTTCAGGGGTGTATCAGGTGAAAATGCCGACTGTTGGTCGTTGGACCACATATGAAGGCAAATTTCCAAATTTTTTTTATACTGGTATTCAGTGTCGTATGTAGGATTTTCCTGGGGAAATGGGTTATAAATTGAGACAATTTCGCCAGCGAGCGAGGGAAAAATTTTTTCAAAGTGTTTTTTGTTTTTATTTTAGAATATGTATTTTAGTGTTTTTTCTTTTTTTTTTTAGTCTTTGGGGGGGGAGTTTGATTAGACACAACCCGGCTGGTATTGTTGGCAAATGGTGGGTTGAATGTACTGTCTATATTTATACGTATTCATTATAATTTATGATCGAGCAGTTTTTTAAATAACTTAAAAAAATAATGATGTTCTCAATTTGACTCATATGTATTATGTACGTAAGTCAGTATATTTGTTTGTTTGCGAATTTCTGGAGAACTACAGGATCGATTTTTATGAATCTTGAATCTTGTTTAACTTATTGTTGTTAAATTCAAAGTCATGAAAAACTAAAATTATAATAAACGAAATAGTACGGTTCAAAATCCCAAACAACTGAATGCGTTTAAAACATAAGGCCTAAGTGAGTCTCAATTTTGTTTCAAAGATTCGTTTAATGTTTTTACTTTGGTGCCATGGATCAACTAATAGACCTAGATGTTTGAAAATTCAATCAGATGAAGTTCAATTCTTTCTCTGCGCAATCTTCGTGACACCTTAAGTGTATTTCTGATAGAAGTGCTGTAATCGAGGAAAGAAAAAGATCGTAATTGAGCCTTTTTGACTTAAACAAACTTTTTCACTTCCAAAAATTCAATTTATTTACTTATAATGATAGATAATTCAGTACTATTAGGGTAGAAATGTAAAGAAAGAACCGTTTTTACGAATGTATGACTAAAGAACGGAAATTTGGTATCACTGTTTCGTCTAGAGTCGACTTAGGTCGTTTTAATATGAACAAGTTTTATAATATTGTGTTGTAATTCTTCAGAATCGTATACCTTGGTGGACATTTGGGCGAATATCTGGGATAGATAGCCTTTACAATTAACAGAATGGAGAAGAGGAGGGTTAAGAGATTCAAATTTGCCGTTTTATTCCTGAAGGGCCTAAGTCAACTTCGACCCTTTTGATACGGACGTATTCAGTTATATTTTACTTATTTTTTATATTTGTTTCAGTATAGTTTTTCACAATGGGCATTGATTTTTGTGATGTTTTTTATTTTTGGAAAAAAATAAATTGTTTGGACTGAACAATCATGTTGGAGGTAGTAGTTATAAATTTCTGTTTTTCACCTAATTAGGTGCCAGTAATAGACTTATAGTATAGTAGTATATAGATGTAAATTCTGAAACGCAAAAGATAAATGGCTTCTTCATTCTGCTGAAACAAAAAAGACGAGTAATGTACTCCGAAGATGAAAGAGCTTCTAAAAAACATTTAGTAATGCTAACTAACAATAAATTTGGGATTTGCCTACTGGTTTTTCGACTTCGCATATATTGGTGGTGTTAAACCCTCTCTTTGTTACTCCCCTGTTAACTATCCTCAATTTCCTCTCGACGGAATCATTTAACTACTTGTACAAAGAAGGATTAAATTCAAGTTGATACAATATCATTACCTTTGAAATCAAATCATGATATTGGGCTTATTAACCGACCAGTTTTAATTGGAAAATTTATTTTGACAAAGCCTTCTCATTGACATAATAAATAATGATCCATATTCCTCAATATATGGTTCATTAAAATTTATTTTTGTTTTTCAGTAAATGCCGAATTCGTCATCGCTACCACAAAAATTATCAACGGAAATACTTTCATGAAATCTTTATTAGAACCTCTAATCAGTCGGTAAACTTTTCATTGTTACACCCCCATCGAGCGTATTCACTATACCAATCATCTCCGGATATTATTTTCTATTTATTTGTATCAATACGTATGTTGTTATTCTAATTACCATTGTCTGTTTTCATATTTCATTTTTATCTTGTTTATAATATTACAGTTTATCGTTATTATTTTGAAACCATTTTTTTGTTTTTAGAAAAAAATATCGTGATTTTTTTGTGAAATGCATTCAGTTTTAAAAAAGTGCATCTGATCTTGCGGTATCTTTCATACATGTTGATTTGGAATAATTCGATAATTTTACACAGAACTTTTAAATTCATCTCAGTCGCATAGGTAATTTTTATGTGAAAATGGGATTAACTAACAATCTTTTCGTCTTCAAGTAATGGAACAAAACGATTTTCAGAGTTCACATGGAATATGTAACACTTGCACAACAGTGCTAGATGAAAGAGGCCATTTTAATTTTAGAAATGAGCCCAAAATCTTAGGCCCGAATGAAAGAACGATACTTTATCAACAGTGACTTAAGAATTTTATTACTTATCTTAAAAAAGTTATATCTATACTATATAATGTTTTTATACGTTTAGATGTAATTGATAAAGGAAAGAGTGTAAGAATTACTTGAATATCATTCTTGCATACGGCCTTAAATTTTTTTCAAAATAGGAAATTCATAAATAATGAGAATAGATGTATACGAATTAATTCCAATGTTAGATAATCCTAACCACCCAAATAACTTCGTACTTTGAATAACCTCCGAATCTTTTCCCAGCTCAAAAGCACCGCGTAATTTTTGAGTACACTTCCGGTAGCCAACATCGACGTTAAGGAAGAGAGGAGGTAGAATTTCGTATCAACACCCCCCTGAAATTTTACCGATCGAGTTCTTCATCATGTTCGCTGAAAATAAACGAATTACTATTATTCCGAAAAAAATATTAAGTACAAAAATGACATATGCATAATAAAAAGATTTCAAAAAAAATATTCACATTGTATTATTTAAACATTATTACGGTAACTTTGGTTGCTAAAAAATAAAAAAATTTTGTTTGCTGTGCTTCGGAAAAAAATTGAGTAAAATAAATAAATAAATATATAAAATGGTAACATGCAAAGAGTATTGAATATTAATATGTTATAGAATAGTATATGGTATATGCAATAAGTAAAAAATAAATAAAAATATAAAAATTGGTAACATGCAAAAAAAATTTTCGTATACATAAATGAGTAATATATGATTCATAAAAAAGTGTGCTTCGAATATATTCTCGAACATTTATGAGTGTGTAATATACGAAAGGAGAAAGAAAAAAAATAATTAAAAAAAAATCACAAGGAGATAAAATTAACAAAAGAGTTTTAAGGTATACGATCGTTTATTGGAAACGTTACGTTTAAGAATTTTATCTATAAATTGGCATGCAATAATATGAAGCGATAATATATGATGTTCGTTAGCTTTATCTTTTACATTTCTTTTTTGTGTTTGAGGTGGCGTTTGACATGTTTATTTTTGGATAAGGCAAGCTATTAGGTTTATCTTTATTGAGGTCATGTAATGAGTTTTTATCTCTCGTGTATTGTTCATATTTTCCTTTCATATTCTCTTGTGGGAATTTTGTCGTGTATTTTTCTCACGTTTGTCCAAAGTTGTATGTTGTTTCTATTATTAACGTTTGTAGGGTTTAAGCTTGCTCGATTTTAATTCTGTTTTCATTGTTGGGTTTGCAGAAAAATCTAGTATTTATTTTTGACAAGTATTTTCGAGTGTGTTTTTCTTTATTATTTTTTATGAACAATGTAAGAGTATTTGAGGAGTTTAAGCGCAGAATGCAACAAGTTCACATGCTCATTATTTTTGGTAAACTGGAAAAAACTGTAGCGCTACAACGGCTTGACCAAATGAAACAGGCTTTGGTTCTTTTGAAAGGGTTAATCGAGTGCATATAAATTTTAATGAAGAATTGGACATAAAACTCTCTCAGGTTGTACTATTGATCATGAGCTGATAGAGCATTGCATTTTGCCACTAAACAGGACATGTTACATTTTGAAGCAAAATTGTCGTCAAAAATTCCAGCATTTTGGTTGAAATGAAACACGTCCAGTCAAGAATTTTTCATCGAAATTCAGAAGTAAGTAGGCAGTTTATTAGTAAAATAATAATAATAATATAATCAGTACAATTTTTAAGTTCAGCTAAATAAATGCACCAGGTTCCAGTTCCAAACAATCACAAATATCGTCTTCGTGGTCATGGGCTGCTTCATTGTGCCCAGTAGTTGCCGACTGAGAAAGCAGAAGGTCTGCGTAGAATGGAAAACTGTCTCTCCAGTTGTCGCCGAACTTCCTGGTCATCAAGAATTCTATGTCCTCTTTCAGTTTTGGTCGAAGAGGTATCATTTCTGCACTGACTGGAGGTAACATTATTTTCCACATTTCCCACTTTTTGGCTTTCATGATTTTAACAAACTTTTTACTTTTATCTTTAGAAAAGTAATACGGTTCCAATTTGAAAAAAATCTCCTTTCCTCGTTTTTTTAATACAACACGTTTAGCATCATGAATTCCCTGTATGGGTTTCATGTATTGGTTAAATAGTTTGAATTGTCTCACTTTCCAATCTCGCTTTAGCTGGCGAACTAACCCAACTTTGGAATACACAGCATTATATTCATCGGGTAGAAGAATGTCTTTATAACACTTCAATTCTTGCTCAACATTACCAAAAAGGCGGTCGGCCGGCAGAAATGAATGGCCACGTACTGGATAAATGATTTCGATTCTCTCTAAAAGCTCAGTGTGATCGTTTGCCAACCAATACGCCAATCCATGAATAACATTTTGATTTTTGTTTTGGCCTCCACACCCATCGCAGTACAAGTATATTGTTCTGACTGGCTGGGGCCATAACGTTTTATTTGTATCAAGAAAATGTATAATGGCACTTACAATCTCTTCTGAGCCTCTATTACCCTCGTGTCCCATCCATGTATAAAAAGTAGGTTTTGCTTTGAATTCGGATCTTTTTGGATTTGCATCACAAACTGCAAATGCATAAAATGGTAGTTGACTTCGATAGAAGGCCTCTCCAATTGTCAGGTGCGGCAAGTAATGCACCTGCATTAAATCAAAACAAAATGAGACACTCTCTGGCATAACTCTATGCATGGATGTATGGAAGCCTTTAGCTTTGGTACGATGGAATTTCCTTTCTCTTTGTAATGTACGTTGTTTACTGGTATCTTTCTGCTGCCGAGCTTCAGCAATCTTGAATTGATATTGTTCACATGTGCTACATGTGTCCACAGCAGGGCTTCCGAACCCGATGTTGAAGCGAGTTGTAAAGATGTTATAGAAGTAATGATATTTCACCTGTTGAAAACAGAAACAGTACTATACTGATGGTATCAAAGAATGAACCTATAACACTGTCTGCTCAATACTCACCTTCAACTCTGCTGGAGCGTTGTCATTATAAATTGTGTGCAGCTTCTTAATATTCAGTTCCCTGCTTAAGTAGATGCGTTTGCTCTTTGCCCGATTATAGTGACTTTCATTTTCCTTTAATAGAGATATAAACTTCTTCACTGCTGCTTCCTTCTGTCTGAATTCATTGCTTAAACGGTGTCCACCTCTTCTATCTTTGGCACCTTCTCCAGTAATAATCCCTTTGGCAATTGTATTGATACGGCGTGTTGTAACTTCGAAAAGTGTTTTGAAAAATTTGGCACAAATCAGTTTCCTTGATTTGTTCACGATAACCTGTAATCAAATAACACATAGGGTGATGAAAAATAACCCTTAGCACATTATGGCTGTTGTGCTTTTGACAACAAACGGGGCTGTTATGAACAGAAACATACGTGATATTCTATTGACAACTGATGATTTTTCATCGGATTTTCTGAACGTGCCCGTTTCCTCTTTGGCGAGCGGCAGGTCATCAATAATGATAGAATTCTGTTCTGTTCTGCTCGGTCACAAGAGGCATACACAGCCGCTTTTGCTTTAACAAGTTCTGCTTTTGGTATTGCAGTACACGAAAATTTTCTGTTCTTATGGTTACAAGGTACCTCCCATTGTTTGAGATGTGCATCAGAACAGCAGTACCTGTAACACAATAATCCATTTCCTTGCAATTCCTGTACCTATGTTGACATTAAAAAAATTAAATCCCTTAAAATAATAGTCTACCACAAACCTCCTGCGCTTTTCCAATTCTCGTTTTCTTGGCAATTTCTTCTTCTTCCTTCTTTCACCACGCGGTCCCAATTCGGCAACAGTAAATTCATCTTCACAGTTGTTCTCTTCCATTGCGTAAAATTATTTAATTAACTCGTAATAATTTGAAACATGAAACTTATCATCCAACGTTTGCGATAATATTCGTCTTTGTTTTTGTTTACAGCCGCTTAACACAGATTGAAGAAAACATAGACTTGTTTGGTATCATTGTATTCTGTGACAAGTCAAGAATCACGGCATGATAGCGGCTATATGTGTAACATGTGATAAAAACCTGCAGAATCTAGTTTTGTTTCAGTGTTCTAGGTTTTTTGTGGACTTGTTGCATTTTGCCCGATTTTGAGGGCTGACTTGTTTCATTCTGCCACCAAACGCATTTTTCTTGCCACTTTTCTGTAATTTAGGTTTCGTTTTGAAACCAACTGAGTACGGCATTGTGTTCCCCGTAGAAAATACTATAAGAACCAATACTTAACTGAAATTTTCATAAAATGTGACTTGTTGCATTCTGCGCTTAAACTCCTCATTTCTTCTTGTACAATATGTTTCAAGTTTGGACTTTAGATGTTTGACTTGGTACGACTTGACTTTTTTTGGACGGGTATTTTCTTTTTCAAATAAATGTATATAATATTATGTGAATAGATTCGTATTTTCTAGCACTTCTACAATTAAGTTTTCCAATTTTGTTCTGTCTAAAGATTTTGTAAGTAAATCTGCAAGTTGATTTTCAGAATTAACAGATCTGAAATGGATTATTTTTTCTTCCATGGCCTCTAAGATCGAGTAACATTTTATCATAAGGGCCCGTGATTTTTTCTGACTTCCACCAGAGCAAATTTTTTGAGTTGATATATTATCCTCCATTACATCTACAATTATTTTTTCCCCAAAAATCTCAAAATTCATGTGTTGGATTACCTTTATTATATCGAGAGTGTCAAAAACTGCTATAATTTCTGCAGCTGTACTGGATGAAGCG
>WOFM01002071.1:0-12604 GCA_011428145.1 Ericerus pela
TGAAATCTGATTAAGTGTAGAGATAAGCCTAGGGTGTTATATTTCCATTCACTTAATGGAATTTTCCTATGTTTTGACAGAACCTGACTAACCCTGTGTATATACATTATATTAGAGAAAGTAAATTTTTGAAATGTAGAAAATTAGTAGCTAAAAAGTTAGCAGTAGATCATATTGTGGGGACTCAACGGTATGAGGTAAAGGGGCTTGGACCCCTCAACAACAGTCGCCGCCCCAAAGGGCAGGCTAATAATCGTTCTCGTGACGTTAAACTACACAAGCGTTTCTAGGGGATGGTGAACTTCTATAGACGTTGCATGAAGAATGCAGCAGCTGAACAAAGTAAGCTGTTTGCACTAATTAAGACAAGTAATAAGAAAGACAAAAATCCACTCGAATAGAACGAAGAAGTCAAACAGGCCTTTGAGAAAATCAAAGATACACTGGCAAATGCAACTCTATTGGCTCATACAGACGAAAGTCTGTCGTTATGCGTGAGTACCGATGCATCTGATTTTGCTATTGGTGCAACCCTGTACCAATTGGAGAAAGACAACAAGAAGTTACCGCTAGCTTTCTTCTCGAGGAAGCTCTCAAAAACAGAAAAGAACTATAGCACATACGATAGGAATTGCTCGGAATTTTTGCTGCGTTGAAGCATTTCAGGCACCAATTAGAGGGTAGATGTTTTTCTGTGTATACTGACCATAAACCCCTAACATATGCCTTCACACAAAAAGCAGAACCGGCATTGCCGAGAAGAGCGCGACAATTAGACTATATTGGTCAATTGACTACCGACATCCAGTATATAAGTGGAGAACTTAACACTCCAGCTGATGCCTTGAGTAGAATCGAAGCTATCTCGGCTCCTGTCCAATTACCTTATGCTTAAATAGCTAAAGCACAGCTTAAGGATGCAGAATTGCAAGAGTTGTTATCGAATGATGATACTACTCTCAAATTAAGACAGAGAAAAATTCCTGGTACTAATGTTTTATTAACATGTGACATCAGTACAGGTAAGAATAGGCTATTTCTACCGGTAAAATATCGCAGGTGGCTTTCAACAGTGTACATAATCTGTCACATGCTGGGCCAAAATGTAGTGCTAAATTAATTTTGGCAAGGTTTGTATGGCCACGAATGAAGTCTGACTGCAACAAATGGGCTCGCAGTTGCCTGAACTGTCAAGAATCCAAAGTAGGAAGACACACTCGCTCGCCCCTCAAATCCTTCAAACAAACAGAGCGGTTTAAAACTGTACATATGGACTTGGTAGGCCCATTGCCACCATCTCAAGGACACAGATACCTGTTGACGATAATAGACAGGGCAACACAATGGCCAGAAGCAATGCCTCTACACGAGATGACAGCCCCTACAGTGGCTGCAAGGTTATACGATACCTGGATTGCGAGGTATGGCGTACCAGAAATCATAATTACGGACCAAGGTTGCCAATTCGACAGCTCGCTCTTTAAAGAGCTGTCTAATAAGCTTGGTGTTCAACACAGTCATACCACAGCTTACCATCCTCAAGCCAATGGCAAAATCGAGAGATGGCATAGAACCCTCAAAGCCTCAATCATGTCACATGATACAAAGAGATGGGTAGAAGTACTCCCTACAATCCTCTTAGGCCTTTGATCTGCCCTACAAACTGATACAGGTCACTCTGCAGCGCAACTAGCATTCGGTGAAGAGCTACGCCTCCCAGGGGACTTCTTCACAAAATTGAAGGAAGTTAGCCCTGAAATCATGGTACAAAACATAAGAAATGATGCCAACAATTTCCTAAAACAGGCAGCTCGCCATGGCCAGCCCAAGATTTACATCTCGAAGCACTTGGCCAATACTTCACACGTATTTGTTAGAGATGAAAAAATGAGATCTGCGCTGGAGAAACCATACGCCAGTCCTTACAAAGTAGTATCACGAGATGAGAAAAACTTTGTGATACTCATTGCAGGGGAACCTCGAACAATTTCAATCGACAGATTGAAGCCTACATACATGGTAAGTGACGATAAAAGAATAAAAAGGTTGCAGAGGGAGAACGTAGAAAATATACAGACGGATTCCCAAACAAAAACGGAAGAATCCATCGAAAAATGTAAAATAAACAATTCACAACAGAAAATATTAAAAAAGTTGGTAAGATTTTCGGACGATGTTACCACTAAAACATTCGATCTAGAGGGCCCCATAAGCCCACAAAAAAGAGGCAGGCCCCTAGGCAGTAAAAAACGCAAAAATTCCCATCCTTCTCGCAAGTCTGAGAGGTTAATTCGAAGAAAATAAAATTTACTCCCGAAAAAGTAATATCCGCTACGTTAGTTGAAACCCGCTAAAAATATGCGACGAAAATCGGAACTCCGTGAGACAAAAAAAACTCCGGAGATAAGCAAACGAGGAATGCCAACAAAAAGAAAACGACAGGAATAAACAAATCCACGTGGGATAAGGAAATAAACATTGCAACGTGCGTTTACCGTTAAAACACAAAGATAATCTCAACGTTGTGATGTCAAAAGCGGATCTTCCTTTGTAATAAAAATTCGAAAAATATATTCTGAGTTTATTTCAGGCATAACTTTGCTTAAACCAATCAGAACTTAACCGGAAAACTTGCATACGGTCGAGAATTTTAAGCGCTATCCCCTCTACATGCTGATAAGAAGATGCGTAAATAATGAAACATAACTGTAATGGTAAATCGAAAACTGAAGTAAAATCACCCACTTCAGAACCGCCAGAGATCTTGGACGTGTTTTCTGAAATATTTTTGGTTCCTTTTCCTACTAAAAACCTATTCTAAATGTCACTGCCAATTCCTATCCTGAAATCCGCCACCTTCCAATTCACCCAGAAAACTGCTGAGTCTTCACAAACTCAGCAGAAGACCGAGCAGTAGGCGGAGCGGGACCGGATTGAGGAGGAGCTGCTCATGGACACAGCTCCTCTAGTTAACGATGTCCTAGCGGAGATGACCACTCCGCTGCCTCCAATTATCTCTCCTCCTCGATCGCCGAAGGAGCCAACTCCGACTCTGGAACCACCGAAGCCGGAGGAAAACAGGAGCCAATGAGGTTCTTGTTCACGGCTGAGAGGGCCGCGAATGAAAAAGCGAAAATGGCCACCTTAGCAGCTGAGAACTCAAACTCCCCGATTCTAAGGAAGCCAACGTTTAAACGTCCACTGCCCCCTCACTCCCATCATCACCCCTACACCCGCTCAAAAAATGTACCACCAAGGCGTAGGGGAGAGTACAGCCGGGCAAATTACCTGGCCCGGATGAATGCCCGTAGAGAATCCTACGAGTGCGTCGGGGCTGCGGTAGGTAGCGCCCTGGCAAAATGGGAGGCCGACCGCAAAATGGGAGGCCAACCAGAGGCAAAAGTAGAAACCCACACATCCCCCAGGCCTTGCGCATTTTTGATCATTTTTGCGGTGCAAAAACTTGGAGGGAGTAGCTGTGGGGACTCAACAGTATGAGGTAAAGGGGCTCGGACCCCTCGACAACAGTCGCCGCCCCAAAGGGCAGGCTAATAATCGTCCTCGTGACGTTAAACTACACAAAATACGTTCGATCGTAATTACCTGCAAGTACATGCAGGTAATGTACGAGTACCGAATCGTGACATCACAAAACAATGTCACGATCTGTACACGAACTGGCCAGCCATCTCTTATCATGATAGGGGATGATGCAACCTGGCCACCCTCACCAACGTACGTATTATCTTATGTACATGTGTTTGTGTGCGTGCAAATAAGCCGTATATAAACCACTTGAACCGGCTCTAAAATTGCCAGTGTTCGCCTTGGTTTTGGCTTACCCGTACTTATGTATGAAGTGGCTGAACACGCTTAAATTCTGTTGAATTTCCTTCTGGTGAGAATATCTCTCACAACAAGGTATTCCACACATATGATTGATGATAATATGAAATTTTGTAACTTTTGACCTATATGATTGATAATAATATAAAATTTTATAACTATTGACCTAAAATTAATAGTTTAAAATCATTACATCTTTCACAATCGAAAAAAAGAAGATTTTACGGGAGTACCATCTGGCCGATCAGCACCAAATTGGTAGCATGTTAGAATGGGTCATATTAAATATTTGTTCCAAATTTCGTAGCTATTGGTTCAAAATTAGGCATTTTATAGCTAAAATAAAAACAAAAATAGTGGTACAGGAAGTACCGTCTGGCCGATCCAAACTAAAATCAATATGTTAAATTATTGGTTTAACACTAAGACCCGTTCAAATTTCGTGATTATCGAACATAAATTGCGACCTGTACCGTGGTGACAAGAAAATAGCTAATATAAAATAATCATATAATAGGTATACATATATGAATTTGAGTTTTCAGCACTAAAATTTTCCTCAGGTTATGAAACGAAAAATTTACCTACACCCACCCGCAGATCATTTCATAAGATCAAAATTAATAAGTAGAATTTCAAATAAAACCTAGGTACTTATAAACATCGAGCAAATTCATTCTTACACTTTAGTGAAGATTACCTACTCTAAAAATATTGGACATAATACATCTGAATAAACTGGGAGAGGTCTGTCGCCTCTCTAGTAGGCCTATGCCATATCCAACGAAATTACGAAGCAAGTAATTAGAGATAATTCGCACTTGCCACAATATTCATGCAGATTTAGAGAATGAACTTCGGTCACAAATATAGTACCGTATTAATCATCATCTTTATATTCGGCAAAGATTTTACGATTTTTATTCATTTCTTATTCGTTACAACCTCCTAATTTTCATTTTCTTTTTCTCCAACTTCTCGAATTTTATTGTTCTCTTTATTTTCTACAAGCATTTCCGTTCCAACGCACCACACGACCTGACAAGGTGTTCGTCTTTTATTGTAGTTTTCCCTAATGTCTACCATTAAAAAATAATTATTCTCAAAAATCATTTTCCTCTACTTTTTTCTTTGTAAATTTCGTCGTATTTTTTCGGCTATTTCTTCCTTCTCATGCTAATTCTTTCTTTCCGCCGATGAAATTCCTAATTTAGTACTAACCATTACTTATAAGGTACCTAGGTAACTTGATTTTTTCATGACCAATACTAGACGAAGGAGATGTTGTTTATCACAAACGACAACCATTGTCATAGCGATTATAAAGCCAAATGACAAAAAATTAAAAAATACCTATAGATTTTCAGAAAATGAGATAACATAGTTGAAATGAAAATCGATGTTTGCGGGTAATGTACACGGTTCTTTACTTGTTTTTGGTCTTGCAAAAAGTGTATAGTTCGACTTAATGCTACGGCTATTGTTTTGAAAATTCATCAATGGTTTTTTCTTTTTGGATATTTAACTTTTAACTTTTAGGTCTTAGCAAAAAATGAAAAAATGATAAAAAAATCTAACTGATTCTTTGTCTCCCACCTTCAGCTGAAACCTAAAATCAATAATAATAAATCGGTTGTAATCTGTTTCTTTTTCCAGATTAAACACCATGACCCAGATGTCGATGAAATTCGTTGAAAGTACTTTCATCAGACTCAAGAATAAAAAAAAAGGGAAAATATCGAAATACAATTCTAAAAAAAAACAACATTTTTCTGAGATGAAAAGCAATTTTCTTAAATGCTTAAACACTAGGACAGCAATTATAATTTTGTAACCGAGCTATTTAGGTTCCTACTTTCCTGAGTTTCCATTACCTATAAGAATTGATTGATTCGTTTTCTCGGTTGACGAGATATTCTGCTCGTATTAAACAAGGAGTGCCAAAATTAGGTGACCGCGAGCCAAATTAAATGTAATACCTACCACTGAACTGTATGATTTTGTTCTTCTATGTTTAACTCTGAAAGCCAGTATGATGGACATGGAGTTCAGTTTTTTGACATTTAAGAACATAGTTGTGATATTCACGAATTTAGTTTCAGACTTCGAAGCTATAAGTGTTTTGAATTCTTGAGATAAATTGGATCCAGTTCTAAATAAAAATTTCGGAATAAGACAGATACTAAACTCATAAATGTCACAACTAAGTTCTTAAATGTCAAAAAATTTAACTTTATCTCGATCATACTAACAAGACAAGCTTAACGTAAAAGAATAAAACCGAACCATTCAGTAGTGTAACTTATAATTTTGCAACCAGCCGCCTAATTTTCAAGACGCTTCTTCATTAAAAAAAAAAAAAAAAACACAGTACTTGGTTTGTAAGATTAATTTTTCTGAATTTTTGATTTTTTGTATTTGTAACAACAAATTTTTTCCTTCTTTGACGGCGGTATTTTCTTCGAAAATCTACTTAAAAATTACAAATATCAATTGACAGAACGATGTATAATTCATATTGGAAATGTCCTTCTAGCCTAGTGTCAGTCAAATACAATTATAGCTGTACTTTAAATTAAAAATCGACTTAATCGACTAAATATATTTTGTAAGTGCTACGTTATCTAGAACTTAAATACAACAACACTGCATATCGCGCCAGCAGTATGCACAATTTTAATAAGAAATCATGAAGATGCACGAATAAGCAGCAGAAAATGCACTCATACTTCTTTGTAATTCAATAAGCAAAAGAAACATTCAAGGCTTGATATAAAAACGTTACCATACATAAATAATAATTTTATGCGACGTTTGCCAAAATTTGCGCATATTGGCATCTTAAAACAAGAATTCTTTATTAATTTGGCAACAGACTGCAGATCGATTCGAAAAAGACCAGTGCCCTCAAAATGATAACAAAGAAAAGAAAAACGAACTGAGCATTCAAATTTCGTTAGCCGATGGTTGAAAGAAAAATGAAAATGTGTTTTGAATTTTTCAAAAAATTTACTTTCAAATATAATATTGCAAATTCATAAAACGTACGGTTTGCCATTTAATAAACGAATAAGAACGAAAGAAATTCGCTCAATATGGAAAAATATAAATATTTACGAGTACCGATAATGAATTGTTATCTAAGCCAACAGGTATTTGAAAAAAATTTGTTCAAAATTTATAATTTCCAGCAATTTGAGATAGGTTTTGATTTCAAAACATTAAATAATATTTCAAAAACAACTGAGAGTAAAACTTCTGTCATTTAGCAAATGATTTTGCTAAGGAATGGATTTTGTTCCAGTGAGACATGGATGAGTGTGTGGTGTGTTTGAGAAATAATATTGAGAAATGTGATTTGTAAGAGGAAAAACTTCAAAAAAAATACTGGTCCACGACGAAATTTAAAATTTACGTAAAATTTAAAAAAAATAAAAATGCACTAAAAAGAAAAAATAACCATTTGAAAATTTCTCCAGCAAGATCAAGGAATGAAATTATAAAGTCGGTGCTCTTTTTAGTTAGGCTTATACGTAAATTAATCTAATTTTATCACAAAACTTTTGAATTAGTACCAAATTTAATAATTCCAGTAGCTAGATCTTGCTGGAGAAATTTTGGAATTATTATTTTTTTATTTTTAGTGTATTTTCCAAAACTATTGCATTCGGTACTATAGCGGGACCTAGATGTGGGACCTATATGAAAAAGCGCCAATCCTGAGTCGTAGATAAATTTTCAAGCTGGTTCGATTTTTCGATGCCATATATTTTTAATGCTTTTTCACCTTTTCATTAACATTAGCGTTGGCAGTAATTTAGCTGCTAAACAGTTTTATTTTTAAAAATAATTAAAAAACAGTGAAAACTAAAAAATTATCTCATCTATTAAAAATATTTCTTCCGCACATCAACCGCGATAAGTGTATATTTTCCAAAAGTGTCAAATTTTGTAATGGCTGCCATTCGAAAATCATTGGCCGATTTCGCTTCGCTCAAATTCAATACCAAACCAGTCCCTAAGACCTCCAACTGCCATAAAAATTTCAAGTCAAAATCTTTTAATTTACGGCAGTTATCGTGATGACAACATGGTGGTTTTGCAAAACTTTCTTCCAAAACTAGCAAATGAATTTCAAAAATTTTAACACAAATGTATAGCCCATGAAAGCTAACTCTACCTCAAGTTTCATTACTATTGACCAAACAGCGGTAGCTCCACAGATTCCCAAAAAGTGCCAAAATGAGCAAAAAGTGGAAAAAAAATTGTATACAGAATTTAAGTAACCTACATACTCGTGATCTACGACTAAGGATCGGCGCTTTTCCTCAAGTCCCGCCATTACACTGAATCCAATAGTCGTATTTTTTTAAGTTTTCCTGAAGGAAAATACACTAAAAGAAAAAAATCGAATACCAGAGAATCACATGAATTCATATGAAATCCGAGGTTGTTTTTTTTTCTTTTAGAAGAAAGAGGTAACTGTAGTCTTAGAAGGCATTTTTTAACAGTCATAGTAAGAATAAAAAACTCGAGGTCCACTATACTCAATTTTCACGCCATAAATTCTATTTTATTTAGTATCTTTAATGACATCAATATTTTTTACAGTATTTAGCAAAACATAATCAACAAATTAATTTTTTTTCTTACATTTTCCGTCTTCTGAAAAAATATAATATTTTTTTTCGTATAAAACTGAAACTAGGTATGCCCTAATTCGATGGTCCTAAAGGCGTTCATCTCCCAGACACATTATTTTCCTTGTGCCTTATCAGCTAGTCACGAATTTACACATCTTAAATCTATCATGAGAACGGTTTACGTATAGAATTCGTCACAGGTGTCCAATGCATTTGTTCAACGATCAAATAACCCACAGACCGGTTTCCCGCATGCAACAAATGAATCAGTCAAAAAGAGTTAAAAAAAGCAACCAGAGTCGAAGAAGCCACACGTAATGCGTCGTAATTCGATCGATTAATAAAATTCTACCACTATACAAACATATATACATATATATATATATACCTACACAGTCTGGTCTGGTTTTCATTCCTGCATTCACTTCTTTCAATTATGGGAGCCATGAACTAGTCTTTGCACCAGTACCCGCATATTTTCTTATGTACACAAAACAAAAGATTTTTTTTTTTCTTTCGAACAGGTGAATAGCGTGCTTTGTTGAGTGCCTAAGAATGCTCACACGCTTACCCATTAATTAAGAAAAAAAAAGTATCGCAGTAAATTTTCTACAGCAATTTTTTAGGAAGGAAATTTCGTATTTATAGAAATTCGGAGCAGACTTCACTTTTATGCACTTTTAACACAGAAACTAAATGTTATGAGTAGCAATAAATATTGACGTTGGTACTTACGAAGTATTACTCGAGTGTTCCAGATCAAAAAAGCAACGTCCATCCCATGAGTACCTGCTGAAAAAAACACTAATTAATAAGAAAAATCAAGAAGTTAATTAAAGCAATTGAATAAAAAAGTGAAAAAATGTATAACGTAGACTACTCAAGTGATTAAATTATGAAAATTCAAAAATATTTTTCAATAACTGAATAATAAAATTCACAAAAATCTGAAATATACTACATTTTTGCGTTTATTACTTTCACTCGTTTATCTCAGATTACTTTCATTTTTAAGTATTCACCACAGGATGAGAAACTTTTTTTGGTGTCTATTTACGTCTAATTCTATTTATTTAGAAAAGGCAAGCTACACATTTATAAAAATTTTCCTGTTCATCTTAATTTGAATCCCAATTCGAAGATTAATTTTGTACTCAAACAAAAGAGGGAGAATTCGGTTTGTCATGTTTTATACAGCATCGTACAAACTTGGAATTCAGAATTCGATACCACCCTCCAATACCATTCTAAATTATATTTCATTTAAGCGATCGACTTCAACTTTTGTTTTATTGTTCAAAAATTGTTTACCATAGCAACAATGGGGTTCCTAAAATATTGGATAGTTCCTAACTTTCAGCGAGCTAAATTACATATCTTACAAAAGCGTACAAAACTGGTGGATTATAAACGTAAGAGTTAGTAACTTGAATAATATTTAAGGGTTTGCGTGGCATATGTAGTGGTTAGAGGCTCGGCTTTGAACTCGAAAGGTTGTGCGGTCCCAGACCGACTGTCGTTACATTCCCGACCCAAAATGGCGGTGTATTCGGTTCGGCTCTATTTATGCTCCAGCATGTGATGAAAAAATTCGTGCTTAATGGACCACTGGCCACCCAACTCCGAGTCTCCAACCACCCCTTCTCACCTTGACATCAAATATATTTTCTAGACACAGGTAAAATTTCCACGTCGCCAAAATCGAAACAAAAAATTTGAAAAAAATAATAATGATATTTTAGGGAACAGAAGATTTTAGAATATTTTTATTGCCAAATTTTATCTGGATCTTAGCCGAAGCGAAATACTTTTCTCGACCTCACAGTAATTTCTGTTTGGAAGCATTTACTTATTCGTGAAAATTTTTCTTTCATTTTTAGTGTGATGTTTATAATATTGTTGGAGCACGAAATTCAAATTTGGAATAAGGTTCTGAAGTGAACCCCATCTCGTGCTTCAATATGTCAAAATGGCTCTACTCAACTTATAGAGAAATCAATATTTTTTTTTGTACAATTTTAAGAATTTTACCATGTCAATATTGCCTTTTACATTTTTCACTCGGGGAAAATCTAGTTTAGCGGCTCCTCTCAAACTTTTCTGCGAAAACAAAGGGTTTTCAGACAAACCTTTTCGAACACTTTTTTTGACTCAGGGAATTTGTTTAGAGGTGTTTGGGGGTGAATAAAGTCAAAGTAATCGAATCTATGCGATGAACTAATTCCAGAGCATCGCAAAATGTTCCTTTTTTTCGATTCTTTGCAAATATTTTGAGAACGGCTGGTCATAAGTCAAAAGTGGTTATGCACAAATATGAAGCTGACCAAATTTCTTACAAAGATGTTTCTATTAATTTTGTACGTATCTCTCGTAGTTTTCGAGAAATTATCCTGGAAAAATCGTACTTTGTTTCGGCAGGAAACAGAATAAATAAAATTTACTTGACTGTGGACTTAACAAAGAGAACAACGGACAGAATACCTATAACATTTTGATAGGCGAATTTCTGGTAAAAATAATACGAAAAAAATGAGTAGGTTGACGCTATAATCCTTCACCAAATTATAAACTGAAAAGGATAAAACTTTGTAATTCGTTATTCAATAAGTACAGTTTGGCTTTGGGAAAAAAAAAAATGTTGTTAGCGTAGCCTATCTATGCGTGTACCATCACTGTCCATTGTTTGTTTCTTTGTTTTTTTAATTTTTGTAGTTCCCGTTGACATTTAATTATAGTGCTAATAGCGATTTAATTAATGGTTTGCGCTATATGCTACAGTGGTAAATATATGAAAGAACAATCGAATGATTTATCTCCTTCGTACATAACACCCGTTGTCCTTAACGATTTTTTTTTCAGCCCTATAAACCGCTTCTATCGCAGTTAAACATTAAATAGAAAAAAACACACGTTTTTAAAGTTACAACGCATTCTGGGAGGTGCAACTGTATGACAATTATGATTAATTGGATTCAAGAAACGAATGCAGAATTAGAAGTAAAGAACGTGAGGCGAAAGAACCAAACCACTTCCATAGATTCCAGATCACATTTACCATAAACGGGTACACACGCGTACACTCGTGACAGATATCGCGATATCGATTTTACATCGATTTATAGTCAAAATCGAGAAAAAAACAATTACTGGACATTCGGATTGATCCATCATTACCATGACACTATAAAAGTCTAACCACTGTTCTGTCTCTGTCGCGAACCGGGAATGAAATTAAATAATCGTTAAATGATCAAATAATTTACCATTTAAGTGCACTATTTTTCTGCACCATTGCACGCCGCTCTGCAAAGAAATAACGAACTGCAATACTTGTCGGATTTGACGAAGTCATCAACCGTTGCAAAATTTAATTATTGTAGAACTGTCAGAACTAGTTTTTTTTTTGTCCCTTTGTCATTCTTTCTTTCTTTCATCTTGATCTTGGAGAATGACTTGCATTTTGTCACCGAAATAATTGTAAATATTAACCTTCGAACTGGCAATTAAAGAGTTAAACTTTTCTGGTAGGTGAAATAATTCTTGAGACCCACGTTCCCACGTAATGTAAACTTAATTTTCTCAGGCTTGTACTGTTTATTTCTTGAGTTCATTTCACTGAATATATATTGATTTTGTTACCTTTTCGTATATTTGATTAAAAATTTTAAAATATAAAACATTGTCTCAGATTCAGATGGATTGATACATTTACATGATAATTTTTCCAATTTAAGTAAAAAATAATACTGACATGCATAGTGAAGATTTGATCTCTTAAGAAGAACAGAATTACCGATAGGATATAAGCCAAATGAATAAAAAATGAGCTTCTCGAAGAAAAAAAGGTAATCTTAATAAAGTAGAAAATTGAAAAAGTTGTGAAATAAGTATGGAAAAATATAAACTCAAAACACAGATCCGCTCACATAACAATTTTACCCATGGTATGTGATTTTGAAAAGATTCAATACCAAAAACTATGGTTCAATGATGACCATAAATTTTTTATAAAAGGTCATTGAAGCAATAAACCAAAATTGAGGAAATGAGCGAATAGATACCTTAAATGGAAAAACCACCAGAAGGGGAAAGCCTTAAATTAAGAGAAGTGGGAA
>WOFM01002076.1:0-312923 GCA_011428145.1 Ericerus pela
ACGAATGCATATTGAAAATATGGAGGCACTTTAGGCGATATACTAAAGATTTAAAACTTTTCGTAAGTGTACTTACGGTTTTGTTGTGATTAAGTGACTGTACCAAAATGGAAACTACACCACTACACTCCGGGGGAATGAAGTTCACAAATTACGTAATTAATTACGAGAAAACTTGTTAATTTTTACAAAAAATTGCAAATTAATAAGCAAAAACACTGATAATTGCGGAAACGCACATTAACTCGATCACAATTTGACACGAAATGATTGTGATCGTGAGTATATTCGTACACCCTGGGTACGTCGTGTTAAACACGCTGATGTCGCTGCTGCTGCAGCGTGGTGCATAATTTACGTTTGTGTGCTTAAATTCATAAAGGGTTACGAACCTTTTTACGTATGTGTGCGTCTTCAAGCAAAAAAATTCATACGATCTTCAACCGACCATCGGCTGATGAGAGCCGATTGGTTGAATCGAATCTTTTGTTTCCAGTACGATCGTCGCAATTCTTCAGAATTTCGATCGAAATTATGGTATTTTCGTCTTTTTTCTGGAGCGTTTTTTGAAACGCGTGAGTGCGAGAGAGATAGGGATGGTGTATTTTTCTCCATCTCTCTCGTTTTGAAGGACAAATTTACCACGTGCGCTAACGCTTAGCGATGTTTTCTGTATTTGATACAGAAAAAATATTTTTAGTACGAATCTTTGAATTCGATGTATATTATTCGTAGAATAATACACGTAACAAATGGCGCTGGGGGCGGCGGAAAAATAATAAAGAATTATTTTTCCGTCAGCGTTATATTAATGACAATTCAAAACGCCGAATGTTTACTAATTAACAATTAGGAGATGATTTACTATACTGGGTATAGGGAAATAGAATTGAATTGAGATTCAGTCTCGTTAGTCAAACTGTTTAGGTTTGGTATTAACTGTTAGGTTAATTCTTAACGAGACTGTTAAGTGCGTACCAGGTACGGATGAGAGTCTATGACTAGTGGAAGCGTGTGGGTTCGAAATTAAATTTCGGTTCTCGAAATCAAATTTCGATGTTCGAAATTAATTTTCGGATTTCGAAACTAGGTTTCGATCTGTAAAATTTATTTTCGATTTCCGAAACCAAGTTTCGATCGGCGAAATTAACTTTCGAATTCCGAAACCAAGTTTCGATTCGCGAAATTAAATTTCGACTGAAAACAAATTAAATGAATTCGAGGTCCAGTGTAAGACACCGTGCTCCTGCTACCATGTAGTGGAGGAGTTTACTTGTTGGTTTAACGTCACAAGGACGAATAAAATATTACGTTGTCACACACCTTAGCTCTCGCCTCGCTGCTAGACAACTGTTTGGCGTCGCCTCAACCCAGTCTCTTACAGTCATGTCGAGTCCTATGCGCATCGCCAGTGCGCACAGGACTTGTGGCTTGGTAGCCATGACATTTCAGTGATATCTCTAGAAAAAACGTATGACTGTGCTGAAATTTTCCTGAAACATTCACATATGTTTGTACATTTGGTTTCAAAGATACCACTGAAATTCTGTTCAGATCTTGTGATTAGATAACACCGATTCAATCTAGTTCATGGGATATTGATGAAGTTGAAATAAAAAAAATATTATGTCAGATATTCTCAACCTACGTATAAATTTTAATTTAAATCAAATAAATAGAAATAAAATAAGTTGAATCCTCTCTAATTTCTCATAATTCATTGTCTACATTTTGTTGGGATTTTATCTACATGTTAGTAAATAACCTTCCATTGACTTCACATCTGCTCTGTCTCTCTATGGCAAACATGCAAAATATATATACTTGTGATTAATTACTGTTTTTATTATTTCCTCTAATTTGGTAGCTTGGTAGAGTTAATTATTTTTATAATTTAGATCCTGTGTTTTAAAGTGATTGCGAAACTAATTAAGTAATAGTTTTGCGACGGTAAAATTTACTTTGCACTATAAAACAAGGACTAGAAGGGTAAGTAAAAATCATTAAATTTCTGTGTGACAATTAATTAAAAGTGATCTAAGTGATAAATTAAATAAATTAAGTGAGTTTCCATCAATACCTCAATTTTCTTACTGTGTATCTGAAATGTATGTGAATGAGGAATCAAATTGAATTATGTAAATAAGTTTAGGCGTGTATGATACTCATGTGTTTCATGAACAAAAAAAATTATGCTAGGCTTAGATAACTAAGATGGCAGGAGCTGAAGAGAAGAGTAAAGGAAGTCGTCTATCAAGTTCAAAATGGTGGAATAATCCATGTGTGTCATATCTTACTTCTCTTTGTGAATTATAAAGGCATTTGTTGCATGTGTTCAAAAGGTGCCATTTTCAGAAGTTGAGCATTAAGGGTGACAAAATAAAATTATGTAATTATAATTAAAAAAATGTGCTTCCAATAATTATTATTCTGTGTGATTAATTATATTTCTGTGTAGTCAGAATAATAACCCATAAAATGGAATCTTGTATTACAGTCAGTTCCAGAAGATTTTAGACTTAGTGTCAAGTGTAGTAATTCCATAATTTTTGTGTTTGTATTGGTGAGTCCAGCAGTGTTAATTCTGATGAATTCACCAATGAACTCTATAATGCTCTGATTGGCTGAAATATCAACTGTCATCCTATCACCAAAACAGACTGTAAGTTTTGCATATTTATTCAGTTCATTATATACGAACAGTGATTTTTTGTAAAAGTAAACTTTTATCCGTGACTTACTATACACCAAGATTACTGTTCTTACCAAACTTCATACGACGAACAATATGTCTGTAAGTGAACTATTGAATAAAAAATTAAATCCAACAAACTGTTTAATTCAGTTTTATTTCTTCAAATAATTATCAAACTGAAATTAGTGATCAAATGTGATAAACCAAGTTTGTGTGTGTGAGAAGATGAGGAATTATCAACGGATCGAGATGACTAGAAACATATAAAACGAACCTAAACTACACACGACATCGATCAAAGACTAGACGCACACATTACGAACACATAAATAAAAACACAATATTCACTTAATTTACAAACTTTTATTTCCACATAAAGAATGGTGGAGATGTTAACATTACAAGTATTAAAAAGCGACTAGAGGCGTATGAATAAACATTATCACAGTTTGGTACAAAACACTAAAAGTCACAGATTACAAAAATATATCGACAGTGTTGCCACCACAAATGATACGTGAGAATAATAGTCATGAGTATAATTTAATTTGCTATAATTCTCACAGTGTGATATAATTGATTATAAAATGATAGCAGAGCAATGGCAAAAATGTGATGTTTGCTTGTGCTCCTCGTGTTTGTAAAAACCATGATACCAAGTTTAATGATTTAAAGAACAAGTCCACATTTTCTGTGGTAATTTGTATTGCAATTAAAATTGCGTTTTAAGAAAACCAAGTCCTATTATGTGAACCAAGAAGAAACGACAAAACATCAAAACCAGAAAAAGCAAAGCCATCTTCACCAAGTACATCGAAGACATTGATTAGAAAGGTAAAATTTAATTGAATTACTGATGAGAAACTAATCGATATAACAGCACCTGCTTCTTTTGTCATGGAAGAGTTAATGATAAAAGATCATACGTTCGAAGAACTTTCAAACCTTACTAACTCAGTGAGCCAAAACAACTAAGAAGAAGTTATATTTTGCATCACGATAAATAAAAATACCAGCGAACATGATATCGTATCAGTAAGGACTAAGTGTCCAAGTCTGCAAATACATCTCGGTGATTTTAATTCAGTACAGGTTCACAGTAACCTTACTGAACACAAAGACATTGAAATGTCTAACCAAGAAAACTTAACAAACCATGATAACCAAGTTGTAAACCAAGTCATAAGTGATAGTTCATCATCTACTAGAGTGAATCAACTTTCAATGCATGATACTAAACCAATTAATTTGCTGTTGAATTCTCCTTTGTTTTCAACTGATAATCTACAACCAAATCAATTAGACTTCACATCAAGTGAAAATGTAACTATGAGTCTAAAAACTTCAGTAGTTACTGGAACTCAACAAAGATCTGTTACTGCTTGAGAAAGTAATATCTATGCGAATTTACAACCAAGTCAATATTAACCGTTACCAAGTACGTTGGTGAGTATCATTTATATTATTATTATTATTATTATTTCTTTCTATTATATTTTTGGTCTTGTCAACCCTGACATCACAGATGACTTGTGATTTGTTCAGAAATAATCCCTAATATAATATCCACTTGTGGTATGCCCTGTAAAATATATATTTTTCAAATCTTTGTGTGAGTTTTGGGTGTTTGGATTTGACACACTTTCTTTTATTTCTTGTAGCTTTTTGTTGTTGGACTTCCAGGGGTATGTGTTGATAAGCCAAAGCTCCAAAGACTCTTAAATTTAAGATGTCTATTTTGTGGCCATAAAACATTTCAAATGGAGTGGAATTATTATTATTTGCAGTGTGGGACTCCTATTTACTGTATAAATGGCTGCAACAACAGCTAAAAACCAAAAGCTAAAGTCCAGGTTTGCATCAAAGACTATTGCTTTGACACAAGACATTATTGCTGGGTTCTACCTTTTGGCAGTTGCATTCAACTCAAGGAAATATTGAACCATTGGGTCCAAAAAAACACCATTTTCCTCATAAAAGGATTTCATGTGTGCATTGAGATACAAAATTATGGAAAAATAATTATGAAGACACAATACAAATGATTATAATTTAAATTTTTGATTTATCCTGCTCGATTAGAGCGCGTTGTTTTTTTGCGACAGTACCGAAAAACATGACGTGAGGACTACCGTGAGAATGACACTGTTATCAGTGAATTGGGCACAGTTTTTTTCCAATGTTTTCATATTTTTGTAGATACTTGGGGAAGTTTTTTGATTATACTTTATGAAAACTTTTTCGTTTGTTACTTCATTAATTTTATTTGTTAAAATGTAATTTACATGCGATTAGGTGTAATGATACGGCCAGTCCGCCTGTTCTTTATGAATTTTCAAATTTGTTATTATGATTTTATTAATTTATGAATATTATGTTTAGTATTTGATCTAGAGGTATAATTTATATGCTTATGTGATACAAGAAATTGTCCGCAAATTACAGAACATATCTCTGGATTATACACGAAAGTTGGTGATAATTGAGAAAGTGTTAAGGAATGGTTTACAAACCAAAAAATATACCATAATAAATGATAATGAACTAGAACTTTTAATGGTGATATGCCTGCTTGTTTCAAACAATGATTATTATTAGCAGTCCAGTATATATAGTCAAATATTTATACAGACTGAAAAGTAGAAAACTGATACAAAACGTAAAAAATGTATTTTATCCATTATGATAATCGTAGAAAAAAAAGAGAAATTTGGACTCTTCCAACTGCCTGAAAATAGTACCACTTATTTGGAAATTTCAAAAACCGTGAGTAAACCATCATTCTCACGGTCATCATCACGGTAGTCCTCACGCTATGGAGCACGGTACTGTCGTGAAAAAGAGCAAAAACTGCTCGATTGCCAATGATCAGTGCTAATGGGGAAGCCCGAAAATATATTATATATTGTGTTTACAGGCTATGTATATGTGTGAACAAAAATAGTACCATTATGAATGAGGTAGTGTGGAATTGTTTCCCAACAAAAATAAGTGCAGAGTGAACTCCTCATGGAATGAAGTATAGAGAGTGTTCAGAAATGTAACTCAGGGTGACGGGTGTACAACCATGGTTGATTATAACATGACATGAAAATTAAGAAGGTTGTCCTTTTGGCCACACCCTTTTCCAAATAACTTAAGGTGATGAATGGTTATCTCTTGTTTGTGGTGGACAACCAAGTTATTTCTGAATGCAAATAACAGTCAACCATGACCTCTACATAAATTTGTTATAACATTCAAATGTTTTGAATTAACTAACTTTCATTAAGTTGACGTGACAAATTGATTTTTGTGAGAATTTTAAATTATATTGTGTCCCAAATTATATAAAAATGAGTTATAATATTGTGTCAGATACTAGGTCAAGAATGCCATTTATGTATGATGACCATATTCTTATTCAACATAAGGATAATTGTAAGTATTAACATCCATTTCATTTCTTGATCAAAAAAAGAGCATAGCACTTAAATAGGTTTTGTTTTGTGTTGTCTTAGGGGATAATCTGTTGTGGTCAACCAGGGTGACAATCTGCCATGTCTCTGGAGACTGTGAATGGTTGACCACACCCACTGTCACCTTGATTTTGTGGGAGGAGTCAGTTGTTGATTTGGGACAGCATTTTTTCAGATTTGGGGTAACATTGTACTGTAATTACCATATTCATACGGTTTTGAGGTGCTGAAAACTATGTTTGGTAATAACTCCTACTGTACATATGATTCATACGGTAATAAGATTTGAAGGAGAAAAAAAAAATTGCTTTATTTCCATATTTTACATCATAAATTTGTGATCAATTCAGGAATGATGATGAATGATGAAACTTTCATAGTTTTGTGATATGAAAACCAAAACAATGATGATGTTGATGATGATGATGATGATGATGATGATGATAAAAAAACCAACAGTGCTGCAATTCTAGAAATCATTAAATTTCATCAATTTATGTTCTTTTGCTTCTGCAAATTTGTAGCCTAATTGCCGGATTTGTGTTATCACTCATCAATTTAATTGGAAGTTGGAATTTTATTTTTGAAGTGAGGTTGAAATCCAAGGAAAGGAACAAGTTAGTTAGAGATACTTTAATGCAATGATTTAAAATACAATTTACAAGTTTGAGGAAGATGAACGATCTCCCTCCATTACAAGATTACAGTTTGAGTGGGAAATGAGTTTCAGCGTTCTCGGGTGAACGAATGAAAAAAGTCGTGTTTGTTCGCACAGCCTGAATATTGTTAGTACGCGCTATCGAGAGTAGTTGCGCTAAGTGTTAGTAAGCGAGTGTAGGTGGAGTGCAGAACAACAATTTTTGAATTGAAAATTGTAAGTTTCAGCCAAATTAAAATTAAAATTTTACTTTTGACTCTGAATTTACAATTCTCATTCCATCAGCATTCAGCCATTAGAGGCAATCGGATTGAACTATTGGTATAAGTAGTCACAAGTCAGAGTTAAATTGACTTGCTTCTTTTTTTCTTTCTTCCTTTTGTTAATTCGTTGTAGAATTTCTGTACCATTTCACCATCTTTCATCATGCCTAAAATTAATTTAAAATCAAAGAGACTATTTGAATAAGAGAATACAAAAGTAATTTCATTTTGATATTCACTCATTCTTTTTCTGATTTATGGACTCATTAAGATGGCATCACCGATTTTTATACTGACTAGGTATACCAAATAATGTTACTTTTTGATGTTTGTTTTGATTAAATTTTTTGTTTATTGAACACTTTCTTCCATTCCATTACTAGTTTCACAGTTTCATGTCTCAAATAAAAAAATAACTTTATTAACATGACTCTGAAAGTCTCAATTTAGGTCGTAGGAATTTAGGATTGGCTCAGAAAGTTAGGAATATCTGTTTTTTTTTTTAATTTTTAATTTAAATTATTTCCAATTATTTTATCATCAAAAAATTGTTGTTTCGATTATTTAAAAATAGCTAATGAAAATTAGTTATTTCCTTCGTACAACAGCGGCAGGTAGAAAAATATTGCTCAAAAATATTGTTTGTTTTAGAAATCAGCTTGAAGACCCCTTCATTTTGATACCTATATTATATAGCATATTTTTGCATATTTTGGATTTTTAGTGAATAACTACTTATTCAGTGTATATTTTGCCTTTTTTATTCGCACATTTTGCATTTTTGAGTGCATACTTTCATTATTATAGAGAATTTTAGGAGTACCGTGACGGTCAAAATACGGTAATTTTTTTCGGAAAATACGGTAACACTGTTATCAAAAGTTAACAACGCTGGGCTCAGTTGTCGCGCTGTTATCGATAGTGAACGCGCCTCTAAGAAGTATTGTTTATGCGCACAAACAGCCCTTACTTTATCTTCTTCACGTCGGCATGAACGTCTAGCTATGTATTGTTAGATTACAGGCATTACAAGTACGAAAATGAACGTAAAACTCAGAGAAGATGAAGTTTGGGTGCCAGAACCAAAATTACGAAAATACCAAGGTGTGAAGAAGGTAGAAGCTCTCGACCGTCGGAGTGTGATTGTTTTTGTCAGGTTTTCCCCGATGATTAAATTGATATATGCGTGAGACATCATCTTAGGTTCTTATTCTCGTCTTCCGGGTACGAAATTCTAGTCTCCCTATCAATCCGAGTATTACCGTTTATCATCGGGACTCCCGTTGCAGCACTTTTGTGTAATATGCTTTTAAGTAAATTTCTTTTTCCCTACAATGCGTGTAACGAGTAAGTATTTTCATCTATCAAAATTTGCGTTTTATCAGTTATTATTCTCAATACGTGTCTTATGTTTTAGAGAAAAATCACTCGACCATCAAGTTGTTGTCGTTTCTGTGTTTGGAAAATCTTCATTTCTTTCGCACAGTTGTAAAGCTGAAATAATCGATAAAGTGATGGGTTACAGTATATTTAAAAAAAGTATGCTGGAAGATCCTGAAATTAATTCTCAAATTCTTGTATGTTTTGCGTTAATTTAGTTTTTGCCCAGGTTTCAGATTTTCGTTCAAATCATCGTACTTACATTTTTGTCATTTTTCAGTGCAATATTGAAGGATTTTACGACAAACGTGATAACATTATTTACCTTCATTTGTTGGGGAGTTTTGATTCGCATTCTCTGTTGAAAATTTATGAACAGTATTCAGTCCTGTTGGAAGACAGGGTATAGTATTATAGTTGTTCAGAAATGTTTTCAGAGTTCAAATAGCTGTCATTCTATTATTTTATGAAATTCTTAGGGTTTTTTAACTGTGTGGACGGATTTGAAGTACAAATACGCTCGAGCTCTATTATTTTTATTTTTGGTGTCACATGTCTTGATAGTTACTCATCCTGTACATGTGTTCGATTTGAGTTACATTCAGTTATTCAAAGCTGTCGACAATGTGAGGTAAGCTGGTTTATTTTGCTATTTTGAAGTGAAAATGGGAATCCTTGAAATTTCAAATTTTATTTAATTCTAGGTTAAAATTTCAAGAGAAAGTCTGTGAAGTTTTGAAAACTGTGGAGAATATTTCCAGTGATTGGTCGAACAATGCTAGATTCTGCACGCCAAGATTACTTTTCTATTTTGAATCGGGTCCTGCGATGTTGAAAAATACCGACGAGTATGTTTCTTTCAGATTTATTACGTTTGTCATTCGTTTCTTGATGTAAATAATTCCGCATTTTCAGTCCTAACATTTTCACCAGTCTTAAAAAATTAGAGCATTCTATCGAAGATCAAATATATCGAATTTTGAGAAAAACTCGTATAGTAACCAATAACAGGTAAAATTTTTTTCATAATACTCGCATTTCTTCCACTTCTTCTATGAAAAAGTTATTTTTTATGGTTTCAGTCGACATTCTTTATTTGCTATACCTCCTAATCAAGAATTCGTCTTCATAGAAACTGAGGATAATTCAATAAAAGACTGGACAAGTTTTTACTTGAATAGTCTAATTAGTTTCTGTTCGAATCAAAATACGGGTAGGTGAAAATGTGACTGTTGTCACATATTTTAATTAAAAATTACTTTATCGACAGCTTATAAAGACCATAATTTTTCAGAACAAAATCATTGTAACTATGGATTTGAAAGTTTACCAGAATCGGTAGTAAATCCAGCTACTTCCGATGGTAATGTTCATCACATTGCATGATTTGATAAAATTATGCTTTTGTTATGCCTTTTATTAGTGCTATGCCATATTTATTGCTCGATACGTTACTTTAAATTTCTTATGATTCAAATGCTTGTTTTGTTGCCTTAAAACATTTTATATTCATCCACTTTTTTTGAGCATACCAAATTTTTTGTGTTACAGACCATGTGTTTAATGTTTTCCTGCGAGAACACGTCGAGACTGCTTTTTCCAAAGGATTTGATGATAACACAGGCAGGCATATGTCTCCTAATTTATTCGAGGTGATATTCAGTACTTTAAAAGACATTGGTGAGGATATATTGAGATCCTATAATATTTTTTATATTTTTAGATCCCTTGTGCTCGAGTTTGGTTTGAAGCAGCTAACAAATTATTCGATTTTTTTGTCCTTTCTGATGATAATAAAGACGTGGCTGAATTATTGAATTTAAAAAATTACTTGGACGTTGATCAGCGTTTCAGTGAGGGTCGGTGTAACAAAGTGTTCCCACTCGCTGTTGCAACATATCAGGAAAATTTACCGTCTCATTACACGAAAAAATACCACGAAACAAAGGTTATGATTTTTTTCTTGTAAAATTATTCATATATATTATATAATTGTGTTTATATTTTAAAATATCGTGTAGTTTGACTCCTGTCAACCATATTTCTTGGTTCTCGAAAAATTTGGGAAATCATGAGAAAATGTTGAAATTTTTTATCATTCCTTTCAATAATCCGATTTTATTTCTTTAATTACGCCTTTACGCCTCTTTATTTTCACACAAATAATTTCGAGCCTTAATTTCATTTCAGTTAGCTCATGCTCTATCTGTATTTGGTATTCATGCTAGGGGCCCTCAAGTAGACACTTACATTCAGAAATTGATGAAAGAATGCGATAAATATTGGAAAAATGGGCGCCAGATGTGCGAGGTTTTGAGTTTAACTGGAAATCTTTGTAATTTGTTGTTGCATAAAGTTCCTACAAGCGAAGCAGTGTCCTCTGAATCATCCGAAAAGTAAGTCTCTGACGTGATTTTCATTTGATCGACTTGACGATATGTTGTGTGATTAGCTTTTCGATTTGCAAAGATTTATTTTGAGACTAACCAAGCCGTAGTTTGTGACCTAAAATAGCAATTCGGTTTGGTTCTTTGTGTCTTCTTATGTAACTGAAATATTCATGCAGGAAAGCTATTGCTATTAACAGCCTGTCTGACCAAAACTCCGTTTCGAGGCAACCTGGTCACGTAGCTGGTATCTTAAATATAAATAATTTTATCGAATTTTTTTTTTCTTTATTTGTGGACTTGTAGCGCTAATATCACTGATTTACCAATTATGGAACACTCGAGTGGAGTCCGATACGTTTCTGCATGTAATTGTGGTCGAAAACAAGGTCCCAGAGATGATCCATTTTCGGTTCGTGTTGCAAATCATGATTTTTATCAACTGTTGGGAGACGAATGCGGATGCTCCCATTATGATCGAATTCAATTTCCTGTTTTCCAGCCGAGTACGAAAGATTTCAGGTAATATAATTCTGATAAATCAATGAAAAATTAGGTATAATGTCTAGTTTTGTGGTTCCTTGTATAGAGCCGCTCAGCTGTTTGCAAAACCTAAGAAAATTGTGGGACGAAAAGATAATTTGAATACGTTGTTGCCGTCCAAGGAGTCTGGACAAGGAACGCCGCATGGTCCTACTCAAGGCTTAAGTATTGGTAATAAAATCAATTTGTTTGCCTTACAATCCAGACGTAATTTTTATTTGAATAAAATATTCTGCTTTTAGGTTTTTTATCCAGTCATTCCGTAAGTGTGGTGAGCGATGGACTCATTGTTGAAGAACAAGCTGAACTCCAACCTCAAGAACCAATACCGGACATAAACAACCAAATTGTAAAACCATCTGAAGGTTCTCTAACACAAACCTCTGAAAAAATTGTCATTCACGTGACTGATCATTCTGACCTTTCCAAAGGTACGCCCCCTTTTCGCCATACATTTGTCTATGTTCAGTTGCCCTATATTAATCGAAATGTATTTTTAGACAGAGGATTAGTTCGTCAACCAAGCACTACGGAGTACTTACCCGGTATGTTGCACAGTGAGTCGCCGCCAGGATTACTACCTCAGTTTCCATCTTGGTCTTTAGTGTGTCTTGGGCCATCTAGCTTGTACTCGCATAATTTGGGATTGCAGGAACAGCATCATCCAGGTTTTCTGGCTGGATCGTCTTATCTCCTTCCGTGGGATGTTACGGTTAGGTGAGAAATTGAAATTTTTAGTGAGCTTCGTATTACTATCGGGCCACTTTTAATTAAAATCACTTTTTTTAGGTTAGAAAATCATGTCAAAGAAAGATTTTGGTCGTCAAATGAAACCAGAAACAAGAACACAAACCAAAGGAATCGGAAAAAAGGCACGAAAGGTGAAGAGTTTTTATTTCTCATTTTATTTATGATGAAAAATCAGTCTCGATTAATGCAATGTTGTTTTCAGAATTCAGCGTGAAGATTTTTATTGGCGTCGAGTATGAATGTCCATGCGGACATCGTTTCATGTGCTCAAGTCCGGATAAAATATTGAAGGCTACAGGTTCTGGCTTAGTTAGAGACAATGGTAGCAAAGTTACGAACTGCGATATGCCTTTATACTTTCCATGCCCGTGCAGGTAATCATATTTTCTTTTCATTTTATTATTTTTCATACGTATCTCAAATTTATAACTTTTCAGAAATTCGAAACCTTTAATTGCTCAGCTAATGAGAATACATGTAGTCACACCTAAAGCTCCAGTAAATGTCACGCTAAACCCGCAAGTACAGCCTGCTCCATCTTCATGTCCTGTGTTTGTAACAGGTATTCAAGAACCGGTTCGTTTATCTCAGAGTTCGTATTGGATCTTGCGACTGCCGTATCCTTTTTAATCGCTCGGCATTTTACACCAGCCTTACACATTGAGTCAGTTTTGAATAATATTTCTTTCTTCGTTTACTCTCGATTAAGAATTGAGATATGGTGATTTCGTCTTCACTTGTATGATTTTCTGTTGAATTATTGAGTATTTGATTTAGATTTATGTTTCAGAGTTAGCGCTTATTTTATTTAAATTTGTATGAGTAGAAAATACCGTACTTCCTCGATTTCGGCCTACTATGTTTATAATTGCGGTACGTGTTTCCTTAACCTGCTCTCAAGTTACGTTTATTACGGAGATAGGGGTGCTTATTTGCCTCCCAAAGAACATATACCGAAATATGGTCGCCTATTGAACGGATTATATGGAATTTCTGAAGTACCACTGGATTCAAAATGAAGCTAAGAAGACGGGTTGATTTGGAAATAATTTATCAACATCTCTTGGATGCTGAAATTGAAGATTAGAATTTGTATGTTCAGCGACCGGGCGTCAGTTCGGTTTTGAGATTTTGAGCAAACAGATGATCCAGTTTTTTGAAACAATGGATTTGTGTATTTTCAAAATTCAACGGCCATATTTTAACTGTTATTTCATTGTGTCAGTATGATTTTCTTTGAGTGAATATATTTTCACTAACGTAGAATTTCTGTTTTATTTTTTCAAAGCAACGATAAGTTCAAATAGGTTCAGATAGCTGAAGACTCGAATTTATTATTTACAGGACTTTTTTCTTTGTATGAAACAACCAAAGTAATTTCATCTTGCAGAGATTGCTGAAGATTTGTAATGTCTAATGTGCCATAATTTTGAGCCTAAAATAAGACGTGTTCCCCTTGCAAATTTTTAACAAAAGAAGTGAGCAAAACAGCGAACTGGAAAATAAATATGAGTCAAATTTTGCTTATTAAAGAGTGTAAAAATTCAGTTGACGTATTATTAAGTTTTTTCAATCTTATGATGCAGGACATCTATGAAATATTTCACAGATGCATATTTCTTCAGAGTATAGTCTAAAATAAATTTTTGCAAAAAGCAGATCCCGTGGTCATTATTACTAATTTCATGTAGGGATGAGTAATACTGAAACTTGACTACTTCATTGAAATTGTATCGCATTAAAAATTAAATATTATTTTGTCGCCGAAGATTTAAACATGTATCAATTTTTCATTTTTGTATTTCTTGATATCGGTCTGCCGTAGAGATAATTTTTATACTTCCTTCTCTGGATTCTGTGTATAGAGTAACATTCTTGATCTTGAATAATGCTGTGGCTCAAATTTGTTTAATTGATTACTGTCAATCACAATTCGACGTTCGGCTTAAATTTTCAGTTCCAATGTAATCAGGACTAAATTGTGGATTGCCATTACCTTTCAGTCTTGTATCTCAAATTTGGTTAGACCGCTGGAGTTTTCGTTTTTTTTCTTCATTAATTAATTAATAAATAATAATAATGAAAACGAAATGACTCACGAGTGACGAGGCGAATAACTTCTTGGTACATTAATTATGCTGCAAGTAGACCATGTCGAAAACTTCCAATGGTCAGTGCGTGCAATGTTTAAAATTTAAAAACCAAAATAATTGAAAAATTTTTGACTGCAAAAAAGTGGCAATGCTTATATTATTCTGGCTATAAAAAAGTTTTGTCTGTGATGTAGCGATATCAGTTTTTAGCCTTCCTCATTCATTTCCTTAGTTATTTTGCGTTTTGTAAATTATTTTATTGTCTAGAACTTAGAATTTTTGTCGTGTCACACTCTCAATAAATTTATTAATTGCTTAATGATTTGCTGGAGCAACTGAGATGTCTCGTCATGAAGGTAAATGGCTTCCCATTTTAACCTGCATCAGGCTGAAATTAGCATACCAGCTCATCGCCTCATCTCCTATTTTACATTCTAATAATCAAATTACGTTAATTCATGGCTTGCATTTTCTTTTGGTTATACATGAAGGGCACTTGAATCGAATTACATCTAGTCATTTTTTTCATTTCACTGGCCAATTTATTGATGTGAAGATATTTCATTAATTGCACGTCAAATGTTAGTGAAGGTGTGTTATTTCTATCAAGCTGTGAGAAAATGTTGACAGTTATTTTACCCTGTCTTCGCACGTTACCTTTCGTCATTGATTAATAACAGGACGTGATCGGATTGTATGTTAATGTTTGTCGCCGTAAGAATTCCAAAAAGTATTGATGCGTGAGTGTGTGGGTGAGCTTTAGTTTTCTTTGGGTGTATCTTCGATTCTCACTCAAGTACATATGTTTATCGAAAACCGTATCTTTCATGCCAGTATGATTTCATTGAAAGTATCAACCATTCGGTGACTGGACACCTCTGGAACGATAATACCCATTCGTGAAAGTTATTTGTGTGATTGAGGTCACGCTGTGTCGTCTGATTGATTGTAATAGACAAGTTATTGAATTTTCTTAGTCTTCTTTATCTGAAATTGTTTTCTTGTATTTTTCATTTCTGAATATGAATGAATGGTAGAAGATGCGTTTTGAATGATCGTAGTTTAGTTGTGTTGCGGAAGCGAGAAAATATAAGATTCTCTTGTTATACTGTTCACAGGTGTAAGTTGTGATTCATGTTTAAAAGGAAATTTCCCCGGCCGTCGATACAAATGTCTAACTTGTTACGATTATGATTTATGCGCCTCCTGTTACGAAGCCGGTGCCACGACCCCGCGGCATACTACGGAGCATCCGATGCAGTGTATCCTGACTAGAACAGATTTTGGTAATCTTAATAAGCATCATGTTAGCCCGTTGATTCTTAAGTATTGTATATCTGTTTACGACTAAATCGTTCTTCTGTTTTTTAGAATTATACTATGGAGGAGAAGCATTAACTACCGAACAGTCTCAATCGTTTACATGTCCCTTCTGCGGTAAAATGGGATTCACCGAAACCGCATTGCAGGAACACGTTAACGCCGACCATCCGGATTCCACAGTTGAAGTTGTTTGTCCGATTTGCGCTGCGCTGCCTGGTGGTGATCCAAATCTCGTTACTGAAGACTTCGCCGGACACTTAGCATTGGAGCACCGACCTACGCCCCGCGATTTAATATCGTTTCTAGACGAGCCTTCTGGAACAAGGCATAACGTTCGTCGAATACCGCATTCTACTCGAGGGATTGGTGGTTCTCGCCCCAGAAGATCTAATATGCATTTTAGGTATTGTAGTTTTTCTGAACTTTTAAATTGATTTTACGCGAAAGCTGTCCTGCTTGTATAAGATTTACTTTTACGCGCGTATAGAGTTTGAATTAATTTTTTTGATTCATTCTCAGTTTGACGTGATGATTGATTATTAGCTATTAGCTATTCTGGTTGAACTTATTAGCCTCCGAAGTATTTTATTTGTAACTTTTATATTCGAATATTGCGACAAAAAATTTTCAGTGTTTGCGTTACTATCGATTTCAAGAGCTAAAATCTTAGTAGTTGATTGGCATGAAGCTAATTCTTTCAATAATTTATTGTTCGATAAACGAAGAAGTACCAAATTGTGACCTTTTCAAGTTTCCTGCGTCATCATATGTGTTTTTGAAGCAAAATTCGATTAGAAATAAATTCTAAAATTCTGATTTCAAAAGGACTCTTAACGAGTTTCTTAATTTTTTTTATATCGGACTTTGGATGCTGTCTGAGTATTTACTCTTAAGTTTCGAAACCAAAGTTAGTGGTTGTAAAATAGTAAACTACATCCGCCTTCTCGATTTTTATTTTGTATTTATTCCTTACTGGGTTTACCATTTTTTTCCCTTCTCCCTTTAAATTTACTTTTTTTCCGTGGAACATAGTTTCCTGTTCAACACTCTCCCTTACTTGGGAACAAAGAACCAGGAGTGCGACTGACGGCTACTAAACTGTTAGTTAAAATAAGTAATTGAAAGATTTTGACGTCGATAAAGGTGAGAAGAACCGCAGTAGTTGATTTAAAGGGATTCGAAGGGGTTCAATGTTATTCTAATATTTTCCTCCCGGTTTTTTTTTTACACCTTATGTATGAACCTATAAGGGTAAAGGCTCATAAATATATCATTTTTGGTTCATGAAGGCCCTTTTGGTCAAGGACCGAGTCAATTCTCATTTTCGAACCCTTAAATCCGCTTCTGAGGAATGAATCTGTACACCTTTGATGTGTTCCACAAATTTAATGTCTGTTGAACTATAATATAAATGTTGCATTTCAGGGAAAAAATTGCATAGATTTTTGATGAGTTCTCTTATTAAAATTTTTCTGTCGGAATCTGAAATCTGTAACCTCTGTGCAGTTAATCAAAAGAATGATTTGCATTTTACCACTTTTTGGGTTTAAATCTGAATGAACTTTTGTCTAACCACACGTCTGTGGCCGCAGGTCTTCGTTTGAAGTATCTGTAACGCCAGAAAATAGGTGTTGGTTCAGAATTTGGTTCCTATTTTTGACGTTGACACTTTACAAAATATTTATTTAAGGAAGACCACAAATAAATATTTATAATTAAATAAAATAAACTTTATATTTTAGACTTGAATGTCCTAGATATCCACTTCACTATAGTGGACCTTAACTTTGTTGAGAGATTTAGACTTCAATTAATTTTCAACGTAAATCTTTTATAAAATATAATATTTTTCATTTACAACACAGGAATAATAGAATTGAACAAATTAAAATAATGAATTGACTAAAATTAAAGAATTGAAATAAAATTAAAGAACTGAACGAAAAAGGTGGAATTGAACAATTTGTTCTTCAGAGTTAGAGTTTTTATAATTTAATTTTTACATAGTAAAAAGAAGAAATGGTAAGAAATAGTGGGATTAGTTTATTACGATTGGTTGTTACCAAAAAGAAGGAGAATTGACGTTTTCCAGTATTAGGCAGATATTTCAATTAAGTTACACGTGTGTAGGTCAGCCATAATTGTTTTTTTGTAAGAGAGACTATTTTCATCGAATTCAGACGATGCCATTTCCTGTTAGGTTTGTACTAAGAAGAAGAAGAGTCATAGAAGTGTGAGAAAATAAAAAATAAAACGAATAAATTCGTTTGTGTAAAAATATAGGCGGACATTTAAAAAATGTTCGTCTATATTCGTTACACTATCAATTTTTTAAAATTAACGAATAAATCGTATTATTGTATAGAATATTGTGCGGTAATTATTTTTTGACCAAAATTTTGTCGTTATGGACGGACGTACCTAAGTATGTTGTCTATCATTAAAAATATTGAAATTTACATTGCCCTTTCTTAAAGTTTGAACCCATATAGTTTGCGTGCTAATTTCAGAAAATCATTGATTTTGTTCGATATGCTTTTTATTTGATGGTTTTGGTCCGAGTTTCTATTACTTTCCAAACGTTCATCGATGACCATTTTTATTGTTAATAAAATTATTTGCAACACGTATTATTAAACAAAAACTATTATTCATGGTACATAATTTTTTTCAGTAACGTTTAGGTTAAGGTCATGTGAAAATGAGGCGATGCCACTAGGATTTGACTGATTTCAAATGTTAAATTATGTGCGCGATAAAATATATATATATAAAATGGAACACTCGGTAGGTTTCATATTTTGGTAATACTAAAATTTGAGGTACTCGTGCGTGAGGAACAAAAAGCCATAATAATGTTAAATTATTTTTTGGTAGCTAGAGCTGAGAGCTTGAAATACATCTATGATAAAGCTCTCTGTTTTAGCTCTACATGGCTGCATGAGTTACAGTAAATTTCTGTTGTATGGTTGGTTGATAATGTATTCTCGTTTACTTTGACTTTGAAGTAAGGAGTCCTATGCTCCATGAATCGAGTTAATTTTCGTGATAAATTTCAGTGATAAAAATAGGATTCTCGTTGGTGTTGAATCAAATCCTGTAATTCATTGTATCCTCCGTAGTGTTTTACTTTTCTATGTTTTCTGCTCTGATCATCTGACGTTGTATTCGAACACTTAGTGTGTAATTTGGTTTTTTAAATGCGCCGGAATATATTGTATCTGAGAAGTAATATGGAGTAGATCAATTGATTAATGAAAGATTTAGAAAAATTTAACTAAATTTATTCCGATACCATCTAATATTATGATATTGGAGTTAATCAAAAACAGTTCAGGGCGTTGTGATCGACTATTTTGGCAGATTTTAGCACTGTGGTATGAAAAATTATATCTGAAGCTTCGTACCATTTATCAAAATTTATGATCTAAATATCGTTCGGTTCTTGAAATACGTGGTGTAGTTCAAGGTAATGATTCGAATTGATTGGAATTATTAATTAGTGAAAAATATTTCCATTAAAATTGTTATTTCGTTTGGTTGTTGATACAGATAGAATTTTGTGAAATTAGGCGTGGCGTCGTGGTCTGATGCTTGACGTTATAATCAAAATGTTGTGGGTTCGGTACCAACCACCGTCAAATTCTCGACACCCGAATGGCGGCGGTGTGTTTGGTTTGGTTCGATTTGTGCTCCCTGATTGAAAAATTCAAGCTAGGAGACCATTGGCCTCCGGATCTCGACAACCCCCTTCCCCAATATCAATGATCTCCTAAGACTTGATAAAATGGTTGCCAGAGCCCAATATAAAAATTAAATGAAAATATTTTTAGCATTCGCGTAATGTACGTCGTAATTTGGACAACATTTTTTGTATGATTAGTTTTATTAATTAACTTTTCATTAATGAAGAATTTGATAATCGCGTATCTTCATTTACAATGTCAAATTGTAATGGAAAAAAATAGGATTCTTGATTCTGGTATTCGGGAAATCGAAATTATTTGTTTCCAAAGCTATGTATTATGTTATTTTCTCAACAAATGGTGAGTCATGATGAAGAATATAGTCCATGGTATTAGAGATTAATTAGAAAATTATTCTATGCATTATCTGCTCTTAACTACTACTTATATCAAATATTAGAAAAAGGACATTTCTTTGTGTGATCAATGCTTTATTCTGGTCAACTGGTAAAAATTGTCTTCTATGAAATTTACCGAAGAAGTATTGCTCTTTCATATTCCTCGAGTAGCTCTAACTACTGACTATTGTGATGTAGAAAATGAGAAACTTAGCCGATCTGTATTCTATTCATTTTTTTCAATGAAAATCAGTGCCTGGTGAAGAGTAATTGATGAGAGGAATATGAATAAGAATAAATTTCAGAAATTTTGGTTGTTGGTAATTATTTTCTTCCTCTTTTCCTCCCTTATTACGTAACTGCATTGGTTTTCCCAGTTGAAAAAAAATCATATTATAAAAGTTGATTTTTATCCATGATGTATTCATTGATAAAAACAAAATTCTTATCATTTATACTAGTGGTTCCCAATCTTTTTTGGATGGCGTCCCCTTGGTCATTGTTTAACATCTTAGCGCCCCCTCCTGCCGCTCATTACTCTTCTAATTTCTTTATGATTTAAAGATATCACAGTAAATCCCACGTTTGTTGCCTCCCCCTAGATTGATCTCATGTACCTCAGATAAGTGCACCCCTCAGTTTGAGAAGTACTGATTTATGTATCGATGTTATTGAAAAAACGTTTACTTTAGTGGAAGATAATGTTTAAGAGAATGTTTTTTCTTGTTATTTTTTCTTCCTCCTTGTTCATCTTTTGAGGAAAGCAATTTGAGATCTGTTCCACTCGTTAAACGATTGACTGAATTTATTGTTGTTCGAATTCACGTTTAAATTACGTGTTGAAAATGAAATCAAGAAAAAGCATAGTTTTGCAAATTCTATTTGAAACTGGGGCTCGAATTGACTAAAATATGTAAAATTTTCCGGCATATAAATCTATATTATGAATGGTATTGTGAGATCTATTCTTATTTGTTAATTAGTAAAAAATAAAAAATTCGTCACATTATCAATTCAAAGAGTTGAGTTCCATTTAGACTGACTAGATTCAATTCCTCAGTTTATCCCCATGTTCTCCTACACTCGATCATCATTGTATATTACGATTACATTTTATAAAGTATAACAAATATAAAAATGGAACTCAACGATGAATATGTCAAGTAATAAAATGACGTGGAAGAAACCAGATCTTATCTATAACATACTGGTGGTGTGATGGGAATTCTCACATCATATAATCCCACTCTGTTTCTAACGAGCCAAGTAATCGATATATTTTTTGATCACTTTACCAATGTTATAAAATGATACTCAAGTTATTAAAAGTTCTTCAAGTTTGGGAATTTGCTTTTTTCTTCTTGTGTTTTCTATTATTGTTCACTACAATCGCAGTATCAAACCAGAGGATTAAGTGGTAAAAACATCTTTCTAATTAACATCAAATCATCATTGTTACTGAGATCAAGTCATTAACGGATTCATAATATCAAGAGTATAAAACCTTAAAATATTTGGTTTTAACATTGGTAACTATAATGATCAAGTTTACTTATTGTTTAAACTGTAAAAGAAGATCATTTTCTCTCAAACTAAAGGCTTTTGAACAACAATTATGTGGAGTTGTGTGAGATACCATTAGGTAAGACCTCATGGTTCTATATAGTATGTAGGAAAGTTCGTTTCACGTCATTTTTGCCTTCTGATCCTAGACATTGGTATTTCTTGTGATCTGCGATCTTGGGCTGTTCTTCGAAATTTAATCGTTTGATTATTTATATTTTCTGATTGACTTTTTCAAATAATCATGTGACAATCATTTTCGTATGTCACAGTATTTAACCAGCAACTTCAAGTCAATTCCTTCCCCCTCAAATATCTATTTAAGTGCCACATTTTTACTTATTAATATGATTCATTTACATTTTTTTTACATTTCAGTTCTGCTGGAGGAATATCATCGTTGTCTCCTTCAGGTAGAGATGCTGTTGATCCGATTGCTGAGCTCTTGTCTCAATTGAGCGTCGTTCGTCGCAGTAATCCGACTCAAGGCTCCGCCTCGGCGCAGTTGCAACAACTTCAAATGCAGTTGCAACTAGAAAGGCAACAAGTGAGGGTAATTGATTTTTGCCATGTTTAATTCTTTTTGACGATATGAAATATTTCATTTCAAATCGGCTACATTCGATTGTTTTGACGGTGCCAAATTTCAATATCTGGTCATTCATTTTCAGGCTGCTAGACAGCAATTGGAGAGATTTCCGCGGAGAGGGGTTCACGCGACAACTGCGACAGCGGCTACCAGTGGCACAACGAGTACCACAGTCACCTCGCTAAGTAACCACGTTTTAGCCGTATCAAATGCTGCTGCTGGTGGCTCGTCCACTCCCAAGACAAATGAAACCGCTGGCAATAATGTATCTGCTCATGTGCAACCGCATTCTCAATTAATGCTTACCAAGTGAGTGTCATCTGAATTATCAAGAATTGAGTTGGGTAAATAATTACAAATCCAATTCGTGTTTAGTTTAAAAAAAAAAAAAAAAGTGATTTTGAGAAAAACAGAAAAACCTCTGCGAACTTCGTTTCTATTGTGTGGTAATTTTTTTTTGGTAGGTTGGAAATTTGAAGCCTTTCCACTCCTAACAGGTGTATTATATTTGGATAAAAGTACAAAACTCTTCGTAATTTTTGACAATACTCTTTTCTATTGAGAAAATTTCGGAACTAGTTCTGTGGAGAGGCTGTTTAGTTTGTTGGGTTAGAAGTGAATACATCTGTAGTTCAGTACATCTGAATCAAACTGGTTTTTACTAGTAAAAAATGAAAAAAATATTTATATTCCTGCATCTCAGACCGTTTTCAATACCAGATTTGTAGATGTAAGAAAAAAATTTAATTTAAGCTTTGCTCGATACGGAAAAAATTTACGTAATTTTTAGAACTTTTTGATCACAGGTTGTTCGATTTAGACAAGTGTGAAAATTACTTTTCTGTGGAGACTACTCTATTTTCCAAGTAAGTTTAAATTTAGAAAGAACTTGAAAAGTGTGGAAGTTTCTAACTGGAATCGGTTTATAAGTTCCGATGAAAAATTATCTCTTAAAGATGTGGTTTGATCTTATTTCTATCACATGCCATCAGAAGGCATATTATTTCCTTCTTATGAATTTTTTTTATCGATCTATTTGAAAACATCAGTTTTGTTTTTATCTCATTGTTACACTTATACGGAACGTAAATTCTAAAGTTCAACGAAGAACTCACTTTTAATAGAATTCTTCGTGGATCCAAAATTTGAGTGCAGCATTTTTTTCACTCTTTAGGATACGCATCCTCATAACTCATTGAAAAACTAATACAATCTTACGCATAAAGTATAAAAGTAATTTTATAAAAAAAAAAAAAAAGAACGCCAAAAAAAACCCTGGACTTTGCTCGTGTTGACCTATATCATATTATGATGAATCGGACTTGTCCGTTAATTATTGTAAAAAAATATACCGTACTGCTTGTAGAATTATTGTCAATATTTCATTTTCGTATCATTGTGGGATATTCCGTAGTACCTTCATTTTTTTTGTTGTTAGTGCCAAATACCAGAATAATAGTTTAATATTTATTCGCTAAAAATGACAAAACTAACATCAACATATGAAAGTAATTAACGAAATTATTTCGTGAAGTATCTAGACATCTGGAGTAAACATGATTTTTAACTTAGTTGTTTAAAAATGCGATTTTTAAACGCCTGGACCTTCAAAACTACTACGAATTAAAGTTCCTTTTTAAGCATTCGTTCAAAAAGTACCTTATGCCTCCAGATGGTATTGCTAATTTGAAAATTACTATTTTGCTCTAAACACATTTTTTGACATTGGCTCCTGCGTAAGTCATTCCATGTATTACATAATTTTATCTGTATTTGTGAAATTCAGAGGTTTCATTTATTTTTTACAAAATAATAAAATACTTCAAAAAGTCAAAATAGATATTACAAAAGTATTCGCCTTCATCGTCAGTTTTTGTGAACGTAGTTTTCAAAACATTGCAAATAGATATGAATAATGTTTGTCAAATCTTTGTAACTCTTTGTGGAATTTAATCAGACTTGATAAAATTGAGGCGTTTCCAACTTTTTATCTTTTCTATTTTTTTTTGTAATAAGTTTCATAAGGTTTTTCCATTTTACATTCATTGACTTTCAGCTTTGGACTCAGTAATTTGTAATTGGAAAAATTGTGGTTGATGAAATTTTTAAATGATGAGTCTAAAAACTATGGTCTGTAGATACTTCTATCCGCCCAAATTTTTTTAATTTCAACTTGTTGAAACTTATATTTGAAATATTTGATATGGGGAAAACAAATTGTGAGAACTACCTTACTTTGTCCTTTATAAAATATATTTGCCAGTTACAGCTGGTGGTAAGATGGCTGTGTGGTTAAGTTCAACACTTTTAGCTGGCAAATATGTAGACTCTATGTTCTATTTCTTGAATCAACAAAACCTATATCTGGTAACCTTTGATGTATGTGAAACATGCATGCACCATAGTAGTGTATGGTGGAACTCACAACTCTCCTTTCTAACTAAAGTTGCAGATAGATGGCGCCTTATATAGTGGAAATATAACCCATATAGGCAGTGTAAGCCTGTATGTATAGGTATTAGTTATGCCAAATATCGATATTTTTTCATATTGATATAGTATTAATATTTCTGTGAGAATATCGATACAATATCGATATATCAATATTTTTTACAATGTGTCATTCATACGTCTGTTGAGCGATAAATTTGAAAAAAAGAAGAAGAGGAAGTAAGATTTAGAAACAAGACGTTGAATATTATTGTTATTTATTCACGATTCAAAAATTAAAACTGATGGTTGACAAAATACAGGACAGTTTTCATTTCATAAAAACTTAAATTCCCATTCCCAATTTCCAATTTGCAATTTCAAACGGATATCGATATTGAAGGGAAAGTATTGATTCTTGAAATATCAATATTTTTGAACAAATATCGATACGTATCAATATTTTTGGTATAAGAGGCCTTTTGGGGTCTGCTCAACCTCCTACAACATCTAATATAATTTAACTCATGTTGAGTCTCTCTAGGGGGGAGTGTGTGGGAACCAGCATACCTTGTCCTATGTAAAATGCATTTGTCAGTTATAGCTGATGATGAGATCCACTTTTAGCTGGTGAATATGTAGGTTCCAGTTTCCATTCACCAAACCGACAAAATGTATAGAAATCATAGCTAGTTTGTTTTTTTTATTAAAAACCTGCGAAAAACTCTGAAATACAATTTTGGGAGTTGTAAGGTGTCAAATAAAGAGAAGGTAAACATTTAGTAATGCCTCTCATTCGATTAAGGATAAAATTCTGTATAAGAATAAAATTATAAAGATTTGATGAACTTCGTTCATTTTTGTTTTCTATTTATAGAACTTAGAAAAATAAGTGAAGTGACAGATTACTTGTAACTCTAATTTTGATATTATTTATTAATTTCCTTTGAAGTCAGGTTAGGAAATTCTTCATTTCTTGAAAACTGAAGTTCTTCTAGAGTTTTATCCTGACCAACAGAATGGTCTCTTTTCAGAGCTTATTACACTTTTTTAAATAGAGGAGTGTGTCATTTAAAAGTGGTTAGAAGTTATGCATGTACCATTTTCCATATAGAATACACCTGTTTATTGTATGAAAATGAGCTGCTTGCTGGATTTAGAAGCATTATAAATTCTTAGTGTTGCAACTGCCTGTTTGAATGTTTTTAGAGAATTTACTTGTAAATGGGGTATTAAAATTTACCAAAAGAGTTAAGGGTAAGGATGATGAAAATTATCTGTTTTATGAGAAAAGAATATGATTGGCACTATTTTTTCATTTTTAAGTAATTTTTTATGTTTGTATGTATGTATGTATGTATCGACCAAAATTTTAAAACAAATAGAGCTGAAATTTTTACAAGAGATATTTATCATATAGGAGCAGGTCTGAAAGAAGTTTGGTGTTTTTCAATTCAGGAGTTCCAAGAAAACTGAAAAAAAAATTTTCAGGAAAAGTTTTTCCAGGATTCTAAAGAAATGACAAAAGGGATCGAACTGAAATTTTCACAATGTTGGTGCAAGTCTGATTAATGTTTGGTGCTTATTAGTTTAATAATTCCTCAGAAAACAAGGGAAGAAAAATTGCTTAAAAAAATTTAGTGTTCCCAGTTTTGGGGAAACTATCAGACAGATAGGAAAGAAATTTTCACGAGAGATAGTTTTCATATGGGAGCAGTTCTGAAAGAAGTTTTGTGCCTGTTATGTGAGTAGTTTCCAACCAAGCAGAAAAACACAAAAATTCGTAGAAAAGTTGTTTATCCAAGATTTTGAGAAAATGAAAAAAGAGATCGAGCAGAAATTTTCACGATAGATTGTCCTTTTGTAAGTACAAATCTAATAGAAGTTTGTTGCCTTTGAACTCAGTAGTTTCTGAAAAAATTAAAGAAGAAATATTGCTCTAAAAAATGTTTTGTTCAGGGTTTTGAGAAAACTACAAAATGGATAGGGCTGAAATTTTCACAAAAGGTATTTCTTATATGCGACCAGGTCTGATGAGGGTTTAGTTTCTATTAGTTCAGTATTTCCCGTGAAAACTGGAAAACAAAAATTTCCGGAAAATTGGTTTTTAGCAGTAAAACATTGATAGATCGATATTTTTGTTATGGATATCGATAACTATATACTTTTTTTCTAATTCTTTCATCTGAAACCAGCAATGAAGTATCAATGTATTGAACTGTTCATCAGGTACACCGATAACTATCGATACAGATATCGTTTACTATCGATATTATTTTGAAATTTTCTAAAATATTAGCATTCAGTTTTTTTTTTTTTTGTGAATTATTGATGAATATTGAAAAACTGGATTTTCTAGCAAAGTATTGCTGCCCTTGTTTTTTTTTTTTTTTTGTCGTAAGTTGGTTTACGAGACCAATATTTGATACTTCGATCATTTAGTATTGGATACTCAGGATCTCAGTGGGCATAGGTTCACTGCACATGTGCAGTAAATCCATGTCCGTTGTTCGACTTGAGAATGATAACACGTTTCGTTAACATGGGTGAAATAGGGCTGCTGTTGGGTATCCAGTACTAAATGATTGAAGGTTTGATAGACCATTTTCAAAATGTCACTCTACTAAAATATTATCAGATAATCCATCCGGTATTCCTGTCAGTGGAAACGTTAGATGCCAATATGTCCTCTGGAGAAAGATGATGCCTCAGTGGCCTAAAATGACTCGCTAAAAATGTCGCCATCTTTTGGAGAAGAGTTTTTCGTACCCATTTTTCAATAATTTCCGTACTTTTGTGGATGTAAATGTTGCACAGTGTTGGTACCGTATTCCACGTACCTACCGGTTATTCTCTCATTGTCAAGGTTTTCGCAATATTACCGTTGAGCTCTTTGTGAGCTTTTCGTTCGAGTTTGTAACTGGTCCAAGTTCTAAAATAGTCGTCACCAACCCGCAATAGTTTGGTGGAATGTTGATGAGACGTTACGACACGAGTGCGTTGTCTTATTTGCATGAAAATTAATGCGAATGTTGCTGCGTTGGTGTAGAAGTAGAATTAAAATTTTGTTATCTGTGCATTTTGACAATGACCAAAGCTGACGCAGTGTTGTATTTCGATGAAACGTTCATTTTCGTTGTTCGTTGGTTAAAAATTGAAAACGTAAATTCAACGTCGTACTAAAAGTTTATGAAGTGAGGAGCATGTACCTATTCGAATTACTTTCATTCGATTATCAGCGAGACAAATCTGCTGATTACGTCGAAAGTTTTCCCAGTTTTTAATTGAAAAAAAATTTTTTTGTTCGGTGTCTCGGTCAAACTCGAGACTGGATTCTACACTGGTTTTCTTTTCACGACGAATGAAAACGTTTTTTGGTTTTTCACTCGGAGCTATATGTTGTGGATTTTATGGTTGGCTAGTATGAAGAAGACCAAGATGAAGGCTCCGGTCGAAAGTGAAGAGCTAAGCTGAATGAAGACCGAATGAATTTACAGCTAAGAGATTCGACATAATTGCAGGATTGGACATTTTTTATTTTGAAAACTTTCGAGAGCGCAGCCGTAGAAAGAAGTTACGAATAATATTTTTCTCTGTAAATAAATTTATGGAAGGTAGGAGTGGGAATGTAGTGAGAGCATGCCTGAGACGAGTGTGTGTCACGATGCGGATGTCAAGTTGATGGAAAACAGTTGACGAGAAGGCGCTTCGAAGTGAAATCTGTGGAGTACCAAACATTGGTTTGGTCAGCTTTTGCTGTTTGTTTTCATTCTCAGCTTACTGGAAGTTGGAAGTAGAAAGCATGAGAGCTCTGCCGTCGAAATCGCCTCGTTATAGGGGAATTGAGGGCTAGTAAATCTTGCCCAAATTCGTTGGCCTTCGTTTCTTTAATGTTTGTAGCCGTCCTTATGGCTGTATACATTCGCCACTTCCTCTGGCGATGGTAATTGTTCTCGTTGATATCCGATTTATTGTTCACAGAGTCTCTGTAGCGTCGTATTCATATTGTATTTCGTTCATTAAATTTTTCTTCATCCGATATTTTTGAATGATGTATTCGTCAGTATCTCGACATGTTAAAAAATACTAAGGCCTAAAAACTGTTGGGAACACTCTCACTCCAGAATCATTGGATTGATTTGCATGAGATTTTCCAAAAAAAATTTTGTTGCTACAAGAAAGGTTTATACCCATCGTGAAGTTTGTATGCTCCCCTGAAACGAAAGATACTAATTTTTACCATTTGTGAAAACAGAAAACGAACGAAACATTTCTTGAAATCAACGAAAACGACTGAAAAAGAATTGAGAATAATTTTTCCCCTCTCTTTTTTCGTTATCAACTCGTTGGTGAGCCGGATGTTATTCCCTCTCTATCTCTATTCGTTTTATCTTTTAGGTCCTCAAAAAAATTTTTGGGGTGTTGAATTAAAATTTTTAGCCTAATTTTGTATTAAACCAATTTTTCGACCTTTTCGAAGCACAGAAAGAGGATAAAATTTTTTTTATAATATTATGTGATACATCACCGGGTATATTATTCGATCTGGTTCAATTTTTGATTGAAATAATTGTTTGAAACATTAAGGGCCACAAAAAGGTTTTTAAAATAAGGGAAGAAGGCAAACACAAACAAATAGACCCTACGTTAATCAAGCTATGGGTAACAGTTTGTTTTCTATATAAATTAATTATCTCTCTTCTCTCTAGCCAAATCTTTTTGTAACCTGGTTGACCTTTTGGCCATGCTGATTTTTTTTTCTAGTTATTAACGTTCCATATAACATGATTAGAATAATTTTTGCGTGTCAGTATTTACAGTCATGAAAGAGAGTATTCTTCATTTGTTTGAGCATATTATATATTCAGAAAAGCTTATTATACAATTTTTTTTTTTTTTTACCAATTGTTTTATTTTTGACGCAAAGATAGAGTTATTTGTGTTGAACAAAACCTCACCATCTATTCAGAAGGAAACAGTTTCTCAACAAAAGTTATTGCTTATTCATTTTTGTATGGTGTGAATTTTTGATTTTTGTTCTGGTTTCTTTGACTCTAACTTACATTTTTCATGGAACCAATCAGTCAGGGGTGAGATAACGTTTCAATTTCGTTTCTGTTAACTGTAACATTACTGACCCTAAAATGGTACTGTGATTGGGTACTGGTATTCAACTGACAGATGATTTATTATTGATTCAGGTATTATTGTAACTTTCAGATTTTGGTTCTGTTCTGTGATGTTATTAAATGGTTATTATTTTGTTACTGTTACTTTGGTGGTAACATTACTCAGAATTTTGGTTTTGTCATTTTAATATTATGTTATGTTATTGCAAATTCAGAATTGGGTAAGAACCTCATTTTACATAATTCAGATTTTTGTGCCCACTTTCTCCTTTGCAGCCTAACTGAAAGTGAAATTTTCCGATTCCTTTAAGAAAACAAAAGCTTATTGAAGGTTTGAAGTACAAATAGGATGTGCAATAAATAGCTCGAAGTTGAAAAAATATAGAAAAAATTGACTTTTCGGAATTAACAGAAACAAAACAAGATTATTTCATTTGTGTTATGGGGTAATGGTATTTGAAAAATTGAAAATGGTGTTTATATTATTCATGGTACTTTCAGTCTAATTTTGTTTTCATTATTATGGTAATAAGTAATAACATAATTAAAATTTTCAGTAACATTGCAGTTACGTTACTTTACCGTATCCAGCACTTTCGTATTGTTTCAGTCACGTTATAAGTTAAAATATCGTTAAATTACATTTCTAGATTCGTTTTTGGTTCCTTTACCCCTGCAGTCAGATGAAAGTATAGAAATACGTTTGGCACAGTGTCTGAATGGCTGTATTTAGATGCTCGGCTTCACAATCCAAAGGTTGTAGCTTTGAGATGAGCCATTGTCAGCTTCTAAACCCAAAATGCCTGTATATTTGGTTCAATTCTGTTGGTGCTCCTATATGTGATTGAAAAATTCATGTTGATGAATCATTGGCCTCCAGATATTGACCATCCCTCGTACTTCCACATCAAATATGAAAGACTCTGAATAAAATGACCACGTAGCTAAATCCCAATATTAAAGAGGGGAGTGGAAAATTTGAGCAAATGTTAAATCTTGACATTTTCATGTTTGATATTTTGCGAGATTGAGAAAGATAAACTTTGTGAAACTTTTTAACTTAATCTTCACCAATGGTGAAAAAATGTTTTTAAATGTAAAGATACAACTCATATGAGGCTGACCTCTGAAGACAGATTTTTTCCAAGTTCAACATTGAAAAATAAAGAAACATCAATTAGCAAGTAAAAATAAATGATTTAAAACAGGCCAAGTTTTCTTAATGAGCTAGATATTACTTTGTAAAAGCTGATAGTTAAATGATACGGCTTTTTTATTCTCTACTCTATCCATGTATGTTTTATGATCATGATTATAAAATGGGCATTGTACCCAAGGACTGGTCATTGTGTAGATTGACCAACTTAACAAAGGTGGGTTAAGATGTTTAATTTTGACCTGTGATCGGTTATTGTACCCAGTTATCAATGAAAATTGATTAATGCATTAAATAAAATCAATAATGCATAATTGGTGGGAGTATAGTTGATGTGAATTACTCTTTTTTTTTTATTAAAAAAGACATTTATCTTATACCTTTAAGATTGCTGATAAGTTAATTAGTTGAGGTAGGTCATTTTTTAAAATGAAAAAGGTATTTATCTTATGCTTTTAGGTATGGTGAGAAGTTGGGTATGGTAATTTATTTCTCTTTTCTTAAGAAAAATAATCCACTTCAACTTTTAGATAGATTTTTTTTTATTAAAAAAGTAATCCTCATCGACTAATTTCCCACCTTACCTTAAGGCATAAAATAAGTGTCTTTTTATGAAAAAAAAATTTTTTTTCATAATATATCTATCCCTACATATTATAAAATACTAAGGGCTAAGAACTGTTGGAAACATTATCACTATAGAATCACCGGATGGATTTGTATGAGATTTTCCACAAATTGTCTTACTCCAAGAAAGTTTTGAGGTCATCACACTGTACCCTCTTAGGGGATAAAATTATCAATTTTTACCAGGGATTGAGAAACGATACGTTTATCATTTTGTTTTTGTTAGTTGAGTTTTAAAAATTTACCATAATGTTAGTTATTTTTTGTTTTTGTTTCCATCATTTTGGTTTCCATTTCCGTTACGTTTCCTGATTATACTGAAATTTTTCATTATCAATTTGCATTTCCATTTAAAAAAAAAATTTCTCTATTCAAAATTTTCTAAATCTTGTCCAAATATTAATATATTGATATTTCTTCGATATTTTTCAAAAATTATTGATATTTTTTCAAATTTTTTCTTCCAGATCAAAAATTAATCAGGTGAAAAATGGAAATGGAAATGATTCATCATTCAGTTTTCATTATGTTTCTGTTTTTGGTCTTGAAACTAATTGGTTAATTGTTTTCAGTTCGTTTTGAAAAAAAAATTTCTGCCACTCTATTTTTTAAGCGGCTAACGTCTACTGGTTTGTGAGGCGGATATAATTCTTTCCCTTTTACTCTATTTTGGTTTTTTTCTTTCTCGGGTTTCATTTGAGTCAATTTGGGTCTACAAAAAATGGGTTAAAACAATTACCAAACACTACGCAAGTGAAGCTTAGGATAAGAGCTTTTAGAATGTATAAGAACTCTGTTTGAGGATTTAAGGAGTAAAGGTAGAAGGTAGATAATCGCCATTAGTTTGATTTTCGCCCATATTCAGTACATTGACCAATACATGGTGGATATTGTGAAGAATAATCGATCATTCTGTGCGCTTCCCAATAATGTTGAAATTTTCTTAAACGATTTTGTGTGGTTGAGGCTGATCAAAAAATTACAGTGAGTGAGAGTAGTACCTGCGTAGACCATAGACGTATGTTATACATATAACTTAGATGGCCAACTTCTATGACCCTTCCGTATTAAAAGTTGCGCCCGATGCTACTGGCATATTGTTACCAAATTAGTTTTTAGGATTTATTTACTTAACCAAACATTATGCGGAAAATTTTACCGATGTTTAAAATATTCGCCTTTAAATTTTCTACCATTACGATTTTATACTGAATAAATTGCGAAAAATTAATTTAATTTTATCACTGTATGTATTTTTTGTAAAAATAGGCAATGCACATGGAACGAAGTTGGCCGTCGCATCGTATACATGTCTATGGCGTACACAGTAGACTCATTAATTCTTCAGTACTTGGATTTTTCTTTGTCACGTATTCAGCAGTTAATTAAGACGTTATAATGAAATTAATTTCTATTTTTCTTGTTTAAACAACCTCAAGTAGCCTGAAAAAGCTGAAAAAGTGGCTTTCAGTGAACCTATTCAAATTAATGTATGGGAAAAAGTCGGTCAGCACGAAAATCTGTAAATTAAGCTTGGAAGTGATACAGAATCGCTTTATATCTCCTGTTATCAGAATATGAAGAAACTAAATTATTTGTCCAAAATTCGGTTATTAATGCCTAATTGAATCCGGAGTTAGGCACGTTACTTAAATTAAAGAACGAAAAAAAAGAGCACTTGTTAAGGTCGTTTATTATTTTAATATATGCTAAAATATTCCAAAAATATCGAAAATATTTTGTTAAAAACTTAATATTAAATCTTGTTCAGTATCGTTGTGAAAGGTCTCTCCAAAACCGTTGTAGAGCCATTTAGTTTTTGCAAATATTCGTATCCACCATTCTAAGCTTTAAAATCCATTATAATGTGTATTTTTATGAGCTTTTATTCTACTCACTACTGCGATTTTAAAATATATCAGAAATAATATTTATTTAGCATAAAGCTAAAACCAAAAAATAAAAGTTTATCTTTTAAAAACTCGTTATTAACTTAAAATCATTTCTAATCGTATAATTTTTATTTCAATATTGACGAAACTCACAAAAGTGTCTCCATATTACATGCATTTTTAGCAGGTTTTCAAAAAACAAACTCTGATTTTTTTTTATTTTATTTGTTTAAGAAAATTGGAAAAGGATTTAATTGCGAAAGATTCAGTGAAACATGGAATTATTTTCTCGAGAAGACCGAATTTACAAAATATTTCGGTAGTAGGCTATGCTTCGAAAGGGGATAAAATATTTTGAGAAAAATGTTTTAACGAACGGTATTTTTAAGAAACATGCATTTACCCAGGCGTCATATTTTTCCTGACAATATCTTTCGTATGCTAAAATTTCAAACAGAAACTAATGCGAATTTTTAAGCAGGTTTTCTTGAAACTAGCTTTTTAAAATCGTTGTCATGAAAAGACCTGAGGTGAGACCTTGTACGTTATTGAAATGTGACTTTCGGCACCATTAACTTGAATTTTTATGCATATGTGTAATAAATTATAAAGTCGGAAAGAAGCCAATGGAAGGTGACAACAAAGTTGATGGACTGGAGCATTGTCCGCACATCGATAATTTGCAGGACTAGGTAGTGTATCGAAGGATTGAGAGTAGCGTTTTGGATCGAAATTAGGACACTGAGAGTTTGGAATTACATGGCAGTATGAGGAGGAATTTCAGATGATGGATAAGTGTACGTACTACGAGCTTTTAAAAATTTCATAATATGCTTCTGCAGTGTAGATAGACGTGGAACTGGGTGATACGAAAGTTTAGATTGAAAAGGAAGGGAAAACATGGAGAAAGCAGCTCCAACTCGGGCCAGTTTTGAGCTTACCGCGTGAAGATATGAAAATAGTCCGACCGGTGAGAGGAGATTTATTTATGAGTTGAAAACAGAGGAAACGTAAGAAGAAAGGGTATCGTGGTTTTCTTTGCCCCGTGGAGAATGGATAATCGCAGAACGAGAATTGTACGCGATGATGTCAAAGGGAATCTGAGAAAAGGGAGGAGATGGTTAGGAAGTGCCTGCGGGGAATAGAAAAAGGAAACTTGACAGTTGCCTGATCTGGGAGAGGATACGTGGTTGAGAAGTACTGTAGAAAAGGAGAGAGAGCACAGTTTCAAGAGTCGAGGTGACAGATTCACTTTTCGTTTTTGGAAAATTGTATAAGAAATAAATGTTTTTAATTGAATAAGTGGTGATTTACAAGAGATAATTTCAGAAAATTTTTTTAGTTAGCCTGTTTCAGTTATGTTACTGGAACTGATTGAAATTTTATGAATTTTGGTTCTTTTGTCGACAGTTAGGCTTACCATAACCAAGAAATTCCAAACCGGGACAGAGGTACAGGGTGGGTGTAGGTTCACCTGAAAAATTTTCGATTTCTGATGAAAATTTTTCAAGTTGATACTTAAGTTTTCAATGAAAATCTACTTATTAAAATTTATTTCAAGAAACAACTTACGGGTGGGTGTGGGTACATTTAGTCATAAACTTCGGAACAGACGTTGATTTTGTTTTAAAATCCTGCCAATATTTTGTTGCCATCGGATTTCCGGTTTATGCTTTAAAATAGCCGATCTATTTAAACAGAATTCTCTGATTTTATTTTTATCGATAAATTTAGGATAAAACTGGTAACCGGAACGCTAAGCTCCACCGGGACTGGTATCTCAAACCGAGACGTATGGTAAGCCTATCGATAGTTCCTGTGAATTCACAATCTCTCTATATGTCACGGAAATATTTGATATTTGTAGAATGACTTCTCCAGAATACGCCTTATGTCTTCCTGAACTGATGCGTTTCCTTTTTTTTTCTTATTGGCTAAGAATTTTTCTAAATGGTTTTTCCCGAAACTCTGCTGATAATTTTCGAAATAATTATTTTTTTGCGACTGATGTATTTTTTTTTCTCCTCTTTGTCAAGGTGTATGGATACAAGTTTGTCAGAGGCCGAACTAGAGGCGTTGGAAATAGAACGTGCCGACCGCAGTATTTTTATGCAAGATGCTTTCCTAAATACGTTGGTCGCCAGCAGCGACGAAGATGAAGAAGTGGTTGATTCGAAGCAGGCGTTACGCGGACGTGCGTCTCCGTTACAGATGCCGTCGTCGCAGTCACCGCCACAACCATCATCGTCATCGCAGCAGCAGATTCAACAACAGCCGCAACAATTTACCGTCACCCAGTCGTCTTCTGCCTCCGGCTCCGTCGCTTCAGCCTCCACAGACCGGCCAAAAAACGGACAAAACGAGCAGCATCTGTCGCCGCAGCAGCAGCAGCAACAGCAGCAGCAGCTGCAACAACAGCAACAGCAGCCGGTTACTTCGAAACAAAAGGCTCAACAACGAACCTCACCGAGTGCGGAACGTACGTCCAGTAGCCAGCTGCAACAGCAATTGCAGCAGCCGCAGCAGCAGCGTACCATAGCTCCGTCGTCGCAAAATCGTATCGAATATGTGCTGTCTTCGCGTTCCCACCAGTCGCCCACCGGTGGAACCATCAGCGTGCGCGAAGTATTGGTGGGCAATAATTTCGCCAGCGCGGATACGGCCCGCAGGAAACCGATCTGCACCGTAGACACCCTAACCCAAACAACCGAACCACCTACGTCCCACTAATACGAGTACACACCGTTTTTCTAGTCTTAATTTTTCTCTTTAGCCATCGCATTTTTTTATCCTCTCCTCTATCCTCTGTTTCCCCTTTTTGTTTACCTCCCGTTTCTCTCCCACTCTCTCTCCCTCCTCCCCATTTATTTTCGTTTTGTCCAATTCTTCGACATGAAGTAACCAGAAAAAAACAGTCAATTGCTATCACTACTATTACCCCCCCTCTATTCACTACGACATACGTCGTCCAGTATTTAAATTCTTCGTTTTAATTTGTGCAAAAATTTAGCTCCAGACTTTTACGGATTCACGGATGATGATGATGATTCTATCGTCTTATTACTGTTGTTATTGTTATTATTATTATTATTATTATTATTATTAATTATTATTTATTATTATTATTATTATTATTATTATTATTATTATTATTATTATTATTATTATTATTATTATTATTATTATTATTATTATTATTATTATTATTATTATTATTATTATTATTATTATTATTATTATTATTATTATTATTATTATTACTTTTATTATTATTGCTATTATTATTTACTATTTTATTTGTCCCTTTTTCAACGTACGCACGTGATTTCCCAAAATTTTCGATTTCAATTTCTTTCTCTCTATATCTCTCCCTCTGTCTCTCGTCTGCCTTTCGTTAAATCGAAGCATATACAGAGCAATTCGTTTTATAGATTGAAATCGCTTATATTGTGCTTTGTAATTTTTCTATCATTGCGGTGAATTGTTAGAGAAATTTCTTAGAGTGTTTTTTTTCATTATTATTTTACTTTTTTTTTCTTTTTTTTTTGCCAAGTGATACACACCCTTGGACATATCGATAATGTAATGGGTGCATAAGGTTGCTATTTGTCCCGAAATCGGTTTTTTTTTTTTTTTTTTTTTTTTCATTTGTTAATACGGTTGTATAGTGTACAGTTTATTTGAGGCTGAAAATGGTTTCAAGAAGAAAAAAAAAGTGATTTAATCTTCCTCCTACCTTCCTCTTAACGAGCTGATTTTTCGATTTCCTAATCCGTAAACGTCACCGTTGTTTATTTCCTTTATTTTTTTTTCTAATTTTCACCTTTAACGTTTTCGTTTATTGTAGATTTTCGTATTATTCGCGAAATTGTACCTATGTTTTATTTATTTTTTCTTTCTTTAATTCGTGTCGAAAATAATAAAACTGAAAGATTGAGTAGATTGTTGCAATGTCGATATGCTAATTGTACGATTCCGGCCTGATTACGATAACGCGTGGTTACAAAAAAAAAATTGAAATTTGTATTATAATTATATTCTGTGATTTATACTGGGTCGATTAGCTTATTAACACTATATTATATCTTACATACCTTCGTATTAACGCTGTATATATAAATAAAAAAAAAACCAAATACAGTTGAAAAATCGATTGAAATTCGCATTATTTGCTCGTTATAGGAAAACACCTTTTGTGCATTGAACTAAAGTGATATTTTGTATTTGATGCAGCAAAAAAATGCTGCCCTTGTAGTTCTAGCCGTTCTATGTTTTCGACAAGTTTTGTGAAAATGAGTTCTGCGTTCAGCCGTTTTGCAAAGAGACAAGAGCGACAAAAATTGACATCTGCAAAATATTGAAAAAACTTAATTACAAAATAATAGGCTACCTAGGGAATTTGTTGCAAATGCGATCATATCTTTGGACGAGAACTTCTTACTGGAACTCACCAAGTCATGTCAGAAAATTCGGCACATTCTGAGAAAAGTTCTTTTCGAATTTTATACTGGGAAAAAATATGACCCTCTTCAAAGAAATTGTTCCGAAATTTTTAAAATTGAATAGCATGTCGTCAAAAAGACGTGCTAAAATATCAAAGATTATTCAAAAAAATAAAATAAAACTAAAGGCAATTGTTTAAAAAACAGAGGCTAGCAAAAATATTATGAAGAGTATAATTTTTTTTGCACCGTTAAAATTTACAGATGTGCCTAGTTGCTGTGAAGTATGAACCTACAACTCGGTAGTCATTCTTCAGTGGTTTTAATTCAATTTTAGTTGAGAAATATTAAAACTTTAAACTTTGAACAACATGTAGATGATATACCGTAAAATTAATAGGCATACCAAAAAAAAAAAACTAGAACAGCAGCCACTTCACTTAAAAATACAGCTTTTCAAAATTAGCCAATTACAATTAAAATTAACACAAAGTATTTAATTACGATGACGTTCAATTTCATTGTCTTTGATTGAAAATGACGAATTTTAGAGCCCATAATGAGAATCAAATTGGACTTGTCGAAAGAACATCTTGATCGCACCAAAATTGGTAGCATATTGAAACACATCATAGTAAATGATTGTTTCGAATTTTGCCGCTATTACTCAAAAATTAAGTATTTTATGGTTATAAAAAACCCAAAATAGAAACATAAATGGCGGTACCGGAAGTACCAACCGGCCAAAATCAATGTGGTCTTTGGCATAGTACTGATATTTGTGCCAAATTTCGTGACTATCGGACAAAATTTATGATCTGTATCATTTTAATAAAAAAAGGAAATATGTGTATGTGTACTTACCTACATAATGCATTAATCAGTTTGAGCTTTTTAGTGCCCAAAATTTCTTAGGGTTGTGAAACGAAAAACACATGTACCTCCAGCCCTAGGTCGTTTAAATGAGATCAAGACTCAAGATTAATAATTTATTATGAAAACTGTATATTTTCCTAAAGAACTTATTTGAAAACAACGAAAGTTCTTGAAAAGTTTAAAAATTTATTTGTTTCTTTTCGAATTTTGATAAAAATTTTCACTTTCACTCAAATGCGGATGAATTCTTGATTTTCATTAGGAGAATATAATTAATTTGAAGGTTGTAAATTTTAATTTAACAATCCAATTAACAGCACTTGTATTATCTAAGTTTACAATTTCTACTTCGCCCTAACCTTCAATGTTATCAAGCAACATCAATAAATTCAAAATAGAACTGAAATGGATTGTTTACGGAATAGAATGCGCGACTTGTTAACGTGTCATATTCTCCTAATAGAAATAGGGGGTTTTTGCGATTTTTGGAAATTAAAACCACGCCTTTTTTCTTAACTTGAATAAAAAAGGCGCGTTCTTTTTGTTCAATCATCTTTTAAATAATTTTCATGCTATTTTTTTTCATTTATTAAAGGTGTAAGTACAGGTATAGCCATTTTATTTCACAATTTTTAGGACTTGTGGAAAGACTTCGCTTTGCTTGATTTTATTTTACTGATGAATACGACCGTCGTGGAGATTCACGATTTGCAGTGACTGAAGAAAGAACTACATTGACAATTTTAGCATTTTGGTATTCTCAGTGAATGATTTTCCGTTTAACAATTGGCAATTTCATATTATGTTTTCTATGCAGTTTGGTAATGTATCCTGAATGGGCGACTATCCATATAAATCTATTGCTTGAAATGAGACAACGCATACAAAGAAAATCAAAACAACAGATCTCGTAAGAAAATCTAAATAATAGATCTCGGGTTCGAATTATTTATTACATAAAAATTATACTTACAAGAAAGAAAATGAAAGAATAATGCACGATATTGAAGTGAAATTTCTGAATTTTTCCCATCTCATTAAATTTTAAAACAAAATCTGTTGACACAAATTTAAGAACTATCCGAAAAAATATAAACAAGCATACAGTCATAAAATAAAAACAAAAGCATATAAAATCTCTATTCTGATTTCCATTTTCCATTCCTGGTCTCATCAGTTTTTGTTACATCCGAAGAAGTTTCACTTCGAAAAAAATAAAGAATCTGCAACTGAAAACAACCTTTGCTTTGAGAAGTAAATTTTAATTCAGATGTAATATCCATCCATAAGTGGTTAATCTCAAGATGAATTTCCAAAAAATCAATTCAGAAAAAAATTTGAACAAGAATTTATGTATCAAATTGATTTAATTCTTTGCCTTTTTTGAAATCGAAAAAGTCGTCTAAGGTGGTTCCGACGACTAATTTTCAATTAAAAACGAAAAGTTTTCGACGGAAATGAAACAAAGACTTAAAATTAATTAAACGCTGGGCGATTCAAGATCTTCGGTACCCGGTATAGTGGGTTCTTTATATTTTGAACGAAGTAGTTGGGCCAACAGATCGGAGTTCGTCGAATCTAGCATTACGATTTTCTTCTGCAGTATGACTAGTTCTCGATTATTTTCTTTGAGCTCCATTTCAGAATTCATTAAGCTATGACGAGAAAATGAAGACGAAGTTAATTTTCTTCGTAATTAATAGTAAAAAGGAAGAGAAAAAAATGCATACCGAACCATGATGTTGCGTTTTTCATCTTGAAGTTTGCGCAAATCTGATTCAATTTGTTTGCGAAATATTTCTTCGGCTCTCAGACGCTGCCGCTGCACGCTCAACTGTACTTGTAGGGTTTCTATTTGACACAGACCGGCGTCTAATCGAGCTCTATAGTTAAATAAACAGAAAACAATGATGAATTTTTTCACTAACTTCTCTTGAATTCTATTTACGACCAACAGAGTAACACAGAGGAGGATAAAGGAAAAGGAAGAATTTTCCGTATTTTTTCCCATTCAAACAATAGGTTGTTTTTAATTTCTTTGTTCAATTGGTCTTCGATTACTACAAGATTGCGGATAATTTGAATTTCAAGTATCCGATGGCTAATAGAGTACCAGCATGAATTTTCCCAATCACATACTGGGGCACCAATAGAACCGAAACCAAATACGTCGCCGGTATACTAAGTCGGGAATGTAACGGCAGCTGGTCTCGAACTCGCTACATTTCGACCGTAAAGCTGAGCACGCAACCACTACGCCAACGAGACCACAGCTAAATTACATCAAGACACACGTATCCCCCCTAGCATATTTTCCAGAAAAAGAACCAAAAAATGGTGAGGGGAAGGAGGTCAGATCAAATTTTTCGAATCTAAAACGCTTATTTTCCCTTATAAGGACTACGAAAATACTGATATACCTCAGATCTTCTACTTGGAATTTCTTCTTAGCTTTGAGCTGAATATACTTCAAAGCAACATTATTGTACTTCTCTCCCAAATTTGATATTCGCGTTTTCATTGATTCGCATTCACACTACCAAAACAAAATGAAAAATAGAGAAAAACAAAAAGAAATTAGAAACCAATAATACGAGGAAAACGAAGAACGAAACCATAAAACGATATATATTATACCAGCAGTTTTTTATTTTCTTCCAACCTCGCCATCTCGTGACAGGAACTCATCAACGAACTCAACTTTGACAAAGATTTATAATCATTCATGTCATTCAGTATTAAACTCGGTGAGGCGGATTCCGTTCTGCAAACACGTAGGTTCGTTTGTACGATAAATACGAAAAGTAATTCGAAATGTGACGCGTACTATTCGATCTTTTAACGTCGAGTCGTACCTGCAACCTTGTGATAAGTCTTTCATATCCGACAAACCTGCTTTGTCGGTTTGATTCATAGGTTCATTATCTAGACGGGAGAGCGTTGATTTATTTGATTCGCTGTAAAATAAGGCGACCAAAATTTGAGAATAAAAGTTACTTGTATTTATATTAATTTTAGTTGGTTTGAAAAAATTTGAAATTATCGTAGATAAAATTTCCTTAGATTACATGATGCCTGTGTTCGATATGGCAAAAAATAGCGGACCTAAAAACTTTTAGGAGGGCTATTTCGCCAACGTTAGGCACATTTGATTTTTATTGGGGCATAAAACCAAAAGTTTACACGTTCCGCTTTTTTTTGCCATGTCGAACACAGTTTGCATGCCCCGGGAATCGACTGCTAAACTTTGGTGGTCTGTATTACTTTTTCGTACGTATTTAGTCTGTTACTTTATTCACAAGTACTACCAACCACCAAGGTCTAACATGCTGGGGCGCCTTCAGAAATTTTCACAGGGAGGTAAGTGTTACTCGATGCATTCAAAAAGATAATTTTGTACTCCTGAGAGTAATTTTTCCCCCCAGCTTTGGAGATCGAGAAAATAATGTTCCATTATAACATTCGTAAAAATTCTTAAATATTAATAAGGCAACGTCGTTTACGTCACAATTTTCATCTATCTCACATAGAAATATAGGAATTTTTCATCCTAATTGTCTAAAAACAAGAGATAGCTACTTGTTCGACATAAATGAAATTACAGAAGCTTCAAGGAATACAATAAACCGAAGAACAAGTAATTCCGAGTGCTTAGAAGCTGAGAAAATGATTTAATTTGATGTTATCAACGTACTTAAGCCTGCAGATAACTGATAATCAAAAACACCAATTTGAGGCACGATTTCGGGTTCTTTTTCAATTCTCTTGGTTTCTAAGAGCACAAATTTTTTGATCTTTAGCTTATTTTATTTGTTGAAGCCTCCTCTAAAATTTCAGCTATTGTTGGTTTTAAGATAATTATCACCAATAAATTTGAATATTCAACTATGCTTTTTATGTGTTTTAGCCACCCAGTGAGATAAAACTTTCAATTATGACGTCAAGCACAATTGCCTTATAGATTTAAATAATTTTATCAGGCATATTTTAGATTTAGAGTAATTTCAATTTTTTGATGTAACCAAATTTCACACATTTTTTCATAACCCTTTACAATCTTTCTGATTGATATTGGCTCTCTCATGTCATGTATAATTTGCGTACTAAGATGAAATCTCCTCATATCCGATAAGATTGTGTTCACCGAGAAGGGTACATGTAAAGTCACGTGGTGTGGAACTTCTACCTTCCCCGGTAACGTTTCTAAACGTGTGCCTGAATCTATCAGCAGGTTAACGATTCAGCGATTACTTACAAAACTTTCGAGCACTGCAATGTATTGAAGCCGCTATTTGAATCACCAGCATATATTGTAGTCAATTCGCCTAAAAAAATTACATGCATTATAATTTAGGCCAGAAAAATGAATCGTTAATGCGTTAAAATAAGACGTCATGCCTGGTAAGAAATTTCACTCAAGCTGAAATTAATTAATCATAAATGCACAAAAATTGACAAAAAAAATTTAATTTAATGCTAATAAAATGAAAATTATAAAATAAAGAAATGAATAAAAACAATAAATAATAAATTCTATCGCATTATACAGCGAACGTAAATGTGAATAACTAATATACATAAAACTGTATAACTTTAAAATTAAAAAAAAAAAAAAAAAATGAAAATCCGATGTAAGGCAAGCGTTGCTCCATATTTTCTAAAATTTTTCATGCAAGTTTTTGAGAGAAAAAAACCAAACAAAAAAGAACTCAAAAAATATATAAATATAAATTAAACCAACAAGCTACAAAAGCAAAGAAAATTTTCAAATCGTGCTCTAAAAGCTATCAAATTATACGTGATTTTACAGACCTAACCGTATTTCCTTTTCTTCTAATTCGGCAAAAGCTTCTGACAGCTGTATCATAAAATATCGTTTAATAAAAAAAAGGATTTTGTCGAAATTTCAACAGCGTGAAAACCAACTTTCATGAGAGAGTGTCATAAAATGTGCTTATGATTATTTATTTCTATTTCAGAATTGATTGAATGAAGAAATTCACGCTTGAAAAGGTGCTAATTCGATAAGCACAATATACTAATACAAAGTTATGCCAAAGAGAAACGAACCTTGAACGCTAATTTTTCGTTGTCCAACTCGAGTTCTCTCGAACTTTTCTGTACAAGCTGTAAACGTTCGTTTAACTCGGCAACTTCTCTTCTCAACGCTTCTTTATCTGTTGACAACTAAGAAAAACCACGCATGTTAACTACCAATGAAGTATCAACCGTATTTTCTTAGGAACAATTTTTCTTCCACTTCGCCCTTCAAATTTTGTTATTCATTAGTTCCAGCTAAGAGTCTATTATCAATAATCAGGCCCTGAATAAAATCCATACCAAAAAAAAAGCGAGTGCCGCATGGGGCTGTACTCATGAAGGATTGATGAGTCAATCTGAAAATATTCAAACAATACCATACTAAAACGGTAAATTTTCTATTTATTGTGTTAGTGTGTTTTCCAAAAGAAAATACAACGGACCTGCGGGCGGGACCTGTGGAAAAGCGGAGATCATGAGTCGTAGATCACAAATATATAGGTAACTCAAATTCATCTGTACACAATATATATATATATATATATATATATTTCCACTTTTTGCTAATTTTGGCATTTTTTGGGAGTCTGTGGAGTCTCTGCTATTTAATCTATGGCAATAAAACTTGAGGTAGTGTTAAAAGCTTTCATGGGCTACACATTTGTGTTAAAATTTTTGAAATTCATCCGCTAGTTTCGGAGGAAGGGGTTCTCAAAGTATTGCAAACCTACCATGTTGTCATCACGTTAACTCCCGTAAAATAAAAAAGATTTTGGCTTGAAATTTTTATGGCAGTTGGAGGTTATTAGGGACTGAATTGGTATTGAATTTGAGCGAAATCGGTTTTTTGGAAAACATACATGGTGGTTGATGCGAGGCAAAGATTTTTTTCTTTCGTTTACTTTTGAACCGCCAAGAATGATAGAAAAATTATACCGAAGGTAGATTCCATTAAATTTTTTTCTCTATCCAGCGTTATCAATTCAAGCTTTCTAACTTAAATAACGGTAGAGAAATTATCGAGTGAGAGAGGAGAAGTTTTTAGATCCCAAAATAAGCTAATTTTCCTTCAGTTTTCGTTTTTTTCGGAGGTCAATTTTCAAACTGCTAAAAGTGATAGAAAAATTATAAGGATGGAAGAGATGAAAATTTCATCTGTTTTTCAATAATTCCAACCTCAGTTCTCCACCATAAGTAGCGGATGAGAAATCATTCAAGAAAAAAGTGAGGTTTCTAGATTCTAGAAAATAGCAAATTTTCCATTATTTACGTTTTTCTCGTCTGTTCATTTTCAAATAGCTGAAAATGATTAGAAAATTACATAGGAAGTTTGTAAACTTTATCCTTTATCCAGCAACACCAAACCCAGCACTCTAGCTTAAATAGAGGCCGAAGAATCATTGAATGAAATATAAGAGGTTTGTTTCAAAAACGAAATGTTGTAGTCATGGGTTCAATTGATAAGGGGCATGCACACAAAGATACATCAATTTGAGTTACAATCTTACAGTTACCATCTGACGTCTGATGCTCAAAAGTTTCACATAGCTCCTACTGACAGCTAGGATGTTTACATACCAAAAAAAATTTTTTCTCACTCAAGCCACAGATAATTTTCTTTCTGTTTCTTCTTTTTTGGGTCTTCTCTCAAAATTTGCCGTCTAAATTTTTGGAAAAAACTAAGATGAAAATTTTAAAAAGAATGTTTGGAAAAACCAGAAGTAATAATCATTAAATTGATTACAACGGGGATCCTAATACTTTTCTCACGAGAATTACTTAACATTTTCCATTAAATTTGAAAAGAATTGTTGCTACATGTCAATTTAAAATCAACACCACTCACTGTAATCATTTCGGCAATCATGTCGTCACTATGAGGATTACTCAATTTTAGTTTGTTAAGGACTTGAACTTCTTCGGTGAGCTTGACGTAACTTGAACACAGTCGATCAACCTGAAAAATTAAACCATAGTAATGCTCTAATAATCTAAAAACAATAACATAAAAAAGAAATTAATCATACTTTATGCGCTACTGAATCACAATTATCTTCATCGACATGGACGCTAGATAGTATTGACAAGATTTGTGATAATTGATCTTGCACTTTTTTGTTTTCATTTTCAATGTCAACGGTTCGTTTTTCCGAGAGCTCACGAACTTGACCCAAGTAATTTTCCATGGCCTAAATATTATTTGGAGGAAATCAAGTGGGAAGTAATAACTCACGGACGCAAAGAAAGGACTTCAACACGTAGTTACCTCCAATTCTTCATTTTGTTGCTCACGTAGCTTATCATACATGCGTCGAGAATTTTTTAAATTTATTTCTGCATCAACCAACCATCTCCAAATGTGAATTAGTCGGTCATCGGGTCTCATATTCGAAAAATCTATTCCCTCTTTTTTGAACCGTTGCTGTATTTCTGTCCACTCATCCTCAACCTAAATGACAAACGAAAAATTAAATAAGAGGTAAATAAAATACGAATGTTCATCGATACTTTTAGGAATGAATAAGCTGATAAATTACCATTCAAATGACCATATTGAAGAGTGAAAAACTAAAAATTCATAGTTACCATAGGTCCGGATAGACTGGAAATATGTCGTTATGAGGGTTAACTACAAAAATTCCTGGAAATGACGGCAAACTTCAATGGACTCTGATGGAAACAATTTGAGACAAAAGCTTAAAAAATTTTCAGGAGCCAACAAGTTGACCTTGAATCTGGTATAGTTATTCGATCACATCGAGCACTATCCACTAATCACTGTACCGCTATAGTATAATATAATTAAATTCATACATTTAAATAATAATCATAAATAAAACTTTGAAATTTGAACTAACCCTGATTTGAGAAAACCTCAGTTTCTTTCTGTTTTTTCTTCGAGAATATATATTATGATAGAGACGACATATTGCTGTTTACAAATGGGACAAACTGTCATTAACATCTACATAGGCACGTATCGGTATACACTGAAGTACAAATTATCCCACAACAATCAACATCAACCAATCAGAATAATCAGATCTCCAGAATGGGGTAAATTGTATGCTATTTGTTTATAAGCAAGTGCACCTGGAAATTTTTTCCTTTAATTAGATTTTCAAAAAGCAAAACTCATGACGTTAGTGGCGTTCTTCAAGGATATAATCATATATGATGGAGATGACATAATAGTGGTTTTGGTGTAGGATCTATGGATAGTGTTCCCAAAGCCACGTGTTTTGCTTTCTAAAAATCCAATTGAAAGAATAAAATGGCACCGTGCGTTTGTTTATAAACACTGGCGTACAAATTACCCCATTCCAGAGAATCCAATTATTCTGATTATTTGATGTAGATTTTTATGGGGTAATTTGTAGGCCAGTGTACACGTGCTCTGTATAGATGTTAACAACAGTCAATCCCATTGTAAATGAGCAGCATGTCGTCTCCATCATATTTATATCTTCAAAGGTAGGGGTATTCATAGTTAGGCTTATTGTTGAAGTTTAGGTGGTAATCCCTCACTTATTATTAGAGGATCATATGATATATAATACTTGGTAATATATATCACATTATTTTGCTGCAGTATGGATTCTGACTCTAAGGTTGTAGTTCAGAACTTAGTTTATTTTCGTATGTAACATTAATATATCGAATTTATTATTTCTTCATAGTAGCAGAACAAGTTTTATTTACATGTTCAATTAATAATATAAATTTTACTTACTTCCATAATAAGTTCAGTGTGCGTAATCGTAGTAAAAAATCTGGAACCCGTTGTAATATGTTGAGATGAGTTAAGATCTTTTGAAATCAAACACAGTTAAAAATATAAACTCAACTATTTTATTTGAAGACATCGTAACAACGACTAAATGAACGGAGAACAGTGTCCATTAATCAAAGTGAAAATATAACATATTGCGACTATTAGTGTCACCAGTTGTACAACACAAAAATGTCATATGTTTATTCTTATTTACAAGTTGAATGTGTCTATAAATAATTATATTTGTGAGGTAGTGAGGTAATCAAATCCAAACAAAATTTGGACTTTGGTTTCTGGTCCTTAGCTGTTGTTGCAGGCATTTATACCATAAATAGGAGTCCCACACGGGCAAATAAGAATAATTCCACACCTTTCAATTTGTTTTACAGTCACAAACTGGACAATTAGAATCTAAGAGTTTTTGGAGTTTTGGCTTATCGACACATTCCCATGGAAGTCCAACAACAACAAGCTAATAAGAATAAGGAAAAATTTGTCAAAAATAAACACCTAAAACTCACACAACATTCCAAAAAAGGCATTTTTGTAGGGTATACCACAACTGGCTATTACATAAGGGATCCATTTCTGAATAAATCACATGTCTCTTGTGATGTCAAGTTTGACAAGACTAAAAATATAATACAGATAAATAAAGATGATAATAATATAATAAATAATCAGGTTATAAAATATGAGAACGATACTGAGAAAACTCCGTCTTTATTAAACCTCATTAACACAAGGAGTAATCTGTATATCGAGGATTGCATCCCTCAGAATTTTGAGGAAGTACAGACAAATCCTTTTCATATTCAATGGCTTAATGCCATTAAGGATGAATTGAAATCCATTGCGGGAAATTGTCCCTAAGGAGAAAAATGTCAGATTTGATGACACAAAATGGTATTTCACCACCAAACCCAATAATTTGGGTATCCACATTACAAAAGGCAAGACTCGTTGCCAGAGGTTTCAAGGATTTAACAAATTATTTACTATCACAAACATATGTTTCAGTTGTTCAGTACTAGTTGATCCATTGGATTTTGTCTGTTGCAAATAAGTATGGTTTAAATTTATTACAGTTCGATAACAAGACAACTTCCTTAAATTCACAAATAACATACCAAATGTATATAACTTCTCCCAAAGGCTGCCAATTAGGTGGTAATGAATGCCTTAAATTAATTGAATCCATTTACGGACTTCAAACATTGTCCAAAAGTTGGTATGATCTGTTGAACTCTAGAGTAGTTCAAGCTGGTTTTGTTCAGTCAAAGATCGATCGTTGCCTTTGTATTAGACAAGATAACAGTGGCTTTATGGCTTTTCTTATAGACTATGTTGATAATATGCTTCTTACTAACTATGAGAATGATAGCAAATTATATTATACATTAGCTTATTATTCTCACATATCATTTGTTGTGGTAAGACTGTTTTTGATACTATTTGTAATCTGTGATTTTATGTTTTGAACCCAACTGTGATATTATATTTTATTGGAGGATTCAATAAAACAGTAATTAATCACGAGAAGAATATATTTTGTATGTTCACCATACGAGATACAGAACAGAAGTGAACTCATCTTGACGTGAGTTTCTGACATACAGAGTTTACATGATTCCGTGAGGTCACACAGAAATATTATAGTACGTATTATTAACTGTAGAGTGTACCAAGGTGGAGACGAGATAGAACCATCATATATAGCTGAAATTCTAACACTCCCTCCTGGTATTCATCGTAGTCGACATCTTCTTGAATATTCTGCCATCATTGAATTTCCTAGGCTAGTGAATTAACTTTGTATTCACGTAAAGAAAGTTGTCACTAAGAGAAAATTATTGAAGGTAATTACGTACCTAGCACACAGCTGAATACTTCTTGAATTATTTGATTGAAGAATTGTCACTAAGGAATAATTTGTCGTTGCAATAATAATAAACGACATTAAATTTATTCACAGCCAACATATATATGTACATATCACAACATTATTCGGTAATAGTGAACACATCAATTTTACAGTAGTTAATTATAATGTTGACTAACAGGAACTTTTTCAGTGAAGTGGAACTAACTGTATTTCTTGAGCTTTTATTCACCACGTCTTAACAACATACGATTATTAGACGTTCGGAATGCTATTAAATAAGAACACATCGAATAATTTAATTAGTAATATTCATAATTACGCTACGGAAACTTTCAAATAATGGTCGAGGAAGAGCTTTTGTAAATATATCAGCCAATTGTTCCTTTGTAGGAATCCATTTTATATCAACTAATTTTTGAGAAAATACTTTACAGACATACTTATATTTTAATTTCACTAAGTGTCTTAATGCTTTGGACTAACCAGATTTTACAGCTTCAACAGTAGCTTGATTATCTTCAAAAATTATAGGACTAACCTTTTGTTTTAATATTTTTGAACACAAATTTGATAAATATATTACGTCTTTACTAGCTTGATTTAACGCAATATATTCGGCTTCCATAGATGAGGTAGCAACACATTTTTGTCGTTTGGTACCCCAAGCTATTGAATCACCAAATATTTGAATTAAATAACCTGATGTGGACAAACCATCTGGATCAGTCATGCCTAAAGAAGCATCACTGTAACTAATGAAATTATGACCATTATCTTCGAATTATATTCCAAGGTCTTTAGTTCTTTTTAAGTATTTCAACACACGTTCAACTTTAATCCAATCGTAAATGTCATAATTACTACATTTACGAGTTAATGTATTCACACAGAAAGAAATATCAGATCGAGTACACATAGTTAAATAGAGAAGAGCACCAACTACTTCTCGATACGGAATATGATGTTTTAAGTTCAACGTTGTTCCAATTTTAGGTTCATACTTAGCTTTTCAATCCGCTTGATTCGTGACCATAGGAGTATAGCACTCCTTACAGTCTTTCATGCCATACTTAGACAATATAGACTCGATGAAACGCATTTGTGACAAACACATTTTTCTTTGATTTTTATTACGTTTAATTTCAATTCCTAAATACTTTTTAGGTTCACCCATAATTTTAAGCTTAAATTCTTTATTTAAACGACGTTGAGTTTCTAAAATTTTATCTTTAAAATTTCCGGTAATAAGAGTATCATCGGCATTCGCAACAATTATCACAAAGGTAGAATTTCTTATTCATTAGCTCCCTCCGAACTGGGATTTTTGTTTTTAAAGTACACACTCAAATTACAAAATAATTAATTTTACATACCTGGTATAACAATAAATATCTTATTATTTGTAATGTTTCATCATCCATATTCATTTTATTTTCTTAAAATTCAAAATCAAAATAAAAGACGTACTTTTAGAAATTTTTGTAACGAACACTCACGTTTTCAATTTCAAATGAACGTTGATCAAAATTTCTACGCATAACTGACTGCTTGTTTTAGTGGTAGTAAGTCAATTGATTTTTCCAGCCAATCAGGGTTCAGCAGGGTTCATCGGTGAATTCATCAGAATTAACACCGCTGGACACACCAACACAAACACAATAAATTACGTAATTACTACCCTTGACACTAAGTCTGAAATCTTACGGACTAACCGTATTTCAAGATTTCTTTATTACGCGTAATTATTCTGACCACACAGGTATAATAAAAATTCAGAATAATAATTATTGGAAATACATTCCTCTAATTATAATTACGTAATTTAGTGTCTGTCACCCTTAATGCTAAGCTCCCGATAATGGCATCTTTTGTATACGTGCAACAAATGCGTATTTAAATCACAAAGGGAAAATTTTACCATGACACACATGGAATATTGTACCGTTTTGAACATGAAAGACGGCTTCTTTATACACCTCTCTTCTACTCCTGCCATCTTTTATGTCTGCGCACTTAGCGTAATTTAATTTATTCAAACACCACGTGTGCGGCATATTTGCCTAAACTTATTACGTAGTTATTTTTGACTGACAACTGATATACGTCCCAGACACACTGAAGGACATTTTTAGATAATTCGTAGACACACTTTATTTTCTAAATTGTCACTAAGACCACAATTAATTATTTATCACTTAGAAATTCAATGATTGTTACTTACCCTTATGATCCTTGTTTTGTATCGGGACGTAAACTTTACCGATGCCAGACTATCACTGGATTCTTATCCGCAACACTTAAAATACACTTTATCACTATTTTATTGCACGAGAATCTAAATTATTATTATTAATTAACCTTTTTATGCTACCATATTGGAGGATTCAATAAAACAGTAATTAATCACGAGAAGAATATATTTTGTATGTTCACCATATGAGATACAGAACAGAAGTGAACTCATCTTAACGTGAGTTTCTGACATACAGAGTTTACATGATTACGTGAGGTCACATAGAAATATTATAGTACGTATTATTAACTGTAGAGTGTACCAAGGTGGAGACAAGATAGGACCATCATGTATAGCTGGAATTCTAACATATTTTGTGTGCCTCTTGTCACTCATCAAACGTTGATGAATTAACATCTCCACCATTTTTATGTAGAAATAAAAGTTCGTGAAAGTGAATATTTTCTGTTTTATTTATGCGTTCGTAATGTGTGTGTCTAGTCTTCGTTCGATATCTACATTAAATTAAAGTCTTTCGTCGATATTTTCATACAATTTGATCCGTTGATAGTTCGTATTTCTTCACAGGTTATGGGCCCAGTTACCTGGATGTCAACGTGGTCGCTATTTTATAATTCGTCAATGTTGTGCTGTCGAATCCTGATTGCTTCTTCCAAGTAGTTGCCATATTTGCTAATTTATTTTTTGTTGTTTAATATGTTCGCTTCTCGTCGTTCCTGTGATTTTGATCGAGTTGAATCATTGGTTGGCGCATCTGATAGTTGCTGAAATTAGCTGTTTGCTGTGCAACTGATCGTTGTTACCTGTCATCGAAATGGATGTCCAGAAGCTGAATTGTATCGAGCTGTTTAATGGGCAAAATGGCAGAATGTGGAAGTTCCGGATGGAGCTGCTGTTAGTAAAGGATTCATTGGGTAATTTAATAACTGATTCTTTACCGACTGTTTGTAATAGGGGAGATTCTTGGTCGAAGGAAAATGCTAAGGCGATGTTCCTGATTGCAAATAATGTGACTGACGAATACCTGGAGATGATCCAGATGTACACAACGGCAAAAGAAATGTTCCAAGTGCTGACAGATTTGACTGACAATGGCAATGACCAGACACTGATGGACTTACGAGGGGATTTGCATGCTAAATGGTATGTTTTTGGTGCTGATTTACAGAAGTATCTATATGATTTTTGCACTCGATGTCGTCGCTTGACAAAATTGGGAGACCTGACAACCACGAAGGAGTTTATCCTGGTGTTTCTGAGATTGCTACCCGCTGAATTTCATCCAATAAAAGTCGTTCTGAAGGATGCAGAATTTGTCACCTGGGACAGTGTGTTCATGAAGCTGAACAACCTCCAGGGTGAACTATCTTTGGATAGCAAGTCGACAGTTAGAGGTAATTCTCAGAATTCTGTGTCTCTAAAACTTTCATCAGTACCTGTTGCTGGTGAGGAGAATCTTTTCTTTGGCAACCATAACAATGTCAGTTGTAATTCTGGTAATTTTAATAATCGTTTTAATCGTGGTCGGTTGCAAAATCGTAATAATAATCGTGGTTCTAATCGAGGAAGATTTCACAATAATAATAATAATTATCACAATTCGTCTTCCAATAGTGAAGGTCGAAATTTTAATAATAATAACAATCACAATTGAGGTTCACAAAATAATAATTTTAATGGAAATGGTCGTAATGGTAGTAATGATAATGGTCAGTCAAATGTCAAATGTCATTACTGCAACAAAATTGGGCATATAGTTCGAAATTGTTTTGTCAAAAATAGGAATAACAATCACGAATATCACAAGAATAATAATGTTAATCTATCTAATGATCATGGTAATAATAATAATAGGAGTTCTGCACAGATGTGCAATGAAAATAATAATGTTAATGACAAATGCTCTGAAGTAGGCTTTAGTTTCACAGTTAATAATAATAATAATAATAATAATAATAATAATAATAATAAAATTAATGATTTTGATAATAATAAAGATGAAAATTTAATCCCTCGAACCACATTTGTTGTCGATAGTGGATGCACAATTCATATAATTAATGATATTAACCTGTTCAGTGAATACATTGAATTAATTAAACCTCATAATATTTGTGTAGCAAAAAAGGGAGTCTCGCTTTCTGCCACGTCTGTTGGTACAGTAAAATTAAAAATTTTAAATGGAACTGTAAGCGAATTAAAAAATGTAAGTTATGCGCAGGAGCTACCACAAAATCTGCTTTCAGTAAAACGGATGAGCAAGTCTGGTTTTGATACTCTTTTCAGAGAGGAATCGGTTGAGATCATCCAACACTGCAGTAGTAAAATTGTAACAATTGGTATTAGCGTGGACTCAGATTTGTACACGATTGATTTTTTGAAAATATCTAGTCAATTGCGCAATCTGACATTGGAGGATGACTCAAGCCCATTGACTGTGTGGCACAGACGTCTTGCTCATTTGAATATTAATGATGTTAAGTTGTTGTCAAACAGGGGTTTAATACTTAAAGTTGATTCCAACTGCAGATTATTGTGTGAACCCTGTGTTTTGGGGAAACAAAGACAAAAACCTTTCTTGAGACATGATAGAAAAACTAAAAAGCCTCTTGAGTTGGTGCACACTGACCTTTGTGGTCCTGTGAACCCTCCATCATATAAAGGAGCTAAATATTTAATGACATTTATAGATGATTACTCCAATTTTTGTTGTGTGTACCTTCTGACGAGTAAAACGCAAGCTTTTACAAAATTTAGGGAATATCACGAGATGGTCTCGAATAAATTTGGATATAATGTAAAAAGACTCCGCTGTGATCGTGGGAATGAATACACGAATAGTGCTTTTCAGTCATGTTGTACTGAAAAGGAAATAATTTTTGAACCTACAGTTAGTGGCTGTCTCCAACAAAATGGGAAGGCTGAAAGGATGAACAGGACACTTTGTGAAAGGGCAAGAACAATGTTATTCGAGAGTTGTCTTGACAAGATCTATTGGGCAGAAGCCATATTGTGCTCTGCCTACATAGTGAATAGATGTCCGACAAATAAGGAATTTGTACCTTTTGAGAAGTGGTTTAATAAAAAATACTATTACACAAAATTGAAAACTTTTGGATGCGACGCATATATGTTGTCATTCAAACACGATTCTAATAAATTTAAAAATAAAAGTGAGAAACTGATTATGGTAGGGTACTCTCCTTGTGGGTATAAATTATTAGACACAAATGCAAGGGAAGTGCATCTGTCACGAGATGTTGAGTTTTTTGAAAATAAAATAGGAAATAATAATAATAAATACACAAAAGATGATGATATTTTTAAAGAAGTTACAGAATCGAATCTGGAGAATATAGAAGTGGATGGTGATTTGAATCTGGATTGTCTACCACAGGAGCCAACCAATCGTGATGGTACTGCTAACTATATATATGTTGCTAAGGATGGCATCCTTTTGACGTTTGAGGAGGCGATAGCTGCATCTGACAGTATGATGTGGAAAGAAGCTATTTTGGATGAAATAAGTGCTTTGGAATCCAATCAGACTTGGCAGGTGACCAAACATCCAAAGGGCACCCCCACCATCACTTGTTGATAGATATTTAATAAAAAATATGATATTAATAATAAAGTCCTGTATAAGGCCAGACTAGTTGCTAGAGGGTGTCAGCAGAAGAAAGGATTCAACTTTAATGAAGTTTATGCGCCAGTGGCAAAACTTCCAACTGTCAGAACACTATTGGCGATTAGTAATAAATTAAAATTTTATATTGAACAAATAGATATATGTAGTGCCTTTCTTAATGGTATTCTGTTGGAAGATGTATATCTTGAAATACCCGAAGGTATAGAAACACAAATTAATAAACACAATAATGTTCTAAAATTGAATAGGTCAATTTATGGTCTGAAGCAGTCGCCCAAGGTATGGAACAAATTGTTCAACGAATTCCTTGTCTCTCTTGGCTTTGTGCAGTGTAGGGCTGATGACTGCTTATACACATTCACAAATAAAAATAATAATTTTATAGCATATTTACTCACATACGTTGATGACGTTATAATCAGTTCTAATAATGAAACACTAATCACATTTTTTAAAAAGAAAATAAATAAAAGATTTAAATGTAAAGACCTGGGAAAAATTAATAAATATCCAGGACTAAATATTAATCACAATTGTGACGAAAGCATTTTGGAGATTGAGCAGAGAAGTCTCATTGAGACTGTTGCGAAGCGTTTTGGTGTTGAAAATTGTGCACCTACCTACACGCCCGTTGACCCTAAACTTCAATTGGACAGGGATCTCAATGTGTGTGATAGGGTATTGAACAATGACTACCAACAGCTCGTGGGATGTCTAATGTACCTAATGCTAGGATAATGGCTCGATATTTGCTTTGCAACATGAACAATATTACAAAAATTAATAATTTAAATAAAAGTAAAATATTTTTTTTTCTCCATAAATAAAATAATTATTTTTTACAATTAATTTTTTTTTGAAAATAAATTTTATTATTTCTTTTCAAAATTGAGTTGTCGGAACTAAGTACATTACCAAGTACTCCAGAAAGCATGAAAACGGCAAGTGAAAGAACCACTACCCCATCCCCCCAAGGAGGATCAGGATCTGGGAGTACACACCCTCAAGTACATTATGTTATACCAGCTGATGAAAGCATACGTCCGATACAAGGTCCGAGTGGGAAAATATTTGATGGTCAATATTACTTGGACTGGAAACGTATGATCATAGGTTTAATAAGGGGTTCGGGATATTAGGATGTTTTTGGACCACACCCTGAACTAAAAATTTAAATTGAAAATATGGATAATTTACAATACAGACCATCTTCAAATTCTGCTAAAGCATACTTTAAAAAACAGGAATGCGCAAAAGCATTTATCATGGAACGCATGACATACAATGTATCGAAACAAATTAGAGAGTGTAAAACAGTAGATCAAATTTTTGAAAAATTAGATATAACTCATGGTTCTAAAACCAAAATAGTTGCAAATATGGCAAAATCAAAATGGACTGCTTTTCGCTTTACACCTGGTGGTAATATAAGAGGTTTTTTAAATAAATGGGACATATTAGTACAAGACGTTCTTGATGCAGGGAAGGAGGTATCTGAAGAAGAGGAATTGGAAAACCTTCAATTGGCATTAGGATACAAACAAACCATTGCAAAAATGCAATTTGATAACCTCCCTGAAAACAGAAAAAATATAGAAGTATTCAAACAAATATTAAAAGAAGACGGTGATCAAAAAATGAGAGATAAACAAATTAAATTACAATACCAATCGTCTAATAAAAAATGCGATAATAATGGAAATAAATTTAGAAATAATAATACAAATTACAACAATAATAAAGATAATAAATGGAATAGAAATAATAATTATAGACGAAATAATAACCCAAATGAAAATAATAATGGTAATAATAATAATAATTATAAAAATAATAATCCAAGAAATGAAAATAATAATTATAATAATCAAAATAATTATAAAAAAAACCAAAATAATAACAGAAATAATAATCAATCGCCTAAAAAAAATAATAAAGAAGAAAAATGTTTCATTTGTAACCAAACAGGACATTATAAAAATAAATGCCCTGATTATAAACCTGAAAATAAAGAACAAAATAAAGAAAAACCAAAAAATAAAGACGAAAAATAAGAAGAAAGACCAATAAAATTGTCATATATGGTAAAAAAAATACAACAATAATGAAGATTGGCTTTTAAAAAAATTAATTACAGATAATACAAAAAATGAAAATTACATACAACTTTTATAAAAAATGTTACTTGATGGGGGGCGGAAGTCCATCTCACATCAAATATAGAAAAATTAATTAATGTAACAAAATTTAAAATTCCAGTAAAATTACAATGTGCACTTAAAGACACGTATTTATACGCCACACATATGGGAAATATGAGAATATTAATAGAAAATGAAAATAAAATTCAAACAGCAATTGAATTATTAGAAGTCCACTATGTACCAGATCTGTCTTTAGACATTATGTCTGGAATTAAAGTGACAGAATCTGGAATATTACATATGGACCAGGGAAAAGAAAAAATACAAACATATTTTATAGAGACAGGAGACATTCTATTTACATCTTATAAAATTGATGGTGTCTTTCAAGTAAATTACGATTACATAAATATACCAAAAAAATGTATGCCCGTCACTCAAAATCAAGATGATGATGAATGGGATTTCTTTTCTGTCGAATTAGAAATAGAAGAAGAGGAAGAAGAACCCATTAATAACAATAATAATTTTGAAGAAAATAATGAAAATAATAATACTATAATAGAAAATAATAATAATGAGGATAATGATAATATAAAAAAAAAATAAAAAAAAATAATATTCAAGATAATTCATTAGAAATAATTCAAAATAACACAAATAATCATAAAAAAATGATTTGACATAGACGACTAGGCCATTTAAATGGAAAATACATGAGATATCTACATAAAGTCACAATAGGAATTCCAAAAACAATTATTTTTAAAGATGATGATTTCATAAATTGTGAAATTTGCAAAATACAAATAGTCAACGTCTAGGCCATAACAACGTTAGAAATAAACCCCAAAGGAAACTAGAAATTATATCTTCCGATATTATGGGACCATTCACACCCACAATAGCTAACCAAAAATATATATTAACATTCATTGATAATTATAGCAAATACACCTTCGTAGTACCAATATCAAATAAAAGTTAAGTATTTACAGAATTTAAAAATATTTTTCTCTCAATGAAAAACAAATTCCCTGAAACACCAATAAGTCAAATAAGGTGTGACAATGCAAAGGAATATACAGATCAAAAATTAGTAAAATTTTGTGAAGAAAATGGAGTACAAATAGAAAATGTAGTTCCTTACTCACCAGAATTAAATGGAATTGCTGAACGTCAAAATCAAACTTTGATGAAAAGAGTAAGAAGTTTACTAATTGATGGTTATCTAGATATTAAGTATTGGGCACATGCAATAGCTACAGCTGCATACTTGATAAATAGATCACCAACAAGAGTAAATTCAGAGTACAAAACTCCATACGAAATTTTTTTTAGAAAAAAACCTAATCTGGATAATTTAAAAATTTTTGGATCATTAGTTTATAGACATATTCCACTCGAAGTCCGACAACAGAATGCGACTAAATCAAAAAATAAAAATGAACAAAGAATAGACCCAAAATTTGCACCAAGGGGAGAAAAGGGAATACTTATGGGTTATACCACTACAGGATATTGCATTAGAGATCCCTTTTCAAATAAATTTAATATATCTTGTGATGCTAAGTTTGACGAAAATAAAAATATATCAAACTTAAAAAATTGTGAACAAGAACTGGTACTCAAACCAGCAAATTTTGTTAAAAATTTAGTTAACATAAATACTTTCAACATCACAAAAACAATAGATAATAGGTGGATTGAAGACTGTATACCAACATGCTATAAAGATGTCAAAAACAACCCATTTAGAAAAGAATGGATGAAAGCTATTGAGGATGAATTTATTTCTCTGGGGGAAATGGACGTTTGGGAAGAAGTAGATTACGATAAATCATTAAAAACCATCGACACAAGATGGGTTTTTGTAACAAGACCAATTGATGAAGGATACCACCAACCAAAAGTAAGATTAGTTGCTAGAGGATTCAAGGATAGAACTGAACATGAATTAGGACAGGTATTCGCCCCTGTTATTCCAATTTGGTTAGTAAGATGGTTCCTATCGATAGTCAATAAATATGACTTAGAAATGGTTCAATATGATGTAAGAACGGCGTATCTAAATTCCCCTGCAATTGTCCCCATATATTTAAAGCCCCCAGAAGGTTTACTAATGGAAAGTAATAAATTATTGAGACTTAAAAAATCTATCTATGGCCTAAAAACATCGTCTAAATCATGGTATAATTTAATAAATGAATATATTTTAAAAATGAACTTTGAAAGATCTAAAACAGATAAATGTTTATATTTTAAAAAATCAAATGAAAAAATAATTTTTATGATCACATATGTTGATGACATATTAATAGCATCAAACACCCCCGAATGGATTAAAAATGTAAATGATTCATTTCAAAAAAGATTTACCATGAAAATAATTAAAAACCCAAGATTTTATTTAGGATTTGAGATCATAAGAGATAGAAAAGAAAATACAATAACGCTAATACAGTCAAGATATATAGAAAAAATATTAAAAAAATATAATCAGAACGAATCAAATTTCATAAACACACCCATAGAAACATCTCTAAAAATTGAAGAAGATGAAAGCTGCACAGACGATACTGAATATCGTTCAATGATTGGAGCCCTGTTATATCTGGCTAGAATAACAAGACTCGATATCTCATTTGCAGTTAATTTTTTCTCACGATTCCAAACAAAATCAAATTCTAAATTAAAAAATCATGTATGACGGATATTCAAATATGTGAACACAACAAAAGAATTTTCGATTAAATTCACATCAGATAGTAAAGGCACACACTCTTTCGTAGATGCATCTTATGCCCCAGACGTAAAAGATCATGAAATAAAAATATCAAATTTAAATTTGGGAAAGTCTATATCAGAATTTTTAATATATTTAAATGGAAATTTGATCAACTGGAATGTAAGAAGACAAACAATTGTTGCCACAAGCTCAACTGCTGCTGAAATAATTGCAGTGTTTGATGCTTTAGACGATATACAAGTCACTTTTCTCTTACAAAAAGAAATATTCCAAGAAAATGACCCAGTCAGAATTTTCGAAGATAATATATCATCCCTTAGAATAATGTTGGGAGGAGCCCAAAAACGAGCAAGAGCCTTAATGATAAAATGTTATGCCATTACACAATCTGTAGAGGATAAAGAAATTGAATTCAAAACAGTTGGTAAGAATTCACAACTAGCAGACATGCTAACTAAAAGTCTTGATAAACAGAAATTTAGAAACTTAGTCGACAAAATATTAACAACATCAAATCTCTCACAATAAAATTCATGATAATTATATGGGAAAATTGTTTATTTTGAAAGGGGAAGGAATACAAATATTCGAAGCTAATAATATGTTAATCCACAAATTACTGAATATAATAATTTTTTTTCAGCATAGTACATGAAAATATAATGTTCGAGAAAAAGAAAAGAAAAATCACATGTTCAAACAAAATTAATAATATATTATATTCTTTAGGCCAAAAAATACTTGTTGAAACAAAATTTATTTTCATATAGGTATTCATTGTCATCTATGCAAATTCAACTTTTGAATGAACAGAGATTTGAATACAAATCATCGACATGATTTCACACGTTTAGTTGATATTAGTTTATCACATTTCGGAACACCCTTATTCAACAAGTATCAAACAAAATTGAACAAAACTTTTCTCGAACAGCATGAAAGATCAAAAAAATATCCGAATCAAAACCATTACAGCAATACAGTGTATCGATAAATAATTTCAGGGTTCACAAAATATTTCCTGATTATCAGACATATTAGGAATACGACCTTTATTAGATAACAGCTTGACATCATTATTATTCAAATGCGCAAGTCGCTTATGCCATAACTCCAAAGGATTTTTATTTTTATTTCGTGTCAAATTACATGATTCAGTTATGTTATTATAAAAAGTTATTGTATATAAATTTGTTAAATTACTTTTCCCGGTTATAATTACGTTATTAGTTTTGTTACTTATTACATTAACAGACTCTTCCTCAAATACAGACCTACATCCAGCTCTTGCCATACATTTGACTGAGAGAAGATTGGTCCGAAGGTCCTTAGCAAATCTAACATTCTTTAATGTGATATTAATTCCATTTTCAGTTTTTAATTTCACATTACCAACAGCTGAAACAACAAGTTCAACACCCTTTTTGGCAACCATTATCGACTGAGGTTTTGTCAACATAATATATTCAGAAAATAATGAAATATCATTCACAATATGTGAAGTACATCCTGAATCTAACACAAAAACAATCTGTGGTGGTACAGAAACTTTCGAAATAAGACCCTGATCAGGTACCAAGAAAGTCAAATCGATCTCAGAACATTCATTATTATTATTATTATCGTTAAAAACATTATATGACTGTGAATTATTGTTTCCATTATTATTACTATTATTACTGTTCATTTTATTTTTCCCTCTGTTTATGGATCGATCATTATTTTTAGTATAACAATTTCTAGCTATGTGTCCCTGTTTATTACAGAAATGACATCGAATGTTATTATTATAATTTTGATTCGAATTCTAATTACTAGACGAACCTGAGTAATTATTATTACTAGAATTGTTGCCTTTATTATTATTTGACTGACTACGATTACGCTGATCATTAACATTACTATTCCTAAAACCACCATGATTTCTAAAATTACGGTAATTCGATCTACCCCTAAATTTATTGTGATATCCTCCACGTGAATTATAATTCGAACCAAAAAAAGCATTCTCTTCACCAGAAACACTTCCTGATGAAGGTTTTGGATTTGATGCATCAGGAGTGGAAGGCAAGCTTCTTGAAATCTTTTCAAGGTCCAGTTTACGTTGGAAATTAATAACCTTTCCAATTGCAACTTCCCACGATAGATTGTCAGCATCCTGCATCATTAATTTCAGCGGCCAGAAATCACTTGGCAATGATCTCATCATAGTTAAAATACATTGTTTTACAGACGTTGTCTCACCCATTTCAGCCAAACATCGAGTAACAGACCGAAATTCCATCAAATAGTCCTTCAACTTATCACCAGGCTTAAATCGCATCGAGTACATTTTGGATCTCAGCTCAATCATCGTCATGTCGTTGTCCTTTCCAGCAACTGCACAATTGCCTGAAACATCGTTTTTGCCGTATCGTAAGTCTGGATCACCTCGATGAAGTTGTCAGCAACATTATTAGCAATGTAAAACATCGCCTTCGAATTCAGCTTTTCCCATTCCTCAGTACGATTCCTACCCGATGGAACAGAATTATGTACAACACTATATAAACTTTCTTTTTGAAGCAGCAGGTCCATCCGGTATCGCCAAGTACGCCCATTATCTCCGTTGAATGGTTCCAGCATCAATTTCATCTCACGTTCCATTTTCGTTAACAGTCGCACAGCAAACAGCAGAAATCAGCGACGAAAAAATATCACAGGCAGACAGCTAAAAATTACACGAAAATGAACAGGAACGAACTAGACATACAGCTTGAGAATACCGTTTACATCAGGATCAAACAAAGAGAATTTAAAATTGAATGATGGTTATTTGGCATGTTTCTGCAGCACAATTTTGCTCAGACATCACAATGGCAGCCTCTTCAAGTACGATTACTGGGCCCATAACCTGTGAGAAAGTGGCAATCACTAATATGAAAGATTTCACATTAATCGAATAAGAACAACAACCAGCGATGATATTAAACGAACACCATTGAAGAAACACTAAATTTGTAGTCAACACAATAAGTAAAAGATTCAGTTTTTAAGATCTCATTTTATTTTATGTTCACGTAACAACATTTGGAGATTAACTAACTGACAGTTAAAGTACGAATATACAATCAGCTATAGTGGATAACGTCACAAGCAGCGACCGCGTTATGGCTAAATATATCGACTATGAGCAAGGTCATGAGGAACATATTCTCACACGAACAAACACGACTTTTTTCATTCGTTCACTCGAGAACGCTGAAACTCATTTCCCACTCAAACTTTAATCTCGTAATGGAGGGAGATCGTTCATCTTCCTCAAACTTGTAATTTATACTTTAAATCATTGCATTACAGTATCTCTAACTAACTTGTTTCTTTCCTTGGATTTCAACCTCACTTCAAATATATCGACTATGAGCGAGGTCATGAGGAGCATATTCTCACAATAATAGTAACAGTGAGCTATTACTTTCCATTTGTGAAACAAGATGGCGTATTTGCATACTTAAGCTAATATAGGTACTCTACTCTGTGTAAACAGAAAGTTCTCCATCAACAAGCTAAAAAACTTTCGCACATCTAAAAATTTCGAAAATTTGATTTGAACATGTTACAAACTTTGCATCGGCGATGGTGAATTCTTTTCATCTTTTTTCGAGCATTATGTGAAATTATTATTTAATATTTATAGTGTTAGATTGACAGTTTCGTCCACATTTTTTGATATGGTTTATTGAAGTGTTTTCATTAAAAAAAATGGCTGTCAATCTTGGCCTTTGCCGTTTGCGCCTCATTTATCATGGTCAAAGGAAAATTTTCCGGCTTCCTTCATGTCGAAATTCTTACAATCTAGCCGATCATAAGCCGAAAATAACCGTTAAATTTTCTTCTGGGTGAGTATTCTTTGATTAAATCTCATTTCTTCACAAGTTCTTATCAGGATGATGTAATCTTCATATTTGGCTTTTCAGAAATTCTCTGATATTCTCATTTGGAAAATATGCTAAAATTGCCGACTCTTGCGCCGTTGGCGAAATTGGGAACACCTCGGTTATGGTCACCGCTGTTAGTAAAGAGAGAACCGGCTTATCTCCCGGATTTCTTCCTCTGACAGTTGATTATCGTCAAAAGGCAGCTGCAGCTGGTCGTATTCCCACGAATTTTCTGAGACGAGAACTAGGACCTACCGAACATGAAATTCTTACCAGCAGACTAATCGATAGATCTCTGAGACCTCTTTTTCCCGCCGGGTTCTCTAACGAAACCCAAATTGTTTGTAATCTTTTAGCGGTAGATGGTGCGAATGATCCAGATATTATCGCTATTAATACTGCGTCCGCAGCCTTATATCTGTCCGACATACCATGGAACGGGCCTATTGGCGCAGTTCGTGTCGGCCTGATTGGTGGCAATTTGATCGCGAATCCAACTCGTCATGAATTGGCAAACAGTTCTTTAAACTTGATTGTCGTCGCAGCCAACCAAAATTTAGTCATTATGTTAGAAGGTGGCGCCAACAACATAGCGCCGAACGATTTTAGAAAAGCTATTAAATTCGGCGTTAAGGAATGTCAAGCTGTGATACAGTCCCTTCTGAAACTGAAAAAAATTGCCAAACCCAAACGTTCCTTGGCGTCTTTCATGGAGTATGATAAGAACGTCGTCGAATTCGTAAAGCTACTAACCGAGCCTAAACTTCGAGAAGTATTTCTAAATTCAAGTCACGATAAACAGTCTAGAGATAATGCGGTAAAAGCTATCAGAGATGAAATCATGGAGAAAGTCAAAAACGGCGTTAATACGAAACCAGAAGTACTCACTTATTGCAACGCTGTTTTCGACCAACAGTGTAAAGAAACATTTCGTTCTTTGATATTGAACGAAAAAATTAGGTGAGTTTTTGGCAGAAATTTCTCATCTTTCTTTATATACTGTGTGAACACCTGTTAATTTATTTGTGTCTTTCAGATGTGATGGAAGAGATTTCGGCAGTTTGAGAAATATTTCTTGCGAAGTAAATTTGTATAAACCATTACATGGTTCGGCGTTATTTCAAAGAGGACAAACTCAAGTATTGTGCACCGTTGCCCTAGATTCAGTCGACTCAGTTTTAAAACTCGATCCGATGTCTGTATTAACTAGGTAAAATTTGCATTCATGTTTCTCTTCAATGTCTTGAAAACGACTATCGTTACTCTAATTTAAAAAATTTAACTTGATGGAAAAATTGAATATTGAAGAGTTGAACGTTTTAGTACATTGAATATACTTCAGTATGTAAGGAAATCAAGTAAATATCTGGTTCCTGTCAATCTATGATACTGAATTTTGTGGAATAGAAAAATATATCATCTTAAACCCGTTTAGGTGTTCTTGCAAAATTGTTGTAAAAATTTTCACCTAAAAAGTTCAAACCAATGGGATAATGATGCTAGTGCATATATTTGAAAGACCGTATTTCAGATTGAGATGCTAGAAATTTGGGAAAAGTTTTGAAGTTCATCTGAACCCAGACTATGCAAAATGTTTTCGCAGTAGTAGTGTTTGTTTCTCACATTCATTAATTTTTCATTTTTTGAACTACGTTTTGTTGAAGGATGGGGTTGACTTGGTGTTGAATGAACTTAATTTTTATTTTGCTCCTCTTATTAAATTGTAATTTTCAACCGATTTCGAGAAAACAGACGAGTTCATCAATTAAGTCAGTATATATGTTCCTTTTTACCGACTGGGTACGGAGCAGGTTATGTGTTTGGTATATTTTATTTCCGGAACTATCGAAATTTCATTCGTTCAAAACAAGTGTCTTACTTTATAGATTTTAATGAAAATAGGCCCAAAATGTTTTCTACCATCGGGATAATGTTTTAGGCTATTCACATTTGAAAATTAAAAAATTAGAATGGTGTAATTGAAGAATGAGAATTTAAAGATTGAATAAATTACTGTCATTAATTTAGGCATTTCCACCTATAAGAGCTGCTCATTCAGATTAACGTAGTCGTTTTTTGTTTTTTTTTGGAAATAAAATTTATTGAAAAAAATTATTAACTTACCATATTGGTTTTTCGTTTCATTTTAATTGCAGTAGATTTTACAGGAAAAATTTTCAAGAATTATTTTATTTGTTTGTTCCAGTTAACTTTTTCCCTTGGAACAGATTTTGATAAGGTCTTTCCATAATGATAGTGAGTTATCCCATAGTGGTCCCTTTTTATTTTTTCTGGAATCGATGAAATAGTTATCGAGTTATTTTTTTCAAACTGTTTGTTTCAAAGTAAAGGTGATACTAATGAACATCCTGTACTATAATACCAGCAGTGATTGTATGTATGTATGTATGTATGTACGTATGTACGTATATATGTATTCGCATTCTGAAGAACTAGACCAACAATGTTACTGAAATTTATAGGAAAGGGGTTTTTGGGTATGAAAAAATAATCTAGATAGGTCCTAAGTTTGAGCAAAATTGTTGAGCAGAAATCTGAGCATCTCAGTCTATCCCTCAGGGTAGTAAGTGATAACCAGAGACATATAGCGAAAGAGATGTCCAACTCTCTATATGTGCTGTAGTACAAAAATATCTTGAACCATCATCATCATCGTTAACAATGAAAAGTCAACTTTGTTTAACATTCTGTGCGGCTTTAGCTATGCTTGGAGATCTCTTTAGCTATATGTCTCTGATGATACCAACAGATGATGCAAAATCAGAGTTTGAAAGCTGAAAACCAATATCCAAAAAATTTTAGAGGAAAAATCCGAAAGCTTTATGTGAAAAGTCAAAATCCAAAAGAGAAAGTTTTATGTTTATAGAGATTTTATTTGTTTATGTTTCACTGGTGGAGATTTTCAGACTAATATTTTTCAGTTTTAAAAATTAAAAATTTTCTCTAAACTAGTTTTTTTTAAATTTAAAAAAGTTATGAAGAAACTGAAAGCCAAAATCTTTATGTGAAAAGCCAAAAGCGACAGCTTTTTCAATTGGCTTTCAAACTCCCGAATTTCCATTCCTTATCCCAAATGGCTCTGTGTATTCAAAATGGCGCTTCTTATTGGTTCTCCACATTCGCTTGCATTTGCTACAAGCCTACAACTACAATCACAATTTTATTTACATAACTTTTTTAAATATTGAAAATTTTTCAAGTCCTTATCTGTTGTCAGCAGTTATAGTTATACATTTTTCTATCTTTCAATACTTTTACTTTGATGATGACATGAAGTTAGTTGAAATGATGCAGAATGCCAAATGATTGTTTGATTCTAACTTGCACAACGTTTGCTTCCTATTTGGATTGGATTTTTGGGAATTCCACTGGGTATTGGAAGTTTGGCCAAACTGACACACCAACTCATGGATATTTTTCAGGGAATTCAAATTACTGCGTATCATTACATTGTGGTCATCATTTTCAACTACAATGTGTTATTTGCTAGGTAAAATTTTGGTAGATATCTCCATTATTTGTCCAATTAGAATCAAAATATCGCATACACGCACCCGCTAAATTCTTTCTAAAATCCAATTAGAATTCATAAGGACTTGTAAAATTATTCAATTCTTTAAATAGTATAATATTATAAATTAGAATTGTAACAGGAATAACATGACGAAAGAAGTAAAAATTCTGATAACTGATAAGGACTTGAAAAATTTTCAATATTTGAAAAAGTTAGTGTGTAAATAACATGTAAATAAATATTGCGATTATAGTTGTAGATGAGGAACAAGTGAATGCAGAGAATCAATCAGAAGCGTCCTTTCGAATACACGGAGCTGTTTGGGGTAAGAAATGGAAATTTGCTTCAAGCTCTGTGAAAAATTCGACTAGCTAAAAGTAACGGATAGGTAAGGTTTTATTAGTGAATTTTGTTAGGCCTAGGCTGCGTTTGATTATTATGATTTACGACTGCGGTTCGAGATATGTTATAAAAATATATTGCTGAAATTCCCCAGTTTGAATTAAATTATTAAAACTGTTTTTAATTTCCACATTCGAACAAAGTTTGGTGAACCAGGTACTGACTTATGAAACCAAGAAGAACTTAATCAAAAATTTTTCTTAAAAAATAGCTTTAACTTAAAAAGAAAGGAATAAGAATGCCCTGAAAAGAAAAATTGACTTTTTATAATTTCTCCAGCACGATCTGTCGGAATAAATTAAGAAGTTTTGTATTATAATTAGACGGAATTGACATAAGCCTAAATGGGGGAGAAAAGGCGCATCGACTTCATGAATTCCAATAAATCGTCCTGGAGAAATTTTGTAAGGGTTATTTTTATCTTTTTAGCGCCTTTTTTTTTTCCCCATCTCAGTTGTATTTTTTTAATTTCATTGAATATAGACGCGTTTTAGCATGTCGCAGATCTAAGCTTAAATTTCGTCTTTAGCGCAGAACTCTTCAAAAAAATAAGAAGAAAAAGAAAAAAATGTTATAACGGTTTTGACCTCGCAACTACTATTTTTATATCAAACGAAGAAATTGTAAAATTACGCAAACAAATGCATTGTATTTTCGCATGTGGCTCTTTTAATATTGTTATTGTTAATTTTGTTTGTTTCTAGTGGTTTGAAAGAGAAGAATTTTTTCCTACACTACGAGTTTCCGCCATATGCGACAAACGATATCGGCCGAGAAGGTCCCGCAATGCGAAGAGAAGTGGGCCACGGTGCGCTGGCCGAACGCGCCTTACGGCCAGTCATTCCGGCCAATTACCCATTCACGATAAGACTGACCTCGGAAGTGCTTGAATCCAACGGTACATTTCACGAAAATTTTTTCGCGATCGAGCCTTGTGACGAATAGTCTTGAAAATTCTTCGAGTTTTCAGGATCATCTTCTATGGCCACGGTTTGCGGTGGTAGCTTAGCTTTGATGGACGCCGGTGTTCCGATTACGAATAGCGCCGCTGGTGTTGCAGTCGGACTGGTGACCGACTTCAAAGACTCGTCGAAAGAAATAGAAAAGTATCATCTGTTGACGGATATTTTGGTATGTACCATTTGCGTTGCGATGCACCCTTCATGTTTTGCTACTCTTTTACACGTAATCTGAAAATAATTTAGGGTATCGAGGATTATATGGGAGATATGGATTTTAAATTAGCTGGCACCAAGAAGGGAATAACTGCTTTACAAGCGGATATTAAAATTCCTGGATTGCCGCTGAAAATTATTATGGAAGCTGTGGACACGGCGTATGACGCCAAGTCGAAAATTATCGATATAATGGACGGAGTTTTACCTAGCCACAGGTATTTAATGGTTTGTTTAATTTTTTTATTCATGAAAGGGAAGCACCGTGTTGTTGTTCTGATGTGTACCCAATGTATTTTTTCAGGGAAGAAGTAAAAGACTGTTGGCCTGTGAGTGAACGTTTAGAAATTGAGTCTCATAAGCGAGGGAAACTGTTAGGTCCTGGTGGCATACATATAAAAAAATTAACACTTACTACTGGTGTGCACGTAAGTACTTCGTACGACAATTCAATCTTTATTTCATTTATTATTTGTTCTGTAAAAATTTGTAAATATTAACTTGTTTCGTATGAATCTGATAATCGGTTAATTTTGTAGATAACGCCCGTGGATGATAATGTTTATACGCTTTTCGCTCCGAACAAAGATGCTATGGACGAAGCGAAGGAGCAGATAGAGAAATTACTAAATGATCCGGATGAGCCGCAATTGGAATTCGGTGGTATATACAAGGCAAAAATTGTTGAACTGAAGGATATCGGTGTGATGGTCACGTTGTATGACTCGATGACGCCAACTTTGCTTCATAATTCTCAACTTGACCAAAGAAAGGTTGGTATCGTCTCGAACCTACGTTCCCAATTTATTTTCATTTCATGACCAAAAAACGAATAATGTTTAGATTCATCATCCCGAAGCCATAGGGCTGAAAGTCGGTGAAGAAATTTCTGTGAAATATTTCGGTAGAGATCCTGTCTCCGGCTCTATTAGGCTTTCGCGGAAAGTGTTGCAAGCAAGTGCTGTCACAAGAACTGCGTAAACTTCTAAGATTTTTTTATTTACCTATTTAATTTTTGTATTTCTGTTAATAAATGTATTTGTTCATTGTTTTTTACGTTTTCGTTTGCTGTTTGAAACATCGATCGATTATTCCAAAGAAGAACACATAATAGAACACTTTGATGGTAACAAATTCGGAACTGACTCCATATTTTCTTATTAAGTCAATACAAAAAATACCGCACCTGATAAAACCTCGTTCAAATAGGAAAGTAAGGTTTAACTGAGGTTGTGTAATGTTGAATAATAACTCGGACATTTGACAGAAATTATCCGAAAAAACTTCAATATTTTAACCATTTGAGGAGAAAAAAGTTAAACTTTTTAGATCATCCTAAAATTCGCAAGAAAAATTTAACAGCTTGATTACGGATGCGTTTTAATGAAATTAATGAGTGAACTGAGGATAATGTGAAGTTATCCGTAATTAAACCCAAGTACCCACTCAACAAAGAAAAGAAGCATAGAAATATCTTAAGTCCAAGTGCGTTCATATTAATTGGATTATTAAAAAGTAATAAAATAGACGTGTGATAACGACTTGAATTTCCGCGCAACTTGAGAAAAAAAAGGAACTTTCAGCCTTACTATTTTTATGAATAGGTAATTGTCAGAAACAAAAACTTTAAACTGAACTGCAGATATCATGGATATAATATTACATGCATCACTATACTTACAGAGGGGTAACTTCCCATATGACACGTACTTAACGATTGTCCACCTTGCGCCTGACCCTATAGATAAAACACATTTCGAATAAGTTAGGTTAAAAACGAGATTTAAAAAAAATACGCTTTTATAGTTTGGAGAAGAAAATAACGGCGAAAGAGAAAATAAAATTTCTTACTTTTTTTTTCCCACACAGAAACAAACAAAAATTGAAAAAACAACTGATAAAAACGGATATAAGTGTATGTATGCGTGTGTCGCAACACGTGAAAGCAGCGCTGAAGTTGGTCATCCGGTGTACTTCAACAAATTGAGTGAGTAGAATGAAAGCGTATAAAAATAAAAGTATTTATAAGGACTCAGGGACGTACCGAAGGAGGGGGTTGGGGAGACTCCTCCCAAAACTTTTTGACAGTTGGGAAAATCGTGCTCAGTTGTTCATCAGTTGAGAGTTTGGGACTTGGAAAAATTTCCAGAATTTTACTGAACAAAAAAAAATAATATTTTTGGAATGGATTTGGGAATTAAAAAATTTCTAGCGCAGCAATGCTTCCCTAGAAAACACAGTTTGCAGATGGAGAGAGCTCACGCGAAACAAGCTACATCGTTAGACGATGTGGCAACAGGGTTTTTGTTTTATTTTTATATTAATTTTTCTTCTTTCTTTTTTGAAATTATCTGTTAGCAAATTATAGAATAAGTATCTATATAAATGTATTTCTAACAAAAAATTTGTTTGACATTATTTGAGGAGAATTGCATTTATAATTTTGATAATATTTTTCAGATAACTACATGAAATGTCTTACTATGTATGTACCGTACCTATATCGTTGTTCCAACTGTTAAAAGTACAAAAAGCGGAAGGCACTTTAAGCATATCTTTTACAGTTTTACCGTCTCCCAAATTATTAACTCAATTAATGTTGGATAAGACTGTAATTATTTTTCTAGGTGTAGGTACCTACCATATTCATTTGGACGCATTCATCACCTGTTTCTTTAATTGCGAATTTTTTGCTTGGACCTAAATTTGGAGGAACTCAAATTTCAAGCTGAATGAAATTAAGGTCAAACATAAAAATTTTTATTTAAGACTAATAATATTAAACATAGATAATGAAGTATAATAAAACCAAGATGAAAACGTAATTCATTAAAATTATTATTCAAATTCATTATAATCAGGTTATTTTTTAAAACTGGAAAAGTGAGACATATTTACCTTGATTTGGTTCATTATAGGCGTCGACCTGGGATATTTATTCATTTATTTATTTCCCAGAAAACAACTCACGTCAAACTGGTGAAAAAATTAGGAGTCTGCTCTGCTAATTTTAAAGGTAGCATTCTCGGCAGCTAAAAACAAAGTTAAATTAGTTTTAACTCTTAATTTGACACACTTTTTACGGCTAATAATAGCTAATTGTTCCAAATACCGCATTTTATGACCAAAATAAAAGCAAAATGATCGGTAGCAAGTACTGTCCCCACGATCCGCATAAAAATTAGTAGCGTATTACAAAAAGTTATAATAAATATTTATTCCAAATTTTGTGGCTATTGATGCGAAATTGAGCATTTTATATCGAAAATAAAAATAAAAATGTGTCTATATATATGTAGGTATGTGTGTATGTGTGTGTATGTATGAATTTGAGTTATTGATGCCAAAATTTTCCTGAGGTCATAAAACAAAAAACGTACCCACCCCTAACCCTGCGGGCTAATACCGCATCAAGCATAATAAGTAGATTTTCTGAAGAAACCTACTTAAAAACATATAAAAACGGTAAGTTTTCCATTATTTTACGTTTTTTTTATTTCTTTATTTTCAAAAAGCTAATGATGATTAACAAATTGTAAGGGAAGTGGTTTCAAGTAAATTGTTTCTTCTTTCCAGCAATGCCATTCCCAGTTTTGTAGCTTAAATACCGGCTGAGGAATCATTGAGTGAAAAAAACGAGGTTTCTGGATTTCAAAAAACAATTTTCCATTAATTAGCATTTTTTTCATTCGTTTATTTTCAAATAGTTGAAGACGGATAAGAAATTGTATGAATAGTAAGTTCAAATAAATTTTCTTCTATTTCCAGAAATACCATCTCCAGCTCTCTGGCTTAAATAGCGACTGAGAAATCATTGAGTGAAAGGAGAGAGGTTTCTATATTCTAGAAAATTGCGAATTTTCCATTAGTTTGCGTCTTTTTTGTTTGCTTGTGACTAAATAGTTGGAAATAATTTTAAAATTATACGGAAATGTAAATTTTATCCTCTTTTCAGCATTACAAACCGCAGCTCTCTAGCTCAATAAGAGGCCGAGAAATAATTTGAGGTTTTTTTTTTTTTTAAATTTAGATGTTGTGTAGAATTAAAATGGCAACTTGACGAACATTTTTTCACGAATTAAAGTGAATAAAAATATAAAAATGCCTATAATATGCTCAATAGTTGTTGAAATATAGCTGTCTTTAGTGGGGTGGGTAAAATTTACATCTACTTCACAGGCCAAAAATTTGTTGGTTTATAGTTGCTATACATACATGTAAAGTTGTAGTTTTTGTGCATGTGTTGCAGAAAAAGAAGTATGTGACTCTCATGCGAAGAAGGAGATTGTTATTCGTACTGCAAAGATCACACTATTATCAAAATTATCTACTATACGCAATAACTATTTTAATTCAGAAATCAAAAGAAACACGAATAAGGTAGATAAAAATGATACTGGAAATTGTTGGTACCTTAGGCAATGATTTGCTCATGAAATTTTTTGAGAATATACGCACCTTTTAGTTAGCCCTAATGGTAGTTACTACCATTTAAAAAAAAAAATTTTATTTCAACTTTTGTTGACAAGGCATTAAGATTTCACATGTACGTATACTTCTAAAGAATTAGTCTTTTCCATATTCTGGAGGTTATTGTATCTATAAATTTTAACCAAATAACAATAAGTGAAAATATGACTTGTAAATTCTTTTTATTGCAATATTGTGATTTTTCAGAAATTTCTTGAGAGTATATGCTGTATACCGCGTGTATACTCTACGAGCACATCACTGACTTCAGGACCGAAGATATTTTGATTGTGAAAGTGATGCCATTTTTTGTTTCACATGTGTCCTTAGTAACGTACAGAAAGATTGTTTTCGGGGAGGTTGTGTACCAGATGAAATTGTCAATACTTGGGCCGCATATCAAGGGAAATTGTCAGTGGTATTCATGCAGTGAGGTATGCAGAATTCACCTGGGGAGGGGATTGTAAATTGAAAAAAAAATTCTGCGAGCCGATTGAGCAAAAAAATTTTTACACGTTTTTTGGTTATAGAACATTTTAATGTTTTCTTTTTTTTTTGAGCCTTAAAGGGGAAGTTTGATTGAAGACAGCCTGCTGGCAAGTCTTGTTGGTAAATTATGGGTTCTGGGTACTACGTATAATGTATCTACGCATTTATTATTTTTAAGCTGGCAGTATTTTGACTGACTTCAAAAAAATGAGGTTCTCAATTTGACCCTTATGTACCAACCTATGTAGGTATTTTTGTTTGTCTGCAAATTTCTGGAGAACTACTGGACCAATTTTGATGAAACTTATTTAATTTGACTTACTACTGTTAAACTCAAGTAAATGAAATGGTATGGCTCAAACTCACACACAGTTATATGTATTTAGTTTTTTCTTCTTTTTTTTTATGTTTCTCCAAGAATAGCTTTTCACACTGGGCAAAGATTTTAATACAATTTTTTATTTAAAAAAAAAATAAATATTTTGTAGACCTCTGACCATAATTATAGTACTGGACCATTAAATCACAATGATTTCTATTTTGACATGCCGGTGCTAAGTAGGCAACCATGGTGTACCATATGTCATACTTTGAACTACTTTTATGTACGCTATTCACGCGAATTTAATAGATTACCCTTACCAAATGTATTCTAAATTAATGAACTCAAGCAAAACATCGTGAGTACGCACCAAGTACATGCTGGTTGCCTACTTTCATGTCGAAATATCTTGACATTACAAAGTACATTGAGCATATGGAGCTTTGCTGGTCCAATGCTATATATTTAAATTCCAAAGGAGTAGACTGAGTAGAGAGTTCAGAGGTAATAGACACGAATATATGTTTTTCACCAAATTAGGTACCTTTTTTTTATTGACTTATAGTGTAATATAGTACACAGATGTAAATTCTAAAACAAAAAAGAGAAATGCCTTTTTTATAGTATAAAAACCAAAAACGAGTCATATAGTCTAACGATGAGCTTCTCAAAAAAATTTAATAACGTTGACCAACAATAAATTTGAGGAGATTTGCCAAATGGTTTGCCAACTTCACAGATATTAGAGCGGTGTCTCACCCCCACAGCTCTTTGGTACAACCCTATCTGTCCTTCTATTATATTTAATATTCGGTGCTGTACATATGTTCAGTTTGTGAAATTTATTCAAAATCAAAAATTCTGTCCCGGTCGAATGTACGTAATTAGCACTGAAAAACACAACTGAAACTGTTTTCTAGCTATCATCAATTTTTCACAATTGGTTCCAAAATATACATCAATGAACAATAAACATCAAATCATTGATCCTTAACAATAACCATAGGGACCGCAGTCTTAATTATTTATTTACCTACCGTATTCATTATTTTGTAATTAAAATCCTTTGATGACTCCGTAAGCCTCCAGGGCCGTCATTGTTATATAGACAATCCACAGTAGTAAGAAAATAGCACTCGTTAACCATTTCGTTATTACAGGTCCACCTAATTCTCCTCCGGCAATTTTGGAACGTCGCCACAACAAGATTGCGATAGCTATGGCTGCTTCAGCACAAAACAGAGTCACACAAAATGCCAAGCTGAAAAAAAAAGTACTTATCTGAAAAATTATTAAAAAAAAAACAGCAAAAAAAAACCAAAAAAATACTATAAAAAAAACTACTGATAATGATCTACGGACCAACATACTTATTGAAAACACCAGCCTCCAACCATTGTAATAAATGTTCTAGAGGGTAAAAACCACTTCATAAAATGATTTTGTGTACACTGATTAAGAACAGTATAGTTGTTCATACTTGATGAAGTTTCGAATAAAAGTTATCCCTTCGAGTAATTTTGCACAAACAGGTATTCTATAATTATAATTTTTGCATTAAAACCATTTATCCCCAACAAAACTTGTCCAAACTGAACAGGGCGTACGAACGTTTTTGGTTTGGACAGATACAAGTTGAAAAATCAAAAAACTAATAAAATTGAAATATCTTTGTAGAAGTGACAAAACCATGGTGGAGTAATTATAACCCTCCCTCTCAACCAATGGAAATATTTAAAAAAAACTCTAGTGCCGTGATACTTGCTAAAAATCAAATTTACCAATTTACAATGACATTAATATTTAAAAAAAAAAATGAAAAAAACAAAAAACCTAAATTAATGCAATGCAAAAATGACGCTTATAACCCTTTGCGTCATAAATAAGAAAAAACGGCACAGCAAGAAAAGTAGATTTTCTTTGAATAAAAATCACCTACATCACCAATATTCTTCTAATAAAGTAATATATAAAATACTTATATTTTTTGCAAAAAATTATCAGTATCCCACAAATATGATGTATGTGATAAAATATACCGATTAAATATTATGTTTTCAAAATATTTTATGAATATGTCAGAAATCATTATTTTTTTGTGAAATGAAAAATTATTCCAAGTTCTAACAAGGACATTTTTAGGAAATAATTCTATGGTTTTTATCCTGCAGTGACGATAATTGTGGATTATATATATATACAAAAACACTTATATGATAAAAAAGGCATGCGAGGGTCCTCCTCACATATTTAATGTGTAAACATTCAGCTGAAACATGATAAATATGTATCTAGCTTGTATGTGTGCATGCATGTAACGCACTGCCGCTTGCCACAAATGTCTGCTTGTGAGTGTGTGTATGTGTGTTATGTGATAAACAGAATTTGAAACTGGACAGTGCGTCGTGTAGTTTTTTTATGCAATCTCAACTTTTTTGTATCTAATATTTTTTTACACCTGGAAGGAAGCGGACTACAGAGCAAGAATGTTTACACATTAAAAAAATCCCACATTATAAAACAAAATATAGTGCAGTTGTCTGTTAGCGGAGATTTTAATGTCTGTGTTCAAATCTAGTGTATGGTAGTGGGTGGGGGTGGGTGAAAATTGACCTTTGTGTGGGAGGTACTGTTTTTACCAAATTTTGTGACTATTGAAAGAGAACTGCAACTTTTATTGAGATAACATGAAAAATTAGCACCTCCAATAGCCCTAGGGAAAGAACAATGATATCAATAGGAACCAAATTTAAAATCAAGTTAGATATACTTTGAATCAATAACTGAACCAAATTTTGTGACTATAGCTTAAAAATTACTCCTTTTTGAGCCATTAATCTGCTAAACCTGCAACAAAATCGTCCCTATCAGACGTACTGTAAGATCTATCCGCACCAAAATTGATAGGTACTGTTCTTGACATAAAACACATATGTATACCAAATTTCAGGCATATCGATTGAAAGTTGCGACCTATACGCTGTTCAATAAAAAATGCATATAAACTGACCTACCGGACGGACTATGCGCTAGATCCGAACCAAAAACAATAGGGTTCTTCCTTCGGTGGATCCGAATATGTGTTTCAAATTTCGAAACCATCGGATCAAAATTACGTCTGGAAATGGATTCGATTAAAAAGGGGTTACACATTAAAAAAATTAATTTTCAAAAATAGTGTCAAAATGCTCTGAAGATCATGAAACGAAAAATGTACCCACTCCCACCCTGGGGTCCGAATACTCAGGTAATTTTAATAAGTAGATTTTTTTCTTTAAATCTACTTAAAAATGCTTCTCAGCCTATCATGAAAATTTCAACATTTCATCATTTCAAGGAAAATGCTTACATTTTATCACACTCTTTCTTCATAGTTTTCTTGGCTTTCATCCAACGAGTAAGAAGGATAAAGGGTTGAGCATGATTCGGCGAATCCATTCGAATCCACTTTGAAAAATTGGATTTTTATTAGTGATTCAAATATAAAATAGATACTATGGATTCGTGAACTTTATTCGAATCGGTTTGACAAATTCGACGGATCCGAAATTTTTGAATGATTTTCCAAAAATCAGGGATTCATTTTGGTTTTTGTTTCGAAGAATCGGAATTTAAAATCATTTCGACTCGTTTAAATTTTAAAATCTTTTGAATAAACAAAATGTGTAGTCAACTTTGAATGTAATAACAATTTGAATCCACGAATCCACCTGCTTTATTCGAATCCAAAAGAAAGTGATAATGAATCGAATCATATTCGAACCCCCATAAAAATGTCGATTCGCGGATTCGTATTCGAATCCATTTTTAGTTGATTCGCGCCCAATTCTGGAAAGAAACATATTATGTTTATTTAAGCGATGCATCCGAATATAAAATGAAAAAAATCTGCGCCTATCACGAAAATTTCAACATTTTATAATTTTATGTGAAAATACTCGCATTTTCTCACATTTTTAAGTAGTTTTTTTTTAGAAAATTTATTTATTATTTTTTCATATTAGTAGACTGTTTAGCTCCCATCTAATGTGAGTAAGAGAGAAATATATATATTAGGCTTGCAAAAGTTTCAATAAAATGAAGCAAAATTTGCTCCTCATCATGAAAATTTCAACATTTTATCACAGTAAATGAACATTTTTGCATTTTATTGTTTTTTCCTTGATAGTTTTTTTAGATCACATCCGACGAATAGGAAAGAAATATTTTTATTTTAATCTTCTAAATGATGCACCCCGAGATAAAATGCAATAAAAATCTGCACATAAAAAAAATGTCAAAATTTCATAATTTTATTTGAAAATTTTTGTATTTTTTCATTCTACTCCTGTATATGTTTCTTAGCTCACATCCGTGGAGTAGGAAATATGTTAGGCTTGTAAATAATACGAGATCCAAATATAAAATGAAATGAACGAATATCTGCTTCTCATCACAAAAATTTCAACATTATTCGTACCTACTTATCATTGAGAATGCTTTCATTCAATTACGAGGTCTGTACAGAAAGTACGTAGACTGATTTTTTTTCTCATCTTAGGGCAATACTGACACCACAAATACAAAGGGCGTGTATTTTCCAATGTATTCCTGACCTACCACAATTTTTTCAAGCTTTTTAAGATATCAGATTCCAAGTTTATAGTATTTACTTCAGTTAATTGTTTAAATGATGTCACAATTCATGAAAAATATGAAATGAAACAAAAATTAACAATACAAATTACTAAACTAATCAAATAAATCTGGGTCAGAAATCCTTGAAACATTACCTTGGATGTATGGAGAAGTTATCCTACAACAATTGACCTTTTCCAAGTTAATAAGAAGGTTGAGGGAGGGGTGAGAGTTAACAGACTAAGAAGCAAAAAGTAGGAATCCACCTCATTGTTCTCCACCCATAATTTTAATGCAGCACACAAATTAATGATGGAAGATAGCCAAATAAATACCTGACTGGTTATTGAATGGCTGAATATTCGTAGTGGAAGCATACATTTGAATTCCTTAAAAAACTTGGACAATATGAAGAATGTGAGTAAAGATTGTTTTCAAAAAGTTCTCTTGGTAGCAGGAACAGAATTGTGTGCAGTGTTGCCAAACACTGTTATGACTTGAAACCCTTCAAATCTGTCAAACCTGACAAAGTGTGACCACTAACTATTCACCCAAATCAAAATCCATTACGTAGTTACTATCTAAGAGGTGTAAGGATGATTCAAAGTACAGTGACCTTGAAAATAAAAGATTCTAAAAAGAAGGGGTTAGAAACACTGTTTTAAATGGTGAAAAAATCATTTGTAACAGCCTATGAGTTTTCAGGGGAAGTAATTTGAAGGGGATCACGTTCATTTGTGAAAAAAAAAAGATAGAATTCGTGATTTCATGGACTCAGTCTACGTACTTTTTGTACAGACCTCGTACTTGTTTCCTTCTTATAATTTTCTTACAGCTCACATCTAATTTTTCAAAAGCTCACAAAATTGTAAGAAATTTGGAACTGGGGAGTAACTCTTCAAGTTATTTATTTTATCCTAGCTTTTAAACTTTCTTTCGAATTTGGGTGAAAATAGAAGGGATTGCCAATTTTTCCGTCAGTCTCGTCATTTTACCCCTTCATTATATTGAAAAACATGTCCCAACATTTTATTCAGTACGAAAAAGTATGTATTAAATGGAGATATACTCACTAATTAGTAATTACCTGTTTATGGAAGTTCAAAATTTTTCGATAAAAACAGTGTTGGACATTTAAGTTTAGCAAAATTTGTTCCCTGAGGTTATAAAAGGTGGGTGCAATGTTCAGTTCAGGAAGAGAAGAAATATTGCCTAAGCCAATGAATAATTCCAACTTTTAAGTAAGTTTTCCATTTGAAAATCTACTCATTAATCTTGGTTTCATGGAATGACCAGGTGGTGGAGGTGGGTACGTTTTTTGTTTCATAACTCACGGAAAATTTTGGCATTAATAACTCAAATTCATTCATATATATATATATATAAACCAATTTCTTTTTACCACAGTACAGGTCGTAATTTTCATCCGATAGTCACGAAATTTGGAAAGAACATTAGTACTAAGTCAAGGAGTTGAACTATTGATTATGTTGCGGATCGGCCATACGGTACTTCCAGTATGGCTATTTTCGTTTTTATTTTGCCTATAAAATTTTTAATTTTCGACCAATAGCTACGAAATTTGAAACAAATATGTACGATGATACATCATAATTTTCTATAAATTTTGGTACGGATCGGCCGTACAGTACTTCCGGTGTAGCTATTTTCATTTCTGTCTTGACTATAAAATTTTTAATTTTTGACTAATATCTAAGAAATTTGGAACAAAAATTTACTACGATCTATTACAACTTCTTATAAATTTTGGTGCAGATCGTACGGTACTTCCGGTAACACTATATTCGTTTTTATTTCGCCTATAAAATGCTCAATTTTGGAGAGATTTTAAATTTTCAACCCTGTTTTTTTCGAAAACTATTTAGTTTTCACAGAAAGGTATAAAGTACACCCTTTTTGATGTATTTTTTCCCCTCGAATAAAATGGTGGGACTCCGTTTTCGATACGACCGAAGGTTAAAAAACATGACTATTAAAAAAGTAGCAATACATTATCTTCTCCCCCAAAGGTGGTTAAAACTTTGAAAGCTCCCGTAGGATACCTGTAAATAAATAACATTAAGACTCAAGTACTCCCTTGTAACAAACTTCGTTATTTTCATCAATTTTTGGGGAAAATACATTCGATTTTTCATTTCTTTCTGCCAAAGAGGATACTTGTAACTCAAATAGAAAGCACAGCTAGGAATTTCAGAGACGGAACTCTGAATGTCATACCATTTAATTTCTCTATATACCTTGTAAGTATACCTAATAAGTTTACTTTCATAAAAATTAATTTTCAAAAGTATGTTTTTATAAGTGCAAAATGTGATGCGGTGATTTGATCCAGAACTGGATACCTTATATTTCGTCGCGTTAGTAACTAAAATAAAAGCGTATGTGTGGGAACGCGGCTCTATGCGCTACCACACCTTATCTACGTCTTCCTCATTGTCTGTTTTCCAACCTATGGGTTGCCAGTTCGAATAGTATGATGACATAAATAAGCCTTTTTTACAATTGGCTAGTTTTCATGTTACCGGCCAGCTACTTGGGGTGCTATTCTGTCAGCAGTTGAAGTCACTGTCAACTGCAACTTGACAGATTCTAATGAGATTCTTTATAGGACTATCCGCCAGGTTAAAGTTGACTTCAAGGGGCTAAAATGATGTACTTACCTTAACTGTAAATAAAACAGTACCCTAAGCAGCTAGATAGTACCTAAAAAGCTAGCCAAATGTGAATTAGGCTATAAATATAAATAGACTCCACTGGATCTTGAATATTTATTTTTTCCATTTTGTTGATTTTAGCTCACCAGATCGCGTACAGCTTCCCAAAGGCTAAATCACAGCTGTAACTTTTAATTTTCTCAAAATTAAATTTTATTCATTTCAAAGATTAGGAAGACTCCTATATATATATTGGAAAAGAATTTAAAAGGGAAATGAAAACAATGTATTTAAGTCTCCGTGATGGTTTCTCAGTATTGACCTAATGTTGAATATTAAAAGCAGAGCACTCACTTTCCAATAGTCACCTGAAAATCGCGATTATGCCATTTATGGTAGAAAGCAGCAAGGGACCAAGCAACGCCAATACCTAGAAAAACGTTGACCGCGTTGCTACCGGTAACATTGCCTACAGAATTATCGGCTGTACTATCTTGAATAGCTGCTACCTTACTCGCAAAAGTATCTATAGGAACAGAAAAAACATGCGAGTAGGAAATCTAATTGAACATTCATTCAAGAAGACAGTAAATAGATAATTTATAACTATAGTCGAAATTAATATTTACCTGGTACACTGGTACCTAATGCTACGAAGGTAACGGCAGTAACGGAATCTTTTAAGCCTACGCTACAGCCAAAATGTGATGCTAAATCTCCTATGACAGCCGTCAAGAAACCAATAAATATAATGGACACAACAAAGCATAAATATCCAGAACACATATCTGGAACAGATGAAAATCACAAACATGTTTTATTTAGACTGGGTGAACAATATTTTTGAGACTGTAGAAATAATGAAATCATTACGCAATTATTGCTCACATTCTTTTTTTTTTTTCAAAGAGAATGTTTAAATATTAAAAAAAAAATTTTTTCAAATAAGATAGTACCTATTTGATATTTTTATGAGAAGAAATTTCATGGTAAGTAGATACTTAGTTTAGAGGTTTTAAGAAAAAAAAAAGAAAAGAAATTTAGTCGGGCAAAACATCAATTTCTGTATTTTTTTATTATAATAGTAACATACTTACGAATATCTGATAGTAATAATAGCCAAAATGGTACGGTATACCTTATTGAGATAAATACAATAATAATAATAATGATGTAACGAATATAGACGAACATTTTTTAAATGTCCGCCTATATTTTTACACAGACGAATTTATTCGTTTTATTTTTTATTTTCTCACACTTTTATTACTCTTCTTCTTCTTAGTACAAACCTAACAGGAAATGGCATCGTCTGAATTTGATGAAAATAGTCTCTTTTACAAAAAAACAATTATGGCTGACCTCAGTTAATGTCACACACGTGTAACTTAATTGAAATATCTGCCTAATACTGGAAAACGTCAATTCTCCTTCTTTTTGGTAACAACCAATTGTAATAAACTAATCCCACTATTTCTTACCATTTCTTCTTTTTACTATGTAAAAATTAAATTATAAAAACTCTAACTCTGAAGAACAAATTGTTCAGTTCTTCAATTTTGTTCAATTCTACTATTTTAGTCAATTCATTATTTTAACTTGTTAAATTCTATTATTCCTGTGTTGTAAATGAAAAATATTATATTTTATAAAAGATTTACGTTGAAAATTAATTGAAGTCTAAATCTCTCAACAAAGTTAAGGTCCACTATAGTGAAGTGGATATCTAGGACATTCAAGTCTAAAATATAAAGTTTATTTTATTTAATTATAAATATTTATTTGTGGTCTTCCTTAAATAAATATTTTGTAAAGTGTCAACGTCAAAAATAGGAAACAAATTCTGAACCAACGCCTATTTTCTGGCGTTACAAATAATAATAATAATAATATTAATAAACTCTGTCCTAAAAGAAAAGGTAATTTATTACCTGCAATAAACAAGAAATTGGAGGTATCAGGTAAGACAGGGGAAGGAAGAAGTTAACGGTTCATGCGTAAAGGTAATTAGAAAAAATATTAAATCACTGCTAAGAAAAGAATACAAAGTCCAGATGAACCAAAGAAACTGGTCCAAAGCGGGCTTGCTTTTATTTAATTTGTCAAGCAATCATTTCATAACTTGGATATGTGTTTTAAAACATTCCTAATACACTTAATTCTTTCATTTCATTATTAATTTCATTTACACTTCATTTTAAACTAATATTTACACAAATTTCAAAATTTGTTTTCAACCAACTTAAAATTTGATTTAAAAAATCTTAAATTATTACTAAGAAAAGAAGATATATTCTAGAATAAAGAAAGAGCTGTCATCATGACGGATACGGCTTGCCCTTAGCCAATAATAAAATTTTCAAAATCTTTTTTCGAAAATAAAAATTCCCAAAATTAAAAATTAAACACCGTGAGCGGCTGAAAGTTAGGCTAGCCATCTAATTTCAGTCCATACCCGGTAAAAATTTTCTCCCTATTTCAATCTTTTTCTTCCCTCCAAATCCACCTACCCTTTACCTCTCACACTTGTAACCCCCATTTGGTGGCTGGTATGAAGTGTTTTTATTATACGTGTGTTTCTTATTATATTTTAAAACCTGTTCGGGGTTCCCTCTCTTTTTTTTTCCCAATGGAGCCTGCCTAACACATTGTAAATTTTTTGCTACTCAATCAACCAGCATTTGACTGCCGTACTACTCGGTACAATATATTTTTTCTGTCTGTAAATCTTTTTATTAACACTGATCCTTTTTCTAATGGCTTGATTTTTCAAAATCTTGGGCATTTGGCCCTATTTGGATTCCCCATTTGATGACCTTTTTAGGTCAATTTCCTAACTTATGAATTCCCACTTGGCAATCCCATTTGGTTAAATTTGGTTTTTTCATAAAATTATACATGGTTTAAAGTGGTAAAATGGACGATGGCTGGCTGAGCATGTCTAAACCAGGTAATCCTACATTCACCTCATTGTAGATGAATGTCCTTATTCTTCTTAGTAGAGTGTTTTGAAGCTATACATTGGGGTGTATTGAGTGGATTCCACCTCCCAGGGTGGCATACCACGATCAAAGAACTTTTTCTTTTATTTTATTTGACAAGCAATCGTTTATGAAGTTTCACATAATTCAATTTCATCAAGTATTCAATTATTTGTTTCATTTCGTTTATTTTTTTTTATTTTTTTTTATTTAAGAAAAAACCTATATTTTCCAGAGTTTCTTGCCACTCTCAAGTTTTTTAATTGTATTAATTTATTATAAATTTATAAGTTTTTATTCAACTCACTATTGTAATTTTAAAATATACCAACACTGCAGCTAACCTTCTGCAACAAAATAATATTTATTTTGCATAAAGCTAAGAAGCTAAACCCGAAAAAAAATTTATTAAAAAAAAGAAGAAAGAAAACCGACTGCGTTAACCTGAATGAGTAGCTCTTATTGGTGGAAATGCCCAAATTTGTAAAAATAATTTTTCTAATCTTTAAATTCTCATTTTCTTCAATTACACCTTTTAATTTTTTAATTTTCAAACAAAAATAGCCTAGGACATTCTTCGGTTGGTTATGAATATTTGGAGCCAATTTCATTAAAATCTATGAATTAAGACACTTGTTCTGAGCCAACGAAATTCCGTTAATTCCAGAGATAGACATACTAAACATATAACCTCCTCCGAACGCAGGCTGTAAAAAAAACTTATCTTTCAAAAATTCGTTTTTAACATAAACTTATTCAGATATTTTTTGTAAAGAAAACCTACATTCTCTAGCGTGGCTTCTTAAACTGGAATTTTTTTACAATGTTTTTTTTACAATGTTTCCCTTCATTTTATGAACATTAATCACGGATGAAGGAATTATTGGCTCCTCATAACTGCTGGCCAGATTTTTGAATGAAATTAAACTTTTATACGTTTTATCCAGCTCATCGTTGACATCACTTAACCAAGTCCGCTTAATAAATATAATTTACTTATTAAAATATTAAAAAACAACTAGTCGAGTAAAAAAAATAACACAGAGGATAGAATTATTTGCAAATACCAGTTTACACATGTAAATAAATGGCTGTCAACGTTTTTCAATGAAAAAATTACATAAAATTTATTGTTTACATCATTGTTTCCCCAAGTTGCCAAGTGTCACAGAAAAATAAAATTTAAAACAAAAAAAATTTCATTTTTGTATCGTAATCTATTTCTATGTGCATTAAAAATTTTGATTATTTTAAATTTACGTAATCTTCAAAATTTACGAAAATGATAAGCCATCGAAGACAACCGAAAATCACTTGCGTGGTAAGTGAGGCATTTCTAATACCTATTTATGAAGCAATCTGATAAGTAGATAATTTTCGAACGGCAAAATTTTGTTATCAATTCGAAATCCATTAATTTGTAAATTTTGATGCACCTGTTCTGTATTTCTTACTTGCATATTCTACACAGCAGATATCACAAAATGCCAGCTTCTGTATGGTGTTTCAAGGTTTTGATCGACTTACTTATTAATAAAATTGTGTCAGGACTTTCAACTAATATGTAATTTAGGCACGATTATTTTTATTTTTTAAATTAGCTGACAAACTTTTTCATTTAAATTATAGAAATATTCCGCTTATTATTATTATTATTATTATTATTATTATTCTCTCATGTCTCACGTCCAGAAAAATTTCCAATCAACTGGAGAAGAGTTGATGAAAAAAATGAACTGAATCATGCACACACTTATGCTTTGGAGAATCAAACAACAATACTTTTCCCATGTATTATTTTGACGTAAAATACGTCTTATAATTCTAAAGTCGGTATCCATGTATAATTCAAAAGCTTGGGTGTTTGAAAAAATTCACAGGTACCAGACTTCCACTAATAATTAAAAAACTATGATAGCCAAAGCGAAATAACAGAGAAGGGTGAAAAAGAGTGAAGGAAGCATTGTTCAAGGTTATATTACCAATTATTCAGCGGTGTTCGCATCCGACATTTTGTTATAAAATTGGCGCACTCATACCATTTCAGTAAAAATAGAATAACTATAGGTCTGAGACGTAAAAGGATATTCTAAAAAGTGTCATTAGTTTCGGTATGGCTCTTTATTACCAGGTATAGGCATAAAGGTGATAAGAAATGAGTAGCCATTTTGTTTAAGTTTTGTTTAAAATTTAAAATTAATTGTTTACATCGTTTATTATTACTATATATATTCATCATACATAGATATATTCATTAAATCATAACAATAATAACACAAAGGGGCGGTTCATCTCTGATCAAGACTTAGTTTCGGCTATGCCAGATCTGGAGCACATTTGGAATTAACACTCCAGTGAAAAGTTGAGCAAGCAATCATTCATAATTGACAAGTTATTTACTTGGTTGCAGCACTGGAATCGTTCGTTTTCATTCAGTTACTTGGTGGACATAGTTAACTGTTCACTCTACTCGCGAGTGGATTAAACAATAGTAAAAAGTTAACAAAGATTGGTGATAAGCATCTGTAATCAAACAAAGAGGATGTCCTTTAGGGTGTTTTTGGTTGCATCTGTAAACTGATAAAAAGAACTCAAGAGAATAAAAAGATTAAAGACTTCTGCCTGCTTAGGTTTTTTCTTTCTAAATGTATTAATATATGTGGCATATGTACCATCAAAGATACATGTGAAAAACACCAAAATGATACAATTATACCTAAAAAAATTATATGAAAAAATTTGGGAGCAGGGGCTTGAAAATGGCTTATCTAATTGCTGAGCTATGACCTAACCTGTATAGTCATTGAGAAACTGCCCAGATGTCCAGTTTTCAATGCCCAATAATACACAAATGTAAAAAACATATAATAATATACCCAATAAGAAAAAATACACTCTACGTCTGAATGTAGAACATTTTGGATTTGTGTATGTCTCAGAACTATGTTATCAAAAGTGATATGAGATAACATCACAAAATAAGAGAAGTGTCTATATTCTGTCAAAGAGGATATTTTGATTTACTTTATCAAAGGTTATAATAGGTGTTTTTAGGGTGGTATTGTATGTAGTTATGTTTAAATCAATCATTATGCAAGCTTCTCAATGGCTCGGTGCTAATGACCTGGGTGGGTGTGCTTAGAATTCACAGAATTATGTTACCATGTTATGAAAATTTTGTATGATTCTCAGTGCTGTTCTTATTCATCAATTTTCTTCAAATTTGGCAGGCTTAATCAACTTGCTAAATTAAACATTTCTGCCAAATTTAAAGAAAATTGAGAATAAGAACAGCATCCAGAATCATGCAAAATTTTCATAGCCCTGTAACATAATTCTATGAATTTCAAGTACACCTACCCTGGACTGTCAATACTGCAACCCGTGTTAAAATCCTCATGATACCAACAAAAATTTTATTGATCATTTTATTTTTTCATTATTATATTTTTTTTTATTTTTATGTTGTATCAGTCAGAGTGGATTAGCCAGATTGTTTATTATATTAAAATATAAAAAAAAAAGCCTAAACTGCCAGAAGTTTTTATTTTATTCTCTCCAGTACTGTACTTTTTGTCTGTCGTCTGCAACAGGAAACACCCCCAAAAAAATCCTCTTTAACAACAGGGCTTCCCTATTGATGTCTGTGATAACGTTTGAAAAACATGTCCCCATAAAGACTCAATTAGATCCACTAAATACCGGCATAATAGGTTGAACCTATTAACTGCGCATTCACTAACCAACCAACACTCAACATTCACGCCACATATAAATTCATTAGCATACGCAGATCTCCAAAAATATGGGTGCCTGAAAAAGTATGGAAAAATTTCCTCCCAATAATTTTCTCGATTTTTACACCTTTGACTCTCCCAAATTTTTAAGCCACTTAATATTTTACTTGGCGTAGTTATTTATTTTGTCTTCTTGAGGATGTCATAGTATACACATTGTGGGTGTGTGTATGTGTAAATACACGACACCAGACAAATACCAATGCTGGTTGGTTGTGTGTACGAGAAGAGTGTGTGCGGGCCGAGCCCAGTAAACAAGTTTAGCTGCACAGATGAAATGTACAGCCGTGAGCGCAAAAACAGAGTTCGTACGTTTTACCCCACTGGCCTGCTAGGTGGTCGACGAGTGTGTAGTACACACTCGTTCATCAACGACCACCCGTCACATAATTATATTTTATTATATTGCACAGTATGAAATAAAATTAAGCATATTTAAAAATTTTTAATATTATTATTCATTAAAAAGAAAAAAAAGTTGCTATGGGTTCCAGGCACCCACAGGCACCTAAGTGCGTACGCCTATACACGTATTCTACTAATTCTACATCCAAAACATCTGTAGCCGTGGCTTCGACACCGCTCCCTATCCATTTTTATTTCAAATTTTGAATTCGAAAACTTGGATTAATATCTCTGTAGTCTCTTTACCCTTTCTTGTTTTTTACAATGAATTAGGAAACAAACGTTTCGAAATGTTGAAATACCTTCCCAGAAAAAATTCGTATTCTATACCGTAGATATACCTACTTGGGTATAATTATTATACCCAACAAGAGGGAGGATTCTTTCTGAAAAAAAAAGATAAAAAAGTAGATTTTCATAGAAAATCTACTGAAAAACCCTTCAAAAAATTTTTTCGCTCGCTCCGCTCGTGAAATTAACTTCCCCAGTATTATAAGACCCCTCACACAGATAATTTCTTGATACTGCTTCCAAAATTTTCAATTGTTTATGAGGCCCATAAATTTTTTCTTCCTCGGGCTTGAATTTTCCCTCTACGGCTTTGAATTAGTCACGTTTTGAATTTAATCAGAAAATAAAAACGAGGGCAACATCTTCTCGGACGGATCTTCACAGTGAACCTGACCGGACTTCATTTCCAGATACGTGATTTTCTGACACCATTCAAACTGAAAAACGAACAATTATGCAGAATTATGACATTATTCGAGGATGCTCTGAACAACGGTCTTAGTGCGCAGAACAACGAAAAAGCTCCAGTAAAATGCTTCCAAACGTACATTCAAGATCTACCAACAGGAAAAGGTGATCTTCCGAACGATAAATATAGCTTAGCGTACTTTATGACCAACCGAAATTTGTTTCTCAATTTTTGGAAATGGCTTGAGTACGCAGGTACGTTCCAAGTTCCGACAGCCATCGAAAGTATTCGTTTGTTTCAGAAACTGGACGGTTTATGGTGCTCGAATTGACTGGATTAAATTTTAGAATAATTTTGATAACGCTGGAAAAAGATTTTCAATTTGAAAAGGACACCAGATCGTATTCGTTACCGGTTGAAAAAACCCATGGACAAGCAGATGAGGTGTTGTTTACAGCCTTATTACTTAATTGGTATAGTTAGTAGACTTATAGACAATATAGTTTACGTACATGCAAAAGATTATCCACAACGTTGGGCAATCATTCGTCTGGAAGGAAAGTTTTTTGTGACTTGAAAGGAAAAATTGAATTTTTTTCCCGATAAAATGAAAATAATATGAAATTTGACAGGAGTAATAGGTAGGGCAGACTGTTCACGATTCTTAATACACTATCAAGCACATGAAATTATATTACGGTTCTATTTGCTATAACCCATATGAATTGATAAGATTGGAGCATCGTTAGGCTATTTTTCAAGCTAGTATAAGAGTCAGATATTTCAGTGGCTGCTTCTATAGTAACTTCGTGGAAATTGATACCAGCTCACTACCGTATCTTATTACACCTGGCTGGTGAGCTCGTAGATTTTCATTGCTTGAACTTTGTCAGCCAACAGCTGCACTTTCGATGTAAACAGCATACCTACTTTACAAATTGAGTGGAAGGGGAAACAAGAATCTGATTTGACTGAGAATTTAGATTCACTATTACCCAACAAGAGAATGAGAATCAAATCTAATAAAAAGGGATTATTAAAAGAAAAAAAATATACAAAATGCCATTTTTCAAAATATATTAACTAAAAAGAAAACCTTCAGTTCAATGCATTAAGCGTACACTACATAATATGTTAAGTGTGTGCTGTAATTAGTTTTTAGCAATAAGAGAGACAAGAACTAAAAAGAGGTGAAATTTCTGAAAACGGAATAATAAAAGTAAAAATAACTTTCAGTTTTTTGACTTCCTTACCGAATGCATTGACTTGTTCATGGAAGAGAACAAACTGAAAAGCGAAAAAATGGGACTTGGATTTTGTTTTGGTTTTCCGGTAAAACTAGAAAGCCTGACTCGAGGTATTTTGACAGAGTGGTCAAAAAAATTTAATGTGTCCGGCGTAGTTGGGAAAGACGTTGTTTCCTTATTGCGGCAGTCGCTGAACAAGAGAAACGTAGGTACACAATTTTTTTAAATTTAAAATTAAAGCACATATAGTCAAAGAACATCAACTGAAGTGAAATGGATAGGAAACTAAACTTTTTTTTAGCGTAGCACAATGGATGAGTGGTGGAAACAGTAAGACAAGTCAGCCTGGTTGCAGCAGATATTTTTCACCAAATTTTATTACTTTGTCAGTGTGGTTTGTATGGCTACAAAGGTTAGTGGCACGAAGAGGGGTTTCACCATTGTTTGATTTCACGCAAGAGGGACCAGGGCCGGATTTACAGCTCAAGTTTCCAGGTACAACAAAATTTTTGCGCTTCCTTATTTTTCTAATTTTAGCAACACACCCCATCCCCAAAATTTTTTTTATAGATTATTATCAGGAGTTTTTACTACATTAAAAATTTATAAGTTTAATTAAATATTTTTTCCCTGTTGTACAGTCATACTTAATGTAACTAAAAACTAGTGGTCAGTATCAGTGGCTGAAGCTGATTACAATTAATGTGATAACATTTTCATATTATTTGACTTTAATCCATCGATGGATTCTACTCAATTCACCGACTGATTTTCTTCCAGTAATTATTTTAGCTACATAATATATTGATAAAAATTCGATTTCGATGTTAAATGGGAAATACATGTAAATAAATATCGATCTGGTTTATAAAAATTCGATATATAAAAAAATTTATATTTTTCGATGTTAAATGGAAAATGCATGTGAACCAATATTTTATCGATGTGTGAAAAAAAATAGGAAAATAAAGAAACATCGAATTCGAAATCAGATCGCATATAGAAAATAAAAATGTTATCACATTAAAAAAAAAAAGTAAAAATGTGCCGCCTGGTACAGCTGTATCTTGCACCCCCTTAAATCCGGCCTTGTGAGGGATAGTATGTGTATCAATGGTGGGGATGGGAAAATGAATTATCACAGCTATAGCCAGTCCATATATTAACAAACCTCATTCTGAAGTTCGTCTCAACAGGTTTGTTTTTTTATATAATACATGATCAGAAAGGCAAATGTTTACGTTGGTATTTTGCGAGTGAAAAGTAACTCCTAAGCCTCCTATCGTTGATGAATGTAATCTTAATATAAATGAACGTGCCTCCACGTAAAACATGAAGCATCTTTTTACAAAAAAGCACATTCACCGCTCATTAAGGTAAAGGTTACACATTCTGAATGAAATGTTAAATCTGCCGCAATGAGGAGGTTGATATTTTATTCCACTTTTTATAATTTTTGTGAAAGACTCATCATTATGATAGAATTTTAACGTTTTGTAGCTTTGTGATCATTAATTATACAAAATATCTTCCTCAACAAGGTTCAAACGTGAGTTTACATGACTCTGGAATTGCCCACTCGCTAAGCTTGTTTTGCAAATTTCCCTCACATGTAGGTAACCATTTACTTTTGAACCTTGGTGTATAATATACTATTTTGCGTTGAAAGCGTTCACCGGTGTTGACAACCAACATGAAGAGGTTTGAACCGGTTTACCATGAGGTTCGCACAAAACCCAACATAAATGCGAAACATTGCTCATCCAAAAGAACACCTTCCCAAGATTTATTCATGGAAACAAATTAAAAAGCGTCATATTCGAAAATGAATAATAAAAATTTCAAGTAAAGTCATCACTCTGAACAAATTAGAAATATTAACCGTTTAACTGATCACTATATCTTCTCAATACACTGATCAGTGCCAACATTGTCTCATGTCACCTTAAAACCAGTGTATGAAAATTGAGTTGAATGAGTAGACTAGGGTTTCTAGGGGCTAGAAATGTATAGGCGGTGGGATTTCAACTAAAGAAATTCGGTGTAAATTCGACTATGAAGCCTTTCATTATGTAACAAAAGAATTTTGTTTTCATCGAGTAAAGATAATGAAAAACTCGAGGAGCAATAAATTAAGAACTATTTTCTACTTTTTAAAAACTAAAGGTTGTAATATCGTCGCGTATGTTTGAAATTCTGAGAATTTTTCACAATATAATATTGAAATACAGCGTTCCTTAAAGAAATAGCTATAGGTATGTATTTAATTTTTTCAAGAATCTAGAAAAATTCAAAATTTCAAGTCAAATTGACAGGACTGATATTTGGTAAATTGGCAGTTCTGGCGGAGCTCTCTCAGTACAGGTTAACATCATCAACTCAAATACCCAATTTGAAGGATGTTATTCGAACTCTGGGATTATACACACTTGTCGATACATCCAAGTTATATATTCTATTAGATTTTTTAAACCACGAATTATAAAAAATTACTGGAAATTAAATTAAATTATACATTATCAGAGAATTAAATACATCTGAATACGTCGCATTCTCTTAAACTTGCAAAAGCATGAGACTATGATTCTCTTAACAAATACGCGTAAGTACCTAAAAATATAATCAGGGTAAATTTTTATTTCCAAATCACTATTTTAATGATGAGCAAAGAAAAAAGTGAAGAGTGCAGAACAACAAACACGCACAATTTTATTCAAAATTTTAATACATTTTTGTTTCTCTACAAATATCAACCTTATGAATGAGGCAATTAGAGAGAAAAACATCATTCAGAGGTTATTTAAGGTACAAACTCCAATATTTTCTGTATTGTAGAACTTTATTTGAGCTCACTATCATCTTTTTTTTTTTAAACCAAAAGTTCCAGACAAATCTGAAATGAAAGCGGCTAATACAATTGAAGAAACTAAAGTTGGGGCTAAGTTATTTGGAGTAGACTACGCAGAGTGTCTGTTGTTATATTCGATCAAAATTTTATTTATAGCGAAAAATGTGCTTCCCTATTACTCGAAGTGACTGATACTCTATATAGGTATAGTAGGTATATGAATTCAATTTTGATCAAATGAATAACGAACAGACAAGAAAAATCACTCTAATATTCTTTTCCATGAATATTTTGCTCGCACGGGTAGTACCTATTTTCAGAGTATTCTTAAACTTTATAAACGAATACGGTTAGTTTGTAGTAACAAAGTTAAAATTATATCTGAACAAACGGGGAACCCAGCTATAAAATGAGAAAACAAAAGAAAAAAATATAAATAATCACAAAAAATTAAAGCACCTATTAGAAACCATCATTGGACACTATACTTTTCAAATGTTCTAATTAAAAAATTTCCACTTTGTGACGTAATTAGCTAAAGTAAAATTTAATCACGCAGGCATATGCTGCCTACATTTTCATTTGTATCTTCACTCGAGTGTTCAGGTTTCCTGTAGAGAAATAGAATTTTCATTTTACTTTATCCATTTCACCTCATGCAACAATACCTAGGTACTTTGGTCTCACTTATACAGCGAAAAAATGAATGCACGTGGTATGCATTCATACATCGGCAAGGAATCTACAATAATTACGCGACTTCTTTGCAGATTAAATTGGACCCAATATTACTAATAAATGATACGATCGGATGTCTACTGTCTTGCGCTTGGGTCGATCGAAGATGTCGCATGGGCGTTATAATTGGTGCGTTGTCCATAAATTTGCCTCAATCTCAGTACCCTGAATATTAATTACCGACAGTATCGTAAATAGCACATTATTGTTCATTTATTTCGTCACCAGTGATTTGTTTCAGGTACTGGTACGAACGCATGTTACCTCGAAAAAATCGAAAATATCGGTAAGTTTAACGGAGATCCGGCAAAACCGTTTATGATCATAAATACAGAATGGGGAAATTTTGGTAGCGACGGCGTCTTGGATGACGTCAAAACCGAGTTCGACAGCGAAGTCGATAAGGCGACTTTGTCACCCGGCATTCAAACGTAAGTTTTTACCACAGATATGTATCTAAAGAAGACTAGATGAGTAACTTCGCAAAATACATGAAGAAAGCGGTTCCGTAACTGCCCCTGAGCGCACTGGCAGAAAGTTTTTATTATCCATATAGAGTAATGCTAAATTGATGATGCTTTCGCATCAATTATCTTGCTAAATATTGATTTTTGGATAAAAAGTGTTAGAATGAAAATTATTCAGCATAAGATACTCTATAAAAATGTTCCTACTCATTTTTTAATTTAATGCCTTTGTTGCTCTCCAAAAAGCATTGAAAACTGTCACTTCTTAAGATACATTATAATGTGATATGATATATAACTTGTAGCTTTTTTTTTTTTAGCTAATGAATTGACTTTTTTTGTCTAAGTTGATAGCTAAATGATACTTTCATATTAGAAATCATCAATTCTTCACAAAAATGTTTTATTTTCCTGAAAATTAAATGAACTAGAATAATTTCAATCAATCTTAAGTTCCTTGGTGTTTGTTTCTGTATTTTAGTATTTTTATTCTGCAATACTATTGAGAAAGAATTATCTCAAAATTCATTTCAGAAGTATGAAGCCCCTAGTGCATTTTGCATTTTCCACCTTTATTTTTAGGTTCTCTAAGGGAATAAAGGCCTGTATTGACAAAGAGCTCTTCCAGTTTTTCAGCATTTTTTCTATGGTTACTTCTACTTTGTTTTTGATATTTGAATGCAGAATATGAGTAGGATTACTCATTTAGATATAATATTTTCATCCAAATTATGGTAAGAAATAATAATAATAATACACGCCAGTTTTTGATTTGTTATGTCTTTCATTTGCACCATGTGCAGTTGCTAAGAAGGTATTGAGAGAAGCCAGAAGTGGGAGACATGGTTCTTTCAGAGTTGTAGTTTTGATAATGAAGTAGAACATTTTAACAGATAGCCTGTTTCCAGTTCTAACTTTCAAGTTCAAAACAAGGTAAAAATATAGGGGTTTTGGCGATATAAATCTGACCTCAAGGCAGGCTATTCATCACTGCCACATGAACAAAACTGGACTCCGGTATGTTATTTCATCGTCACCATATGTTTTATTTGTTGGTAGATTTTGAGCGTAATTTTATGTTGTCTTTTGGATTTGGTTTTGGTACCACAAGGTCACCCCATCTGACATACCACAACTGTATAAAAGTGTCATTTTCCATTATTCCTACATTTGATAACTATGTTATGCCTACATTTTTTAAATCTCCGCACTATTATTACGAGTAATTGTGTGTTCCAGAAATATCAATATTATTTTGTCCAAATTTCATCAAAAATTTTAATAAATTTACTTCTGTAAAAAATCAAAATTTCTTCTATTATATTTAACATCTTCTGTTGTTGAGCCTATAATGAAATATGATGTGCCCCTCGTTAAGATCTTAAGGTATAATGATACTTCTCAATGTTATGAGTTTTAATAACCAATTTTTATTTTATAAATAACAAAAAGGTTCTTTATTTTCCGTTATAAAATTTAAATTGTTGTTATGAACCCCCTTACAACTGCAAATGCATGCCTTAGATTATCGTCATGAAATTCGTTGTTTGTCATACTGCTCTTTGTTGCTATATCAATAACGATTTAGAGAATGTGGCTACCATGATGAGTCCTCAGATTACAGGAGAGCTTTCCTGCTAATTATTTCAAGACGTTCGAGTTACATATGCTCTTAAATAATTTTAAATTAAACCGAAAGTCCTTCAATTGACAATTCTCTAGGTTAAAGTTAGTTTTAAGAGGCTAACGTCCGTATTCATAGTTGACACTTAGTATTCACTAACCTAAGTGTCAGTTTAAAACTTGCAGTTTTCAGCTATATTTTTCATCAATGAAATTAAATTTTTTTCATAGCTTTAATATAGTTTGTCACAAGGAAGCTACGTTTCCCACCCTTCTCAGCTAAACTATTTTTTTTTGCAGCCTCATTGCAGTTTAAAAACAGACCCTTAGGTTGATGAACACTAAGTGCTAACTATGAATACCCGCATAAGTGACTTCAACAACTTAAAAATTTAACGAAATATACCTCTTCGGATCGTAATAATTATGTAATAACCTGGTCGACACGATTTCAAGAATCGCGTCAATCTGAATAATTGGAGCCAATATCGAAGTTTTTAGGTACCTACCTAACTATTTATTTATTGTTGATATCTAAACTTGTTAGCATAGGCACACCCAGAGTTTTTTCAAGGGAGTAGGGAAGCAAGAAGAGCGTTGACTGAAGAATTTTTTTTCTTACAAAATTTTTTCAAAATATGGGTAGATACATAATTGTTTTTCGATTTTACCACTCTTTTACAAGTAGGTACCATAAACATCATCAATAATTTAATTATTTAATTTTGTCTTAAATCATTGTGCCCAAAAAAATTAGCGAAGTCGAGCTGAACATGCTAACGATTCCAATTTAGTAAAAAGACAAATACCTATGGGTTTGACAGTAAATAAACTTCGAATGTGTCAAATTTCCCTAAAGTTTTCTGAACTATATCAGAAATAATGAATCAACATATTGTCGGCGTCATTAGGCTACTCATTATGAATTATTTCAACAGCATGCTAGCCACAATTCAAAATCGATTTCCAAACTCATTCCAATCTGAGTGAAAATGACTTTTTTTTAATGACTTCAAAGAACTGAGAAAATCCAGCACCAACGCAACTAAAAATCCTATTCACACAGATTTATTAATTTCATATAATTTTCGTCAATATACAGTTTTGAAAAAATGACCAGCTCAATGTACCTCGGCGAAATTGTTCGCCTGGTGATTTTAAAGTGCGCCGAATTGAAATATTTATTCGAAGGCGAAACGACAGAGATGCTGCAGCGTCCGATGACATTTTTACCCGAATTTATTTACGAGATTGAAGGGTGAGTCAGCGAACTATTTTCCCAAACATGACATTATTTTAACGATGATAAATCGACGTCGAATGGCGTTTTTGACCAGAAAATAAATTGCGTTTGCAGCGACAACACTCACGAATTAAACAGAACATTCAGCATATTGGAGGTGATGCGTTTGAAAAACATCACCATTCAGGACTGCGTGAACGTGAAATACATTTGTAAAATTATCTGCCGACGATCGGCTCATCTGATTTCGGCTACAATTTCCACAATCATCAACCGAATGGGTATGTCACCGGTGACAATTTCGTTTGATGGAAACGTATACCGGAAGCATCCCAAATATAAGGAACTGTTAAGGGAGAAAATAAAAGGCATGATTAATCCGGATATCCAGGTAGGCTAATGTAGAAGAGTAGATTTTATTTAAGGGACAAATACACGAATTATATAGGCCTAGTTATCAGATAAAAGGAGGGCTTGAAGCAAAAGTGAACCACGTCAACTTCCTATGATTTTTGACTTGAGCCTAGTTCTAGGTACCTACCTACAGATATAGGTAATAGAAAGTATTTATTTTTCCATGTTATTCACTACTTCGTCAATAGAATGGACTTCATTTGTAGAAATTTTCGCAGAATTGATAAAAATAATAAAAATTTAAACGCCCGTTTCTTGAAATAAGGTTTTGTGGGCTTAGTCATTTTTTGCTCTGAACACCTTAAATATTATTTCAGTAGTGATTAAATATTTTTCAAGTAATAAGCATTATTCTTCCATTTGACCCAAATTATATATATTAAACTAGATTAGCACTTATAAACACCGTAACTTCGGTTTGAGGAAAGAATTTGCTATATATTTTGGAATATACTACGATTTTTTCACTCCAAACAGTCTTGAAATATTTCTGGTCGCTCCCTTGGTAGAAATAACAAACTTACATATCTTCATATTCGAAAAAAGTTCTAACACAAACACAATTCGTTAATTTTACAAACCACGATGCTTCTAAAACAATAAACCCTATCTGATTCTGCAGTCTACTCCCCAATACCTCAAAGGAAGTACATACTTCATAAAATAGAATTTCTTCTGAACTAATAGATCACCACATTGTTAGAAAAATGGAAAATAGTAAAATCGAAATAATTTATCTCTGCAAGTAGAGGTACCTATATACTATATGCTACTAATTAAATTTTACTAATTAAGAATCATGAAAAAAAAAAAGTATTGTTTGAAACTTTATGCTAAAATCAGCTGTTCTCGGGTAAATTTTTGAATTTTCATCTGTGTTGGTATAAAATTGCTAGATAATACAGAAATTCGAAAAATAAAAAATAAAAAATAAAAAATTGAAAGTAATGTCCTATTGATCGCAGATTGAAAGGAAATATGGTCTATAAAATGTGTTCGTAGAATAACTTCGTTTCATCTTGATTATTATATGGTCCTCAAATCTAAGTCAATTGCAGCCGGACGTTATAAAGAAGATATGATAATAGAGATTTATCAAAAATTAAATTATAAATAAAAAAAGAAAGAATGACAGAAATTATTAAAAGTAGAAAAAATAAGTAACAATAAACAAATGAAATCGAGACGATAAATTAAGAAAGATTGTGAAGAAAAAAAAATTAATAAAAGTGAAATGAGGATGAAAAAAAAAAGAAAAATTGACCAAAGATTTTGAAGAAAAAATAAAAATAAAAATTTATATAAACCTAATTGGTTAAAAAACAGCACCACTTGTGTACTTTGTTATTTCGTTTAGATAGTTGAATTCAATGATATTTAATTAATGGAATGTGACAGAATTTACTTAGGCTGAGAAATTTATTAATTATAGGCATCGATATAATAAAAAAAACAGTATTGGAAATTTGTTAAGAATGTGAAAGCCACAATTTTAAACAGTCGGAGGATAAGAACGAGTGTATTATAAAAATAATGTAATAGCTGTTTTTTTTCTCTTGAAAATAAACTAAAAAACAAGTGATTCCTTTCCCCTGCATAAACGAAGGCTATAAATATGGGTAATTATTCATGAGAAGCTAATAGCTCATTTCATTAGCAAAAAAAAATTTAGGGCTTACCACACACGTAGCTGTTCTGGTGGCAAGGAAAAAAGAAGAAAAAAATTACAGACCCTTTGAAAAAAACAAAAAATTTAAATCAAAGAATTCCTCACATTTTGAACCATTGGTGAAGACCCAGATGAATTACCAATTTTAAAAGATTCAAAAAAATTCGACAGACTCCAACCCTCTCTGAAATTAACTGCTTGATATTAAGGTAAAAAAGAATTGCAAATTGTTCAGTTAGTTCAAGAAAGTTCCGTGAAAAGACTATAAGTACACTTTTATTGGAAAGTTACATAAATGAATTAAAATCGATGGCCGTGTAATGCTTGAAAAGCAATTCTTTTATTTTGAAAAGCCAAAAATGGAAAAGAGGATGTTCTGGGACTGGAAAAGTACCCAGGAAATAGAAAACAACATAAAATTGCTATTCGCTCGAGGGAAAAATTTACGTCTATATGTTTCACCGAAACTTTATTAAATCGTCGAGTTTTCGTTTATTTCGCAATTCTTCTGCTATTTTGTTTTAATAAAAACAGGCTGAATGTTATCTTTATTTTCTCTAAGGAAAAGTCGAAATGTCGAAGCGATGAGACGATGAAATGTTTGTAGTTTGTAGTTTTTGTTTTACTCACACTTTCGTTTTCTCAGCTTCTTAAATTGTCTCTCACGTTATACAAGTTGTAGAAAGGATGAGAGAAAAATATTTGATAAATTTGGCTTTTCATTCGATCTTTGTTTTTTTTTTCTTCATTGTAGGCGGAACACACATTATCTCAAGATGGAGCTGCGAGAGGTGCTGCTGTTGTTATGGCCAACTTTAAAGAACAGATGATAACAGATGCGCAGAAAAAATAAAATATTGAACCAACCGTGCTTTTTTTTTTTTTTTGCGCTTTTGCTCAAACGTACATTAATCACGACTTTTCGAATAAATAAAGATTTTAATTTTTGGATTTGTATTGATTTTGAAATCCAGACAAACGTTCATTCCAGTTAATTCTTCTCATTTTGTACTCAGGCAAAACAATTGCCAAAAACATTTCAACACTGCTTTTGAAAATAAAGCTGAACATCTTTACATTCGATTCAGCTTTATTAATGGCATTAACCGACAAAACGGCGAAACAAAGAGAAAATTCGGAGTAAGAGGAAACATTTCGGATAACAGCGGCAAAAATCATACTCCATGAGCTTTCTCTGATGCATAACAGGGAAAGTTTTGTCTTTGACTACAGAGCAGCTGTTTCTGTCAAACGTATGAGCTGAAATCAGATCAGAGTCTTTAGACCAATCTATGCGTACCTAATCGAACAAGTTTTAGAAATCGATGTTAAGGCAGTTATGTTGGTGGCATAATGCGAGAATGGGCTCACATGGACCTATTTACCCCCACAACCAACTGATTACCTCTGAGGAGCGATGGGCACATCTGAACTAGTCTTGTGGAAGGTTTTCGGTTGAAATTTCAAATAGACGGAAGTTTTTGTTCGAATTTTCCCCCAGTATTTAGCAATTCATTTCGGACTAGAAGGAGATGGAATATAGACCATTCGGTGAAGGTATGGTGGAGCTGGTACACATATGGAATTTCACTTTGGGTGCAAAGAAAAGGGAAGGTGTAGTCCCACTTACCTCGGTCCAACAAAGTGACATGCCTTACCCAAGAATTGTTCTTCTTCAGAAGTGTGCTTAAGCCTTCAGCTGCCAGCATATGTTAATCACTTCCGACATTGTAAAACAGTACACCGTCATAATTTTATTATATCTTCCGAACACAGATAAACCACTAATCAGAATGCGTAAAAAGGAATTTTGGGTCCAGGTATTCTATCTAATTTACACAGTGTAATTTTTTTTATCGTCATACTTTTGGGTAAGCCATGGCTGATCTACACCCGCCCATAGCTGCGCCACTGATTTTTCTCAAAATTACCAGTTGTATTCAGTATAAATAATCCCAAAAATATTGATAAATATATATCGAACTAATTTGAATTTATACCGACACGCATAATTATTGTATACAAATCTAAGTTACTCACCGATTTTTAGCAAATTTTTTGTAAATTTTAAACAGAAAGCAGGTGCACGCGAACAAAAAAAGTCCTCGAATTGAGTAGTTAATAACTGATCGTTAATGGGTGATAAGCCGGAATATTACTGTCACAATCAGGACCATCTATGGAAGACAATAACCGAGTCCCGAATCCAGAAATAAATAAAAAAACTCTAACGCAGCAGCAGCTCCGTTAGAAAAAGTAGGTTTTCGAAAAATGTAAAATTATAGGTAGTTACTAAAACGTTATTAACAAATCATTCGTAATAAATATTTGTTCCGAATTACGTTCCTATTGGTCCAAAATTAGGTATTTTATAGGCGAAATAAAAACTAAAATAGTTTTACCGAAGTATCGTGCGACCAATCCCCACCATAATTTATAGCAAGTTATAATATTTGTTTCAAATTTCGTAGCTACTGATCGAAAATTTATAATTTTATGGCCAAAAAAAAACGAAAATAGTCGTACTGGAAGTACAGTGCGGTCGATCCAAACCAAAATTTAAAGAAAATTATAATATATCATAGTGAATATTTGTTTCAAATTTCGTAGCTATTCGTATAAAATTAGAAATTTTATAGGCAAAACAAAAACAAAAATCGGTATATCGGAAGTACCGTACGGCCGATCCGCACCAAAATCAATAGGTCTAATACTTGGCTTAATACAAATGTTGGTATCAAATTTCGTGATTATCGGACGAAAATTGAGACGTGTTCCGCGGAAACAAGAAATTGACTTAAATATATAAATATCTATATAATTATATGAATTTGAGTTATTGGTGTTAAAATGTTACTGAGGTCATAAAACGAAAAACGTACCCACCCTAAACCCTGGGTGGTTAATATCGCACCAAGCGTAAGAATCAGATTTTCTAAGGACGATCTACTTAAAAAATCAGAATTATTGGATAAGGCTACGAGAATAGCACATTTTTTAATTTACTAAATAATTTTTATGTTCAATGATAGAAGAATAATGCTTTAGGATATGTGTGGAACTTTCAAATATTTATTCATATTCATTTCATTACATATGTGCATGGAAATTCATATTTTCACGTTACCAAGTACCTACCCGAATTATTGGTGGTAGGCCAATTCATTTTTATTTTAAAGGGGAGAAAAATGATTCTATAATGCATCTGTAATAGTTGATAGCCTACTTTCTTCGTACACTTGAATTATTTAAAGGCCTGAAGTACATTGGATTTCCAACCCAGCGAGTTCTCAAATTATAAATTGAAATCAGAAATTCGTCCTTTTTAATTTTCACTAGGTACCTTACCTATCGTCATGTAGAAATAAGATAAAACTTGATTTTTAGGTGAAAAATTACCATAAATATATATATAAACTTCGGGATTTTCGGCCTAGGGCTGAATAAATTGACAAAAAATAGTTGAAATTCAGAAAGTCACAACACGCACAACTTTGGGTTGAAAATTAACAATTCATTTCTATCACTCTACACGAGGATGACTTCGAACATTTCTTCAATATTTCAAATTAGGTATAGGTAAATCCAAAGTCAAATTCCAAATCTAGACTGACACTCATCACCACAGTTTTGTATTTCAGCCCAAGATTTTGATATTCAACAGTGTGAGTAAAATTTTTATATAAATCCCTCATTCTCGAACAAAAAATTCAAAAGTACTTATACAGAATCGGTATAGGTACCGTGTATATATATATATATAATATATTTTTTTTTGCAAACGTAGCTTAGTTTTTATGGAAAAAGGTAGGCCTATAGGTAACGCAATAAAATTAAAAAAAAAAAAATTCATTCAGGGACGAGGACGAAAGTTACTCGATTTTCACAAGGTCTTCGAGATTCAGTTTCACCCAAAATGCGGTCAAATTTTCCAACATTTTTCACGTACGAACCTACCGTTTACTATTCTTGGAACGAACACGCTCGTAACTGAAAATACAGTTAGCGAAGGTACACAATGTTTTGAGAAGCATTTCTACCGGTAAAGTCGAAGTTTGATAGCGCATTTTATTGAAATTCGACGGAATTTCGTTTCGTGCTCTTTTTCATCGTAGATATTCCATCACAAAGAAAGCCTGTGTAGCCTACAGTGTTATCTAACCGCTTCCTTTTCGTCGTCTGAAGCCTACCCCATTTCATAAGAGACCGATAGCATTAGCGAAACACGGTTATGCAGTATATTTTGTAGAGTTGACACGCACCCCCTTCAGTCTAATGAGCTAATTACGTAACAACCTCACTCGAGTCTCGACACAAATTATTTGTCGTGAACGTTGATTCGATGCGTCTTCGTGATTAATGGTTTACATTAACTGATTATTTAAGCGAAACGAATGCGGGTGTTTCGTTTCACGAGTAAATGAAAAATCACTGAATACGGTTTCGGGGTGCGTAGATATTACCTATATTACTATGTATAGACAATTTTATGACAACATTAAAGGTGAAATATGTAAGAAATAAATGTAGCCCGGAAATTAACCTCTTCTAGTCCTTCAAGTAAAACAATATTCGAAGGAATATTATTGTTACTCGAGAATTAAACTGAATTAATTAATTTATTATCCACAAATATTGTGAATCTCAACATCAAGGCAGACTGAATAAAATTCAAACAAGCAGTAAAATTCAACAGTCTATTATAATAATGTTTTGTACATAGAATAGTACAGTAAAATGTTCTAGATAGATTAGGACTACTTGATAAGTGACCAGTGCTAAGACTGAGAGAAAATACAATATAGTACAATTATTTTATTGTCACTATGAGTTTATATACCCTGTCAGGGTACACAATTTTATATGGTATTAGGTATGAAGTAGGGATTTGCTGAATAAAGGGATTTATTTATTCGAGTGTATTTGAGAGACCAGTACATCGAATATCCCGTTAAAAATGTGTTGTGAGTGCTGGCTGGAAGTAACAGTACATTTGCCATTTAACTATACTATTTTAAAAGGGACAAATGTACAGAATAAAATACGTTTTTTGTGTAGCTTAATGTGTACATCTATATATATGTAAGAATTATTCGTAATTCTAATTCGCCTCGCCTCTCGTCTTTCTTGTTCTTTCACGTTCAATCACCTTTTTTTCCCATTTTTACATCGTGATATCTTCTTACGAGTGATATCACGATGTCTTCCATTTATCTTTCACTCTAGTTTAGTTCTTAGCTTACGTTAGCATTGTATCATTGTTGATTCGTTTTCTCGCATGTACAAAGCGACTCAGTTTTTGAATTTGTTATAGAAATAAACACATTCATTCTCAGTCGCGTCGACTTAATTTTTTCTTATAAGATCTTCCAGATCTTATATATATATATGACCAAAATATTTGTTACAAAACAACAAATATTTTGTAGAGTTTGTTGGGCTGATAATAATATGATTTTTCTTTTTCTTGAAGACGAATGCTGATTAATGATAAATACATGAATATGGTTGACTGTGCATAGTTGTGTACCAACATGTTGTTGGTGTGAAAAATTGAATTGTCACGTTACGTATCTTTTTGCCTTCAATTTTTTGATTAAATCGTTTTGTATATCCCTATTAGTAGATTTCAAAAAGGCCTCCTCATTTACCACCAATGACTCAAAAACATTTTTAAAGTCATTCCATTTGCAGTAATCACCTTCAAATTTTGGAATCTGTATCTCAGGCCTCTTAACCTTTTGATCAGGTTTTGTTTCAGCACCCAGCAAGTGCCTCACCATAGACGTATGCCCAGACGAGGCTTCAGTGTGAGCAGCTATAAATTTGGCCAACACAATTTTGGCAGAGCGAGCAATAGTTTCAACTCGCGTCCTCTCATTCTCATGCTCTGTTAATTTCTCATCTTCAACATCCATCTCAATTTGGGACTGGATCTCATGAAATTCAGATATCTTTTTCTGTAAATCTTCTTTATCGATTTTTGCTGCTTCCAAGTTACCCTTAGTCTCATCATCATCAGTAACCATATTCTCAATGTTGGTACATACTCTCTGTATACTGCGTACCAGCAAATCTTGTTTTCGGATGGCTTTCTCAAGCAGCTTTTTCTCAATCTCGTCCATCTTGTCCAAATCAGACTCTCGTATCGGAAACTGTGTTGTGGACAGGATACAGGTTAGGCAAGCTTGCTGGGGGGCCAGGCAAACAATTCAATCAGACCAAGAACAAAGCTCATAGTCGCGAACTTTCACTGCACAAGCACAGTGGTAACATGATTAGGCAAACAACCGATCAAAGGCAATAAAAATGACCAGCGGAGACACAAAATTTTCAATTCCACAAACAAAAAAAAACAGCAAAAAAAAGTATCACGTCGAGGTCACCATAATGTTAAGTGCGAATAATAAACGAACAGCATTAGATACTTGCAACTGTGTATTCATGAACATAACTAAGTCGATATAAAGGTAACAAACGAAACTGAAACGAATAGGCGTCTTATCTCAAAATAGACAAACTCGGACATGACATATACGATCAATATACAATAATGAGGTACATTAAGGTGAATCGCATTCAACAGGGGTAGAACCAAATATTTGTAAACTATTGAGTGATACTGTAATGTAAATGGTTTAGGTTTCTTGAGACGCGGAGCAAAAATCAAATCATTTTTTGACCCTGTGTCCTCTGTGAGATTAGAAATCAACCACTTATAAATCATTGGGTGATATATGGTCTGACATGTTTCTGGAGGCGGGGAGTTTAAATTTACAGTCCATTTTTGAACAGAATATTGAACTTAGGGATGTCGTGAAAGATGTTGGACAAATCTTTCGTATTTTATTGAGCTCCTTATAAAATTGAAAAAAGACAAAATAGAGTGGTTAAAATAATTGAAACATAGGATTTATTCGTGAATTATTAAAAAATGATTAATTATCTAATTATTTTCCGATGATTCACATGTGAGGTTTAACTGAGAAAATTTTCTGATGTAGTTTTTGAAAGTCTGTGGTTGAATAACTTTAAATTTAAAATTATGATTGAATTTGCAAACAGAATAGGGACTTTAACACTATAATAAGTACCTGGTTCACCTAAGGTCACAGAGTATTATGTATAATAGAGAACGCACGTGAAACAAAAAATGGCACCTTTTTTGAGACAAAGTATCCCCACATCTAAGTACGTGATAATATTGTATTATGTTTTTTTTGCTTATTATAAGATTTTATTCTACTCGCTACTGCGATTTATAAATATGTATATTAGGAGAACCTACATTGCCTGACGCACACGTCGATATTATACGTTATAAATAGCTTATAGATGTACGCTTACCATTACAAACCTTCATTCTTTCAAATTTTTCTCTACTTCAATCCATGAAGTCCGCGAATTAGAAAAACCCGCCAGGATCCAGGTATTTAATTATCAAATTAAATTCAATATTAAATATTTCTTTTTTTTATTATTATTTCTTTCGTGTATTAGTGCACCTAAGGGCTGCTGACACAGTGCCGATGGAGGGATTTGTTGGACGATGCGAGGGCCTTGGCCACTTGGTATATTGCCAACGACAGGATGTCCTCCAGAGTCTGGGGCTTTGCACTGTCCCCCGCATCTGCTCGAAAAATCGCACCACTTATGCGATAAGTAAACCAGTGATCTGAAGTGAACCACATACATCAATTATATTTTAACCATTAATTCAAAATCCCAACACTCAAAATAAAGGGAAAAAAAAAAGAAAAAAAACTTTTATAATGTCTATTACAAAAAAAAAAAAAAAAAAACCGATAAAGGACCATCCAATAAATAAAAAAATTGCAAAAAGTTTAAAAATTCATTTCCATTCATGGGTATCGAACCCCCGCCTGCAAAAATGAAAATGAGAAAAGCAATAAAATGAAATATTAATCCTACATCTTACATCATTGGACCACGTTTAACTTTAAAACTGATAAGATGAAAACCATATTGAATATTAATTTTTGTGCTAATAAGCCAATCACTAACAAGCATTCGAAGGTATATACGAGGCAATGTAGGTTATCCTATCATGCATATTAAAATATACCAATACTGCAGCCAACCTTCCGTAATGAAATAATATTTATTTCGCATGAGGCCGAAGCCAAAAACAAATGAATAATAGATATCTTTAAAAAACTCATTTTTAACGTAAACTTATTTTACTGTGGTACTGACAATCCGTTTTATAGGTATTTGTAATTTGTTTCTCAATCGGTATCCTCGAGTTATTTTTTAATAGGGATTGTTGACTGAATATAAATAAGACTGACAAACCTAACTGTGGAGAAGTTTTCACAAAAAATCTAATTCATTTTTAAAACACAATGGTGTATTAGTAGGACGAATCTTTTCTTTTACACAAATATTGCTCCAAATTGTTCTTCTAATAGTCCTTTTTTTATACGCTTTTATTTCAGTTACTAATGCAATGAAATATGACATAATTTGGTACCAGACCACTGGGATTGTTTTTATCGAGTTTATTATCAGCTATGATTCGGTGCTATTCTGTAAATATTAAGGCAGTTAAAAAGTGTTACGTTTTTATATTTACAGAATTGCACCGCGAAATCCGTTCTAAACAAACAAAGCTAATTTCAAATTATATAAAATAAAAGTGTATTTTTCAAAAACTCGTTTTTAATCCAACGTATTTACTAAGTATTATAAAAAACCTATATAGGAAGAGTTGGCTGCTGCAGACAATAGAAACTGAAACCCTTTAAAAAAGGTTGTTTACTGCATACAAAAGAAAAAGTGAATTGTCAGGTACCTTTTCGTTTTTTTTTTTCAAACTCAGATCTCACGACAGCGGTGAAACCTATTGATGAAATCCATTTATCGGATCCAAGTTTGGTGGAAAAAATTTAACATCGATTAGTCAGTCTGGTCATGATAGTGTATATATAGTTAATGATAGGGATATAACTATTGGTTGATCATCACACCACGTGGAACAACATATAAAAATTGACACAAAATGTGTTCGCGTACTACCAACTCCTATTTTGATTTTTAATTTTTTGTAATAATGCACGAGCCTAATTCTGAGAAATTCCTTCGCAGCATTATTGCAAGTAAACGTCATAATCCATGTCAGAACTGAAACATCTATCTCAACATCATAGTGAATTTTCAAAAGTAGCCTGCCCTGTGTTGAGGAATGATCCAATTATTTTGTTCCTATTTGTAGCTGCATGTTTAAATCAGATCTCGATTTTTCAAATTTTTTTTTCTGCGTGAAGATAATATATGAAAAATGTGGCTTTTTGTCGACCCCTTTTTAGCTATGCACAGAGATGACTTTGGAAATTCACCAGCTAGTCTGAAGAAAAATTAATCACTCTTAGATCCACCTTTGCTATCGAATTCATAATCTCAAACTACTCAATTGAAAAAAAAAAAAAAAAAAAAAAAAAAAACACTTAAATTGAACCAGTGAGAGTGGAAAAGTTAATGAAACTCTTTTCAGTTATTCCGAATGAAATTGAATTCGTTTGGGAATTGAAGTAGGTCGGCCATACCCCCAAGTGGAGAAGAATAAAAGAAAAATGAAACCAGGCAATAACGAAAAACAAACCGAAACATGACTACTTCAGAAACTCAATTTACTCATCTTTTCAACAAATTTCTGAGGAATTTTTTACCTTAAATTGAAGTATTGAACATAAATTTTACATTTAACAGGATAAAAACCTGAGTTTACAGTGAAAAAAAGTGTAAAAAAATACGAAGGAAAAAAATTTAGCAGAACTGAGCACGCCGCAAAAGTGACAACTTCGAACAAGACAATAAATCAAAACGGGATAGGCTACCGTTTAAACCCCTTTCGTGGGTAACTATTCAGCTCGTATGTCATTATTTTATCCGTATTATCTCGAGGAAGGTCGTCACATGTTGACAATAACAAGAAGATCGGTAAGACCCGACAAGTCAAACACGTTTGCCTTAATGTTGGTACTTTATGGCATTTAATTTATCATAATTTTTACTTTTTATTCTCTAAACGTTCAACACTCACCTGCTGGTGGCACAAAAGCAAAAAATAATTTCCAAATGAAGGTGAGAAAATGCGTGACGTAATCGCACAACGTTAACTCGGTGTTTCCTTCTGAATCGTCATCTGCACCAATAAAATATAAAAAATAAAACAAATTACTCGAGGATGTTTAGACTCATTGGATAGCTTTAGATCACTGTAGGTAGTTTAATTAAAATATGAAATCCAAAGTTTGGGTAGTTTTCGAGTTGAACAATTTTCTCCACGAATTCTGCACTCATACTTATAGGAACTTTTCTAAAGTGGAGATAATGAGAAGAGAACAGAAAGGAGACGCCTATAGTGAGGCCTCAACAAAATGAAATTTAGCCGAAAATGTTTTTAAAAATGGCAATAACGACAGAATTTTCTACAACGTTAATATTGGCTTATACCTGCGCAAATTATTTTCCAAGTCTACTAAGAGTTTAAATTATCTTCTCTAAGCGGACAGAGTGAAAGGTTTTCTGTAGTTAAACGTCAGAAATGCAGAAGATAGATAAGCATGGAAAATCGGCAATACCATCGATTTTGACGATTTTTTCTCAGTGAAAATGACTTTCATCCCAAAAGTACTCCTGGCCAAGTAAAGACACCTAAATGTCAGAGGTCCCAAAAAGTCAAAGGTCGTGGAGAAAAATAAATTTTTTGTTTAGCGGTTCTATTTATTGATTTTTATTTTCTATCTACCAAGTACGGTCAACCAAGGATAATTTTTTCCTGGTGATTCAATGATCAATTATCAGTCATTTCAGAGTAAAAATAATTACACTAGTCTTATCTATATTATTAATAAAACTCGACGTAAGTATATTTGTTCTCCCATAACTTCAAAACCACTTGACAAATCGAGATAAAATTTTCGGTATTTATTTCTGTTATCCTGAGGCATATGTTTGAAGTTATCGTTGAAGTCTCTACGAGGCAACGTTGTCCATTTTCACTAAAATTCGTCGTTCAGGTAAAAAAATGAACGAAAAGGATAAAGGAATAAAAGAGAACGAAAAAAATGGCGAATCGCAGACAAAGCGTAGGCGAAGCTGTGACTGTGAGTATCATCTAGTTTTTAATATTTTATATTTGTCAGAATTTTGAGAAAAGTCAAAATAGTCAAACTAAATTATTTATTTATACGTATACATATATACGTTAGGTTCAACGAGTGAGCCTAGTTTGGTGAGTTTATTTTAACGCCATGTCTTAATGAGCTAAACTACTTTCGTGGCGTTAAAATAAACACGACTGTTCGCTGCAAGGACACATTGAAAATAGTAGGAAAAAACTCCAATACCCAGCCTAGTTTTGATTGGGTTTATTTTAACGCAACGAAAGTAATAAGACCTTTGACTATATAGTATTGGATCAGTAAAGTTCCATAGAACCAATGTACTTTTCAATGTCAAGACATGCCAGCGAAAAAGTAGGCAACCCTAGCTTACCTTCTGCGTATTTTTGATGCTTTGCTTGAGTTCACCAATTTAGAATACATTTGATAAAGACATCCCTTAAATTCACAAGTATAGCGTACACAAACATAATGTGCTGGCGTCTACTACCTTCACTAACACGCGTGAGAAACAGTAAAAATAAGAAATTCATATAAATGACAATTTGATCAAGTTGGCATAAGATGTCTGTCTTATAACTGGTTTATAGGCATACCTAGCAATAAAGCTTAAGAGGAAACAGAATTCTGTAATTTTTTGAAAATAGAAAAAGGTCGAACGAACAGCGAATGTTCGTTCAGTGTAAACACACCTTTACCACCTCACAGAACGCGTTCCGAGCGTTTGGAAACAGCCACAGTGCATTCAGCGCTATTCGTTCTCTCAATGAGAGCAAACTTAGCTAAAACGCTCATTGAGCCTAACATAGATATATCAGACATTTTTTTCAAACAGAAAATTAAAAATTAAAGTATGGGCGATTGTTTCCCTGATTTATGTTCGTCTTTTGATAGGTATGTTGCAGCTAATGGTCTAAATTCCTTGTAAATAGGTATACAAAAGAAAAACAAGAATCATATAGGTAATTGTTCGAACTTGAATATATCCAACAAATTCAGCTCAACTATGGTTCTACATTCCATACGAGAATAACTCACCAGAACAAATTGAAATTTTTTCGTTTTCAAATTCAGAAAAAGATAAACTAATAAATAGAATCAATATTCTTAATCTTACGTAACGAGATCATGAAAAAGTGTTCTAATACCTTCGCCAACAACGTTATTTTAACATTGGAATTGTTTAAAATGAGGTAGGTACACGGTAAAAAGATGACGTCATTTGCAACGAAAAATGAAAACAAAGTTTGCAATAGAAAGGAAAAAAACGAAGTTTGCAACACGAAGAAAACAAATTTTGCAAAAAAAGTGATAAAGGACAAAATTTAAAAAAAAAATTGATAAAAATATTAGAAACCTTATAAAAAAGTTGCGTAGGTATCTATCCTATATATTCAAAATCAAATATACTAAATCCAAGAGATTTTTGAAATAGGCTACTAAGTAAACTAAATAATCCATTTTTTAGCCATCATCATATAGGATAGGCTTAACAAAAAGTGAAAACAAAGTTCACGAAAAAATCATGATTACGAAATACTTTCAAGGGGGATAGTGTTTATTTAATAAAATAAAAATTAAATACAAAAATCATTTCCAATGTATCCTCGACTGTGCAAAAAACGCAATTTGTGTAAATTTTTTATCAATTTCGCAAAACGTTTTCTCCAGTAAGAAGGAGGAAAAGATGTAGCTTTTAATAACGTATAGGCAATGGTAATAATCATAACAATTTTACGAAGTGGACAGTAGAGGTACATTAATGTACAATCAACAAAAGAAAATTGGATTTAAATAAATAAAAAAAAACAAATAGCAGGGAAATCGGTTGAAACGCAAGAAATTTGGGCATAAAATGAACTGAAATTAAACGGTTTTTTGATGTCAGTAAAAACAAGCTCCAAAATAGTTAACGTGAAAGTACTGTATAGACATTTTCGCCAGTAACAGTTTTAGGCTATTGGAGTAAAATGGTTTCATAGTTAATTTTTACGAAGTATTTATTAAGATCCGTCATGCCTTGCATATTTAATTGGAAAAAATATTCAGTAAAAAAGCGTTTGAAATTTAGTAGTTACAAAAATAGCGAAAAAATTACACGGATCTACGAATTTTTTTCCAAAAATGAGAATACAAAATCTTTGAAAAACCACGTACCGTCAGTATTGAGGGTTCGCCTCCATCGAACGCATAAACAGAGTCTGCCCCAGATTTTCAAGTTTATACTGCAATGCTTACATAGACAGGCGAGGCTATGAAAAAATTTTGAGAAGTGGAAGTAAGTGGAACTCATTAAATTTCCATAATTGGAGCGTTTATTTACAAAATAAAATAGGTAGGTAACTTCCAAATTTTTTCTAAGAGAGGTTTCACCATGTTTTTAAGTGCTTAGCCTCTTAACCTTCCCCTATAACATCGCTTCTGTTGTATACAAAATCGTAAACAAATTTTAGATTTTGAAATTTAGCTGACCATAAGTTTTGAAGATTAAAACTAGATTCATTGCAAAATATATAATTACGCCATTTAGTAAGAGAAAGTTTAAAACGGGGAAGATCAAGCTCGAAATTAAAATTTCGAAATGACGTCATGCAGAGGATAGAGTAAAAGACTCAATTAGATAACATGCTGACTCCGCGGGCGAGCTAATAAAATTAGAATTAATTAAATATAGAAATACAATGTCAGTTTGAAATTCTCCATTTAATCGAAGAAAACTGACCCTCTTCGCTCAATAAGAGGAATCAAAAAAAATTAATTTTCCTCCAACATACTCACCATCGACTTTTACGCGAAAGGCATTACTGAACTGTTGTGGCCACGAACTGAAACCGACTGATGGACCTTTTTGCTCGACTAATTTATTGACAGTGTTCTGAAATATACAAAAGAAACACTTTTAGACAGAAAAATCATAAGAAACTCTAGCGCAGCCAAAGCTTCTGTATAGAAAATATAGGTTTTCAAAAACCAGCCAATTACAATCAAAAGTAACAAGTGAAAAAGTATAAATCATATAGGTAAATAATGTTTTTACTAAAATTCGTATAATTATATTGATTGAAATTTATCATTCTCAGGCCCAAATGCAGAATAAGATCGGACATTCTGGTTAATTCACGATCCACATCATAATTTGTAGAATGTTAGAATAAATTATAGATATAATAAATTTCGGGACCATCGGAAAAACTGCGAGAGTATCGCGATAACAAGAAAAAGGAATAGATACAGATGTATGAATTTAAGCTTTCGTTACCAACGTTTATTTGGGACATGAAACGAAAAAAAAACGTACCCGCTATCACGTCTAGATCGTTTCATGAGATCAAAATTAATACATACATTTTCATCGAAAACCTAGCTGTTATGATTGGTGTGAATAGATTACTTAAGGCCTAAATTTCTGCTATAGTATTTAAAATTGGTTTTAATCCTAGATGGGTTGCCAACTGTTTTGGGTGGCTTTTCAAATTATGATAATTTCATCTCTAAGAAAATAGCAATACCATCTTCGTTCAGGTTTCCTCAAATTCGGGCGAGAGTCGATTTAAAAATTTATACGAAAGCATGTGAAATTCTAATAATTACTTACTTAAATGTTTTTGTTTAGGAATTAATGATTATATTTATAGGTTTCACTGGCTCGGGGATTTGAACTGGCGTCATCTATATTACATCTGCCCATAAAATTGGACCACTGTATCTACGGCGTCACAGGGCGATGTTATAGGCGGATGTAATTCAGGTACTCCCAGTCGCCATACTGCCCCCAGTACCAATGGTACGAGAAGCAGGATTGCTACAAGCAGCTGCCAAGTATGGGTGAAGGGACAACCAAACCTTGTGCACAGTTGCCACTGTTCGAGTCTACGCCACACTCCACCCCTTTGACCATATACTAGATGGACTGCACATACTGATAAAATGTTGAAGGCAACCAAATGAAATGTACATTCCATTCAAAAGTTCCTTCCCTTATCAAACTGTATTTTTCACAAAATTCATCTACAAAATCTTCTCGATTCGCCACCGTTAATTTAATTAGGATTCAGCTACGAATCAAAGAGAATTCACCTATGAATTCTTATCAATTTATCGCCCTTAAATTAATCAGAATTCAGCGACAAATCAAAGAGAATTCACCTACGAATATTCAAAACGAATAAATTATGCTATTTAATTTTAAAAACACCTTCATTTTGTAAAATGACAATGCAAATCCCTCCAAATCATTTAATCAATTGACGTATGATATTTGATATATCCTGAAAAAAGGGAACTTTTAAATGAAATGTATGCCTTCATGGTCTCTCCATATAAGCTAATGTTAATTTTATCAGTATGCGCAGTCCATTATGTATATGGTCAAAACTCCACCCATTGCCAGCAGGTAGCAGGAAGAGGTGAGAGTGAACAACCAGTGAGTTGCCAACATGTCTGAGAGATAGTGCTGTTTTGATATGCTCCCAGTATCACATCGAGGTCACCACTTATAGGTTCCGCTGGCTCGGGGATTTAAACCGGCGTAACTTATATCACATCCGCCTAAAAAATTGGACCACTGTATCCACTGCGCCACAAGGTTGATGTTATAGGCAGATGTAACTTGGGTACTCACAGTCACCACAGTATTATTAAAAAATTGGTGAGGAAAATACAACGAGCCTAAATTAGGAAAGGATTCTAAAATTTAAAATTCACTCCAAGGTTAACAATTCATTTGGTTAAATAATATCAAAATTCTAAACTGGAGTGTGAATACATTCAAATGGCATCGGTAGGTACTGTTATTATTAGGCGGGTACCCACCTTGCAGAACATAATTATGTAAATCCACGGGGAAACATAGACTTGATTCCTATTTATGTCCCCCCACACCACTAGGCTCTTATGCAGTCGGCAAAAAAAATTTTGTTGCTTTTGGCCAAACAACAAATTCTACAGTGTTACTCATATTCCAGCAAAAATCCAGGGCAGGCATATGCCAAAGTGCCTTAGGGCTTGTAATATTTATAATTATATAGTACAAAAAAAATTAGTTCAAAACGGGAAAATGGTTTCATCAGTTTTCTTTTATCGTGAAAGGGAAAAATTTCAGTACTCCCACCCTTAATCCCTCCACGAGGTCAATTTTAATAACCACGTTTCCCAGAAACTGAGTAAAAACAATCTGAGAACATGACGCATAAACCGCATACACGGACAATACGCCCCTGTCAAGAATACAGGAGGCCGTTTACAAACTGTCTATAAGCTTTATAGTTACGTCTATAAAGCAACTATAAGGTCTAATACTTCTTGCTTATCACTGCTTTATGATTCAATATGGCCATGTTCGGAGGTGTCTATGTAAGTCAATAAAAACTACAAAGAGTTGGGAATGTTGGTGTTTGTGATTTTTACAGTGGATTTTTATATTTATAATAAAAAACTTGCTTCTTATCAACAAAAAGTTCACTTCTAGGCATGCATTTGGGTTTCATTTATACATATAGACAACTCCTAAACACTTCTTTATCGTCATAATTTCTTTATAGTCCTTATAGATATTTCGTAAACGGCATCCAGGTAAAATACTCTATATGAGTTTGATATGTTACGGAAATTGAACAATTTCTAATTTATATTCAAAACTGATGATTTTTTGTCAGACCTTCCAAACGTAAACATAAATTTATTATTTCTGTTGAATCCGGAAAATGAGCTTAACTAAAAATTAAAAAAATATGTTTTAAATAATTCACTCGCGTCTACATAATCATTGCTGGACTCTCAACATGTAGAAAACTTGAATTATTCTCAAACCACAATCACAACAGATGAAATATCAGTATCAGATTAACTTACATCAGCACAAGATAAGCCTGTGTATTCCATCAGGAATATCTAAAAAACGTAGGGTAGAACCAATTTTTTTCCCTAACGATAGCGATTTTTATAAACGAAAAAGAAATTGAATTGATTTATTTGGGTCACAACTTTAATGCCAGTGTAAAAAAAAAAAAAAAAAAAAAAAAAAAAAACAAGAATCAGGCAGTACCGGCCTTAAATCATGGTTTCAAAAAGTTGAAATAAACTTTTCATTCGACGACGAAATCGACATTAATTGGACGAGATGTACAATTTGTTGTACATGCAATAATTTGGGGAGAAAACCGTTTGACAATGTCTAAGACGAAATGATAAAAAAACAAAAAAAACACTCTAGCCTAGCAAGTTTCTCAAGAAAAGCAGATTTTCTGAAATTATCAAAAAAGTATTTTTCATAAACAAAAAAATGGAAACTAAAGAAATTCAAATTTTTCAAACACTCATGACCGAATTTCTCAATATATTTTCATAAAAATTTCTTAATAGAAATCATAGTTCACGTCAATGTGTATGGTATTTTACATTAATTGACGGAAAATAAAATCAATAGGTACCATCTATATATTGCTTAAAAATAATGGAAAAAGTATTTATAAAGGATTTATTTAGCACTGTGTGAAATGCATTCATGTTCATTATCCCAATTTCGGAGCTTCTAAATATGACCATCAGATGTCAGCCACTTTTATGTCAAATCTTAATAGGGATGGGAAAAATTTGTATATTTTAGTTGGGCAGAGATGAATTTTATGTTTAAGAGAAAAACACAGTACAGAATGTTTCTCCAAAAAAACAAATAGATCCGCAAACTTCCTTTTCACGAGTGTACAATATTTTGGGAAGAACTTGCAACCCATAACAAAATGCCGACTGCCATCTTTTTGTGGTCAGACTATACCTATATACACGCATACACATATCCGCACAAAGACTGCATGAACTTACCTTAAATTCGTCACTTTCTCGAATGATCACTTCGATTTTTGTTATAGCACCCAATTTGGGTTTTCCACTCATGGCTATTTTCTCTTCTTCACTGATTTCGGCAGTGTTCTCTGTCATTCGATTTCTGAAAATTTGTTCTGTAAACAAAAAAATTGAAAGTATTTCAAACCAGTAGAATTTTTTATTTATTTATGAAGAGCAATGAGCATAATATTCGGCGTCTGTAGGTTGTTATACTCGAATTATATCTTCGTAGGCATGTTTAGAAAAGTTACCAGGGAGGGAAAAGTGTTACCCGATGCTTTCAGATACATAATTTTGTACTTAGGGAGTAATTTTTTTCCTCAACTTTGGAGATTCAGAAAATAATTCCCCAACATTATTACAATAATAAATCATAACAATTCATAAATATTGATGAAATTTTTGATTGAAATCATTTTGTCATAAATATTTTGGAGTAATTTCCATGTTCTGATAACTAAATCATTTATAACTAAATTTCACTAATTTTTTCATGACAATTTACAATTTTTCTGATTGATTGTAGCGCTTCTATATACAGTTTGCATACTAAAATGAAATCTCTTCCATATCCGTTCAGTTTGTGTTTACCAGGTACCATAAATGTGAGGTCACATGTAGTGGAATTTTAATTACTTTTCCTGGTAACGTTTCTGAACACGCTCCTGGTGGAGAAGAGTCGAAGGGTTGAAAATAAGGCAGTCTATTGACATGAATTTTTTAATAACAAGTGAAAGCACCAATTGGAACAAACTGAAAACACCGTCATTTTGGAGCAGGAATACATCAAACAGCTGGTCTGAAACCTACGATTTTACTGTTGTAAGGCCATTCACTTAAACATTACGTACATCACTCAAACCGCAATTTGGAAAATATAATCAAACAAGTTTTCATAGTAGTGTTTTAAAAAGGATTTATTAATCTATTATTAAATGCTCCAAATTACGCTACTCAAGAAACAAAACACCTGGACACGAAATAAGATGACTTATACAAGAATAAACTTACTTAATGTATAAGTATAATTGTGTGGTAGTTAATTCTTAAAAATCGTTCGTTTACTTTCGAACAAAATGTTCGGAAAATTATCTATACCTATACGGTGTTGTCTAAATCATTTTCAGGTATAACATGAACCAAGAACTGCCTTCATTGCATATCCTGAAGTTTGTTGGTTAATGAAAATCCAACATAATTTTTACAATACTGTATAAGGATTCTGTTGGTAAAAATTAACTACATTTCATATCATTGTTATTGCATTTCTTCCACTAAATCTTTAGTCATAGGAGAGATTGTCAGTCGATGTGAATTTCACTTATTTCAAACGTCGTAGGTAATTTAGATTCATCGTATTAATACTTGAGAAAAACCACACACCTTCAACTGAACAAGCACAGTCGTACGGAAAGGAAAGCTGATTTTTTCGAGGCAATTTAAAAACAGAAACAGTTTATTTAATTAATTTTGTTTTTATCTACTTTTTTCTTTTTGTATTCCTTTTCCAGTATCGTCTCCGCTTACGATGGTACCTTAACTTGTTTCATAGCTCGGCAATTCTTTGAAATTACAAACAAATATACTTACTTCACTAAATGACTTTTTCCGTTTTTCTGGCAGAATAGATTACAAGATAATTAAAAATTACTTGCCGTTTTTCGTGTTCTTCTTCAACACTTATTTGTAATCGGAAAATAATACCAAGCTCCCATCAGATTTATGAAAATTGTTGCGATTAGGTAGGTAAACTTGGTACGACATGAGCTGCTACTTCGAAGCCTTGAAGAGTGGCTGAATCGATCACATAAAGAGATAAACTTCCACCTAACCCAGATACTCAGTGGCCAAGGGGTCTTCAAGACGTACTGGGCCGGATGGGTATTAGAGAAATTCCCATATGCTGGAAGTCATTGGTGAGATGATGACGATGTCTAGCAGACTGAAACACTCTACTCGAGTGCTGAGCTTGGGATCAGAATCAGAAAGAGGCGCAGAATTCCCTGGAGGATAAGGGTGAAGAGCGCCTCACCCGGAATAACCAGATTAAGCCGAAGCTACGAATTCTACGTGTGTGGGCACACCTATCCTCCTTTGCCACCAGTATCCTGAAGAAGAAGATGAATATAGAGTAGGAATGACAAAGGGTGAAGATAACTGCGGGAAGGGCTGGCACTCGCAACCGCCACGGCTTGCACCTACTGTAAAGTAATATGTCACCCATTGGAAGGAAAATGGGGCACCGGGTTGTTTGCTCCAAGTCATTTCCTCATGTCCAGATGCAGGGTCAAATGGGTTGAACAGGATTTGGATATAATTTTTTTTTTTTCAAATGGAAATAGAACCCAAAACGGAAACCGAATGAAAAATTTAGGTAAAAACGAGAACCGTAATGGAAACGGAAATCAAAATGATAGAAATGGAAACAAAAAATAATTAACATTAAGGTAAATTTTGGAAACTGAATTAACGGAAACTAAATGAAAGAAGAAAACACATCTCAATCCCTTAGAAAAAACATTTTAGCCTTCAAAAAATGATATTAAATAATATTTTTTACGTATGTACAGTACTGGTATAACCATATATAGGTGCATATACAAATTATAATGTATGTGTGGCTTAAATGTTTGTTTCGTGGTTTTGTGAAAACTACTGAAAGGAAAGAGCTGAAATTTTCAAATATGGTAGTTCTTATATGTAAGGACCAGGTCCAATAAGATTTGGATGCCTGTATGGTTCAGTAGTTTCTAAGAAAATAAGAAAAGAATAAATTACAAAAATTGCTGGAAAAATGGATTTTCAACGATTTTTAAACAACAAAGGGATAAGTCATTAGGATAAAATTTTCAGGAAAAATAATCCTTATAGAGGACAACGACTGATAAGACTTCAGTGCCTATTATTTTCCTAGTATAAAACTGGTTGAAGAGTGCACCTCTTACTTGACAGATTTTCACAAAATTTCGGCCCTGCGTGAATACCTATTTTTAGTTGGATAGTTTCTGCCAAGTTTTGTTTTACAAGCTCTTTCTGAGAGCTATAATTAATTCTGTTCAAACCTGTTCTTTTCAAAGTTAGTTCTAAATTCTACTTCGTGGTTTTTATGGCAGTGCCACTTCAGGAAAGGGAAAACTCGAAAAATTTCCAGAGCTTTTGATTGAATGTTAATGCAGCATTATTTCAATATGTAACCAAATTTGTTTGAGATAATTAGCCCTACCTACGGTGTTTTGATGATTTCCAATGTTTAAAACCTACTTTTTCTCGGTATGCTTGCTGAAAGAAGGTTTTTAGAATACTATTTTTAAATTGGTGAGCACCAATGAAGAATTGAGTTCACGCACACGAGGCTCTGCCCTTTTCTGCCTGTGGCATGTCTAGTATATACTCTGTTTTATGAAAGAAACACATTGATAAACATCTGAATCTGTTCGTAGTTCACACAAGAAAAATGTGAACATTCAGTTCATCAGTTCCACAATCACGTTTACGAAAACGCATTGCTCAAATGATAAGAATGAATCAAATTGCCCGTTCCATCGCCTCTCCTCTTTCCCCTCTACGAACAAACTCCATATTTCTTTTGTAAAACTGAGCATATATGATAACATTTATCCTCGACGTGCCTTTATGAGCATCTATACGTTTTATTTATCGATGAATTCTCTTCTAATTTTGTACATGGAGGCATCGGTAACTTCACTGATAATTTTCTGCAAAATTGTCTTTTGTACGCAAGCTGCCATTATATTTTTAAACGTTAGAAGATTCTCTTATTGAACTGGCGTTAAAGCTACATTAATTGTCATTTACTACTCCAAAATGGTAAACCTCAACCCGATTTCGAATTCAAAAACTTTCTTACATAGAAGAAAATGTTTGAATCAATCATTCAGAGTATTTACATGATGTTAGAACACGGTCTTGATAGGAGTCGAAGTTTTTTGTTTCGTCATATCACCGAAAAATTGATGGATAATATTTCTGAAAATTTTTTTTTCAGTATCCCGTAGATCACGAATACTCGTAATATTTTGCGTCGTTGGATCAATTTCACTGGTACCCCTAACTGAACGAAAATTAAAAATTTTGACATGAAAAGATTGTACTCTTTTTTCCTGAAATGTACAAACTTTGAAATTATTCGTACCTCTCCCATCTGCCCACATTAAAGAAAGTTTTCAGGTAAGGCTGTGAAAATGGTCGCCTTGCCATATGCATGAATTTAAAGTTTTTTGGACCGAAAGTTTTATTCTCCATTTGTATCCAAATGCACTCCTGGTCATTGTAAGATCCCTAAAAAGGTCTAATAACACCTTACTAGAGGACTGAACACCACCTAACAATACAACAGGTAATGCAAAATGTTTCAGTTGGCACTAGTCTTCTAAATCTGGTATTGTTGCGATCGTTATAGTTTAGCGAAAGATAAAAATTCCAAACATTCTCACGCGAACATACAAAATATTATTTCATTTATTTTGTTTCTTACGTCACAGATTGTCAGTGATTTTCGTTAAAACTGCAGAAAAACTATCAACAAATATTCCAACAATATTACATCACATTTGTTTTCGAATTGAATTGGTCCAAACATCATAATCGCCCTCAACGACATAAAAAAAATCTAAACCTGAAGAGAAGTATAGACATGAACATTTGTACATTACCAACATGAACTTTAAACCAAAATATGATATTCGTTACACATATTGACGTTGCAAGTTATTACATAAAACAAAATTAACATAAAACAAAAAAAATAAAGAAATCACAAAAAACGAAAAATTTTCTTTCCTAATATGAGGAAAACTAAAAGTCGTAATCAAATCATCCCCTAAAACAATGTCGACGCGAAACTTTCGTTCTCGCGAAAGCATTTTCAACGTTTTCGCCAGAAATTTTGATGTTTTGTTTTTCAGATGTGTTTAACACGGATATACGCTTATTCAGGGTAAAGAACCATTTTACTATGGGATAAAACGGTGAAAAAACTTTTCAAAATTTCGGCCCAAACTCCTCACGCCTACAATGTGCGTGTCACGGATTTTGATATTTCAGCAAAAAAGTGAAATGTAGTAGGTACGTATCCACCAAAAAACCATAAAAGATACGAATACGAAAATATTTATGTTTTCTCGTAGACATAAAATGAATGTTACAGCGATTAAGTATACCTATACATGTATAAAATGTAGAATGTACAAAAAAAAAAAGAAAAAGGAAAAGAAAAAAAAAGAAAAAGAAAATTTCTTACCGTTTGATTCTTCTTTTGGTGATTTGAGCTCGACAAAAAATGATACATTTTTTTCGTAACAGTTTTCCTCCACAATTTCGATATCGATTGTTTTTCTGGAAAAATAAAACAAAACAAAAGATTGTCATCACAGCTGCAAAATATTTTACGTCATAGCTGAAGATAGTAAAGCTTCATAAATGGTGACTATTTGTTATCCGAATTGAATTCAGAAGTGATGTGAGATTGATTTTCGAAAATATTGAATATTCCGACAACAAGATGATATTTTGCAGAATTTCACGCTGTTTCGTGGGACATTGTTGGAATTATTTTGTTTCACTTCGATTATAATGTTACAATTATATTGTGACACAGGTGAGGAACTACCTGGTTGAAATGAATCGTCGTACTGTAATCGATTCTATTGGTGAATTTGTCGATCATAGAAAAAATACAGGATTAGGTGTTATCTACCATAGAATCTGAGTCAAAAACTATTTCACCAATTAATTTGTTTCCAATTTGAGGGTCACAAAAATTAAGACCAATGAATAATTCAAATTCTTGTGGCAATTACACCTTCCTACGCTAAAATTTCTTAAAAATTTTTATTTCTTTTATATTCACTCCTATTGTTTGTCTCTCTTTTTGGCCTTCTTCATCGAATGGAGATTTTCTTCTCAGAAAATTACAAAGAGAAGATTTCTAAACTCCGATAGGTCCCCTATTTTTTCTTGGAATTTTGACTCCATGTAAATTTTTCTCTTCATTCACTGAATTTCTATCAATTGTATTTTCTAAATTTGGAAAATTTTAGGAACTGTGGATGGAATATACTACATCACAGAATTTTTTATGGATAGTTTGTGGTCTGGCGACAATTAGAGACAGCATATTTCTTGTCTCGAAATTTTCCATCCCTCAGCACCATTGGCATGGATATTCTCCCATTTTGATTTTTTATCCTTTTTCTTTCATTTAATTTTCAATCTACTTTCTCACTCTTTGTAGCCAGAAATAGAGATCTTCCTTCTTGAAGATTCTTTTAGCTAAATCCATTTTTTTCCAACCAAAATGAATCTAAATAATTTTTCAAATTTCTCTCTCTGGAAAAGAATATCTGTCTATATTTTTTCATTTATCTCTGCTGTATGAAAAAGTACTGGTCAATCGATAATTTGAGTCATTTAAATTTACTTGACAACTTCAGGTCAGGTTCCACAGATTTTTTTTAAAGGAAAAAAGTATATGACAAAAATTACAAAATTGACAAGGGAAAGAAAAGAAAAAAGAGAGAAAACGGTCATTAAATAACTTTTTGTGTCGCAGATGAGAAAAAATAAGAAAAAAGTGTGTGAAAAAATAGTTTTCGGTGAAAATTTGGATTCTAAGATAAGAAAACAAAAAGAGAGTAAAGTGCCCTTCTTAGACCAAAAGAGAGATTTCTCGTATTTTTTTTTTGCCCAAAATGGGAGTAAATATTCTAAAAAAGAGTACATCTGTGCACCCTACTTGAATTTCTTTTTGGTATTCTTGGTGATTATAAAAACCAATGTTGCTAGTGATTTTTTCATTTCAGTGTTCAACTTTGAGTCAAACAGTAAGCAACCTTTTTTTTTAAATTTTAAAGTATTCTATTTTAGAAGTATTCGAGTGCTCACAGTCGATGTTGAGGCCAAGTTCTATGTTGGATAGTTTTTACAAAAATTAAAGGTGTAGAAAGTTGTTTCCACCACTGTTTTTTCTCGAAAAAGTAAATGACAATGTGATATATTTAAGGTAAATTGAAAAGGCTCTGGAACAATAAGAAGGGGGTTGAGGCATCCACTTGGACTTTGACAAAAATTATTCCAAAATGCCCCTCAGTTAAAATAAATTTTCATTAAAATTTTGAACCCATACCATAACCCATTCCCACAGAAGAAGGATTCAAGTGTTTTTTCATTTAAATCAATTTCGTTCAGTTATTTTAGTAAATAATAGATATTAAGAGGATACACTTTTGACAATTTTTTCATAAAAAATTCAACTATTAAAACTTTTAAGAGGTAAGAATCCATCGGAAAAAAGTTTTACCACATTTAAAAAATTATCAAAAGCACGCCACTAATGTACATACTACATGATATTTTTGAAAAAAGTCAGTTGCGTGTCCCAATGAGCGAAAAAAAAATGAAAACTGCTAATTTTAGTCAGTCTTTGCTACTTTTTGGCTTGAAAAACTTAAATTTTCCAAAATACCAATAAAATAATTAATTTTTCCCAATTTCTACCCCCGGGGTTTTAGACTAATTTTTTGAAAATTTTATTTGTACGTTCTATAGATACATTTTTACTTTTTTAAAAAAAATAACAGGATATTCCTCTGCAGACAATACCAACATCTTTGCTAGTGATGGAGTTATGGAGGGGTTTTATACCGCCATATCTCTCTAAAAATAATTTATCTCTCACAGGTCCCTTCAAAAAGAAACTCACTATGCCACTGATCATTACTAGCATTAATTCCAACATATTACAACATCTTTGCTGGTTTTCTCCTTCAAGTATACTTGGTCCACTCATTAAGTTTTAAGAACTTGTACATTGAACTTAAGTTTGTTGTACTATTTCCTATTTTATTGTTTAATTTTCTTGAAAACACTATTCTATCACGTATGTAAGTACAAGCTACTTGATCCAAGTGGTGCCTGCTTCACATAGAATACTTACTGAGAGAATATAGTTTCAGTACATACTCAGGTTTACCAGCATGTAGTACCTGGTTATCTTTCCAAATTGGCAGAACGAAACTAATCTCATTCAACCTCTCATCCAAGATCTCTCAACCACTCCCTCTTTTTCTTCCTATCTTCCAATATCGCTCTATATTTCTCTTTGTCCCTCTATCTCTATACTTTCTGTTATTTAAAAAGAAGTACCTTCTCTGCCATCCTGTATCTCAACCACTACGATGGATAAAAAATCGGAGAGAGTAGGAGCATTTCATCTCTTACTCTGAAGACCATCTTCATCCTTCATCATATTTCAGAATTAAAACCTTTAGAAGTTATTATTTTCATTTCAAATTACCTGTTTGACTTGGCTATGTATACCCTATAAAGGCTACAGTAGGTATAATTTTTGAACGTTTTGAAGTTTAGTAGCCTTAAAAACATTGTATGAGACATTTTTGAATAAAATTGTGTTTTTACTTTAAAGTTTGTTGGATGTCGCTTATTGTACAAAAGAAACCCCCCCCCAAAAAAAAAAAAAAAAAAAAAAACAGCAGTGTCAACATGAGTATGTGAAGATGAAAAGAATGAAAGCGGTAGGGAAAAATAGAGGGAGAGAGGTAGAAGAAAACAGAGGTGAAGAGAAATATGTTTTTATGGTCCTTCTACGCAAAGGAACTGGTTTCTAGCAGAAAGTGTTCCAAGTGATGCTAGGCCCACTTGGATCAAGTAGCCTGTACTTACATATTTGATAGTACAGCTTTTTTGAGAAAATTAAACAATATGATAGGAAAAAATATAATGAACTATTTTTTCTTGGAGTATCGATACATTTTATCTTTATTTTTTTCATGTTTTACGACCAAAATTTTATTTCAACATCACAACTCGGCCAGCGTTAGTAAGTTTTATTTCTGTAGATCTTCAAGATTTTATTATTTAACAATAGATATATAGTCAAATTCTCATTGTATTAATCATTCATCAGAGGAAAATTACGTATGGGAAAAATATCGATATGAAAAAATATTGGTATTTAGTACTACCAGAGGAATCCAAGTTCAATATACAAGTTTCTATAAAACATTGAGTAGACCAATTATACTTGAAAGAGATAACCAGCAAGGATATTGTAATATGATGGAACTGATGCTAGTGATGATCAGTGGCAAAGTGAGTTTCTTTTTGAATGGACCACAAGAACTCCCCTCATATAACTAGAAAAGATGTTGGAATTGTCTGGAGATAAATATCCTACGTTATTCTTTGTAAAAAAAACAAAAAGTACCTGTCTACAAAATATACAAATAAAATTTTCAAAAAATCAGTCCAAAGGCTCGGAGGGGTAGAAATTGGTGCAAAATAATTACTTTGGTATTTTGGAAAATGTAATTTTTTTAAACCAAAAAAAAAAAGGAAAAAACAGATAAAACAACTAAAATTAACAGTTTTCATTTTTTTTGTACCTCGGGACACGCAACCGAATTTTTTCAAACATATTATGTAGTATACATAAGTGGGGGGTATTTTTGATAATTATTAAAATGTGGTAAAACTCTTTTCAGTTTAAAAAGATTAAGTAAAAGTAGCGCAATAAAATAGAATAAATAATAAATGGGCAAACTTGGTTTTAGTCTTGTAGAAAGGGCAAGACCACGACCGCGTAATGCAAAACTTGAGAAAATATGTAAATTAATAAGAAAATTTTCGCACTCTTACTAAGTATACAGATACTTAAATAATTCGCGCTATTTAGCATTTAATTTTGTTGTCTTTCTAAATTCCATTTGATATTGATCACTCCAAAGTGAAAGTGGTCAGTTGGGATTCATTGTATATTTTGGAATGACTTGAGTAATGTTGGGCCATCAACAACAGTAAAAATCCTGTAATAAAGACGAAGACTAAGATCAAGATTACCACGGTCTTGTTCTTGGTCTTGCCTTTTTTCGTCACTAAATAAATACAATGGTTGAATACGGCAAATACTATTCGCTTTTGCCATAATCAATGTCAGTGATATGAAATCATCATCAGCGTTATCACCATCAGTACAAGTATCAATCGGCATAGACACTGCATGCATAAACCCATTGCGAATAACCATATTTTTTTGCTCATCACCTGCCGAAAACTACATCGTAACAAAATCTTTAGGCTAATTTTGGTAACTATCACCACGAAGGTACATACATACAAACGAAAACATACGTATTATCAAGCTGTTGTAGACCTATAGGGCATTGAAAAAAATCTCTCACACAACTTCTTCGAGGATAACTTTCCACTCAATAAGTATGAAGAATATGAAAAGACGAAAAGACTCTCGTCCCTAATTTCGTGCACGTGTGCATGGTGCTGTCAAAGAAGAAAGAAAAAGTTTCTAGAACGATATTTTTAAGCGTATTAGCCATTTAGTGAAGAGGAAAAACACCATGTGGGATGCTTTAAATACGCAAGCTACTGAACGCGGTATTAGAAAATTAGTTTTATGTTTAAGTTTTCATTTAAGCGTCGACGAAAGTATGTTAACGCGTTCGAAAAGATTCCGTAAAGACTGAAGAAAAATTTTAACTTACAGAGATTGGCAAAAAAATAAAATAAAAACGTGGCAATGGAGAGGCTGTACCGTTTTTGTTAAGGATGATAAAATTAGGGCTTTGTAAATATGAAAACGTCTTAATGTCGGTATTCCTCGCGACAAAAAGTCGAGGGCCAAAAGTTAAATATTCTATTCCAAAAATAATAATATTAATTTCATTTTTCCATTAATTTGTCTTTTTTGTCAATTTGTTAATACATATTAAATATATTCAAAAACTGAATTTGCAAACTTTTCATCTGAAAAATGCATTTACACACTCGAGCCGATTTACACGAACTAAGATTTGTCTAAGTATAGACTGGTTTGTATAAGTAGAATTGAGCGCGTAAACCTGGTGTAAACAAAACAAAAATATACAACCATTTTGATATTTTACTCAAGCCTAGTGCAAGCTACTTGTGCAAGTTCAACTTTTTCTTCCATCTTGAATACTAAGAATTAGTCGTCGGTACGTTAGGTATACGGTATACTCAAGAAAAGGGCGGACTGATGAATTCAATTGGCTCAGTGTTTGGATAGATAAACATTTTAGTACTTGGTCCACAGCAGGGGCTAAACAAGAATTACAATCGTCAGATTAGCGTAAGTGTAATTCTTACAATTACAACTCTCATTTGTGTGTGTTACATGACATATAGGTGTTTGGTTGTGAGCGTGCATGTTGCACAAACACATAACCACACTACTAATTTTTACATTTACCCATTAATCAGTGAAACACACGCATTTTTTTCTAAAAAGCTCTTTTCCTCACATTTAAGTAGATTTTCAGTAAAGAAACTCACGCGAAGAAACTAATACCCTAGAACAGCATGTTTTCAAAAGTTATCCACTTTTTTTTATTGTTGAAAATTACCCTCAACTCTTCAAATAATTTTCATCTAATTCGATCCAACCTTTTTAGAAAGTTTTCAGCAAAAATCTGCAACTAAACCTGCTAAAGAGAATTTACATGCTTTTATGCCTCCTCAACAAAGACGAAACCAGGAAGTTTTGTCAGATAGGAATTTCAAACTCAAGAGGGAGCAACCTACATTCATTAATAAAGGTAAATCACACAAAAAAAAAATAATGTACCTAAGAAACCAAACTTTTGTTGCATATGAATTCATCTTCAAATCCCTTATTTCACTGGTCAATGCATACTCTACATAAATGCAGTATACATACACTTCAATTTTTGTAAATTTTTATCAAGAAGTGGTTGCCATAGAAGTATGAAGTTTTGTGGACTTATTACTATCATTAAGGGTAAAATACTAAAATTTTTTAGCAGTGATGAAGGGGTAAAAAAATGCATAACTTTTCCCTCAGGAGTGCAATAGACTTCTTTTCCTCAGAGGGAATATCCACCTAGTACAACTTTTCTTTTGATACCTCACTCATGAAAATCAATTCAACCATTATCTCCAACCTGATGCCATAGCAAAAGGCTTATAGAAATTAGGATGTAAATAAGTAGATAGATAGATTGATTAAAAAAATTTCATTAAGAAAGCAAAATTTCTAAAAGCAGATTTTTTCACCAAAAAAGGGCGTTAAGTTCCGCTGTGGCATACTCATGAAGGATTGATGTGTAAATATAAAATCACACCTATACATCATGTAACACACACAAATGAGAATTACGATTGTAAGTTACAGTCAGGCAAATCTGATAATCGTAATTCTCATTTAGCCCCTACTGTAGATACCGAGGACTAAGATGTTTACAAATCAAAAACCACACCTAATTTTCATTTTTATGGCAGTGATATGCTACCCAGTGCTTGAAGAACAATGTCAGTATTTATGTAATAAACATACGACTATAATGGGGACGATTGGGCTAAAATTTGATACAGATGTATTGAATTTTAGAAAATTATTTTTTGCGGGTTTTTCTTGAATCCCCTCTCCTGAGGATGGTGTAAAGCAGTTCACGTTATTGTAACATTTGACAGTTTCACACTTTAATATTGACCGAATGAATAATTTTTTATTCAGACAATTCAATTTCGTATAAATTCCGATCTTGTTGGATTTTCGTTTGTTTTTAATGTTCCGAAAAAATAAAATTTTAAAACGATAAAACCGTCGAAAAATGGAAGTGTTTATCATGGCGAAAATTTTTTTTTTCTCCGATGTTAATTTGTACCAAAATAGGAAGCAAACATATAATTTCAGCTTTGTTTTAACAAAAACATACATTTTGTAATGGAGCTTTAACGCAAGCCTTAAAAGATATTTGAAAAACCAATGAGTGGTAAGTACCTAGTGATGTGAATGAAGTTTTAACTGAAGTACGAAATTAAAAACATCTGGTATCAAAAAGAAAATATCTAGGATGAAATTTTACTGTCAATTTGTACCAACGCGATGTTGAAAGTAAATAAAAACTAAAACGAAAAAATATATAATCAAATAAATGAGGGAGTAAAATGGTCAAGTACAACATTTCAGTTTTCATTTTTGTCGATTTAATTCTTCCTATTAATTTTCAAATACTTCTAGAACCCGCTTCAAAAACAGGCGGACTTCATGAACCCATTTTTTGTACCAAATGGTTACCAATATAAAGATGTATAAATAAAGGGTTCCACTGTTTCATATTGTTCCACCCTTGCAGATTAGATTTTCATAAATGTTTTTCCTTTTTTCCTCGTAGAGAACTAATCATTTTCATTTCATAGTAAGTTTCTTCCGCATATTTTTTTAATTTTTTTCTTAAGAAAGAGATACGCATTCAATTTCTTTCATAAGCGTACAGAAATTAACCTTGTCTATTTAGTTAATGAGAAATTCGAGTCTATTTTAGTATTTCACCAAATTCAGCAGCTTAATCACATTTTATTAGCACACATCCGAAATATTAATTTCTTTCCCGTTTACAAAATTTTCCCAATTAGCAATACGAAACGTTCACTCATTTTCTTAAATGCATATGGGTTGTTTCTTCAGAAGCTCCCTTCCCCAAACACATTTGTTAATATGAACCCAAATTACTTGCCACAGGAAACAAAATAGGTCTTTCTCAATTTTGTCCTATCTTGAACAATAATGGTGCTAGGGGTTCTCAAAGTTGTTATACAAGAGACGGCCTAATTTTACAAACTGGTGGTAAAATTAATAAGGAAAAAATAAAACTGAAGATAACTGTGGGAACCACCATACCCTGTCTAATATAAAATACATTCGCCAGTTATAGTTGGTGGTGAAATGGCCGTGTGGTTAAGTTCACCGCTTTTAGCTGGCAAATATGTAGGTCCCAGGTTCGATTCCCCAAGCCGACAAAACCTACATCTGGTGACCCTTGATGTGTGCTGGACATGCACGCACCCTAGTGGTGCATGGTGGAACTCACAACTCTCCTTCGTAACTGGAGTCGCCGATAGATGGCGCCCTATATAGTGGAAATAGAACCCGTATAGGTAGTATAAGCCTGTGTGTATAGGAATAAGAGGCATTTCTGATTCCACCCAACCTCCCACAGCATCTAATGTCGTTCAACTCGTGTTGAGTCTCTCTAGGGGGGGGAGTGTGTGGGAATCACCATACCCTGTCTAATATAAAATACATTCGCCAGTTATAGTTGGTGGTGAAATGGCCGTGCGGTTAAGTTCACCGCTTTTAGCTGGCAAATATGTAGGTCCCAGGTTCGATTCCCCGAGCCGACAAAACCTACAATAACCTTTTTTGTTTTTCCCAGTGAGGGTATTAAAATTGTTGATTTGTTTTTTAATGTATAGTTGCGTAAAACAACAAAAACAAAAAATTAATTGAAGAGTATAAAACATTTACAGTAAGAAAATTGAATTAAAAAAAATATTTATAGTATAAACACTTCTTGCATGTAGCTTTTTGGCTATTTAAAACAAAAAAATACATACTTAAAAAAATAAAAGTAAACACTAATTGTAAATTTGAGTCCACATCTCTTAAATTGAAGCAAAGTAACTTATCTACTAAGCTGCAGGTGCTCTAATGGGGGGGGGGAGAAATATAATGAGAGAAGGTGAATTAAATTAATACAGGAGGTTCTTTATTGAAATTTTTCTGACTCAAAATTGCTGTAACTACCTCAAATGTGCAGGGAATTTTAAAGGTACCCTTCTAGGAGTGTAGGTAAATTTTTAACCATTTACTGTATAACTGTCACCAGCCGCAAGTTACAGCCATACCTAGTTATTTTTGAAATTTTGGTGAAGCAAAAGGATTTCAGATTAAAAGGTGATTCTCCAAACTATTAATGTGGGGATCATCGACTCTATCTGAGGTAAGAGGCTCCGCCTCTCAATAACAGTCACTGCCGAAAGGCTGGCAAATATTAGCACCCTGCACTTTAAACACACACTCCATTTGTTTTTAATTATCTATAAAATCAGGCAGGTAATTGACAATATTTGAACCATAGACCTCGATGATGTCACGGATCACTACACAAACTCGGACCTCGTTTTTCGTCAGTTCGCTTCATCCACACATATACATATGTATATGTACATATGTGAGTTTGTGTGTATGTATGTAGTCGAATATAAAACCACAAGAAACTGGCTACAAAATTACCAATATTCACCAAGGTTTTGGCTCTCCATACATTTTGAAAGGATATTTTTGATACAGGGACTGGGGCCCATCACACAATTTGATCGGGAAAATTATTCGAATATTTTTGCAGTAAAGCGGTTGATCCATACCATAGAGCATTTTACAGGTGAATGTTTGCGAATATTAACAACGAGATGAAATTTGTCTATAATTGAGTCCGAAGTAGTCCACAGCAGACCACAGAAGTTTCATAATTGAACTTACAAAGTAGAGCTGAAATTTTTTATTTAACTGAGACTTTAGCTGGATTTCCTCGGAAGAAGGTGATTCATAGAAAAACAATTTGTACTTAATGAAATGCAAGGTTTCTGAATCAAAAGTTATGCAAAGTTGAAAATTTTTGTTATTTTATCTTCATTTTTAATCATGCAAAATCATTTACAAGCATAATATATTTATTTCCTGCTTATTGGATGTGAACAGAAAATCCTATAAAGGATGAGAGTAACAATGAACTCTGAGAAACTCATTTCACTTTTCGAAAATATTGGGTAAAGAAAGAAGAATAATTCAAAATTCACAATATTCAAAAACCTTCCAGAATTCGTGGATAGTTATAAGGATCAACTAGAGCTGAAACTAAATAACTTCAGCTAAAAATAAAGGCTGATCTCAACCATCTTTTCTTCTTTTTTTTCAACTATTCTTCACTTTCCAGAAAACAAAAAAATATTCTCATAAATTAAATCTTATCAAACAGAAAGAATGTTTTACTGCTTTATATGAAATAGTTGTCTGTAACTCAGCATTAAATTCTTTACAAACACCTACACATCTTCACTCGAATGTGGTTATAAATTATTTAACTCAAACTTTTTTTTCCAATATATTATTGAACTTTTAAACTTAAACATACAAACCAACACATTCTTTTTTTTTTTGCGAATTCTGACTCTTGGTAAAGCGAAGATATTCAATTTTTTTTTCATACTTTTATAACTTATTGAATGAACATTACAACTTTAACTGAATTCAAAAAACCAAGAACGAATATTAAACGTTATAAAATTTTTTAGCCCAGATCTGCTCTAATTGTGAAGGGAAAAAATGGTAGGTAAGTATCTAATAAAAAATTTTAAATAAGATATATTATGGTAGCCACAACCAGTCAGTTGTTCGCATTTATAAAAGTGAAATTAAAAATATAGCGGGTAGATTTTTAAGTAGGTTCTCAACGAAAATCTACTTATTAATCTAGGTATCATAAAACAACCTGGGCTGGAAGTAAGTATGTTTATCTTTCCATAACTTATGGAAAATTTTGGCATTGCTATGCCATTGATAACTGACGTATATCTATATTTAAAAAAATTAAAAACCATAAGGTAATCTGCCAATTACCGCCATATCTAACATAAAATTTGTGTTTAAATCCCTATATCAGAAAATTTTATTAGTTAAATTTGATGAAAATTGGATCACAGTTATTTTGAAGTATTTTGAGTATGTGGTATGAATTTTATCTCTTTATATTTTCTACAAAACTTTTTATAAAAACTTGAGGAAAAAATGTTAATTTGCTAATTATTACCACTTAATATGAATTTGTTGCCAATAGCCACTAACCCCCAATTACTATCACCTAAATCATTGAGTAAATCTAAGGAAAATCTTTACTAAAAATATTATAAAAGGAACATTGACAAAGATAACCTAATATAATTATGAACAACTAATGACTTGAAGTGGAAAAATTTACATTTCATCAATTAAGTTAATACTTGATTATCAATTTTGGATAACTTCGTTGAAAATTGGCAAAATATACAATATATTTTCCAATAGCCACCACACTTGCAGTTCTCTAAATTAAAAACCAATATATCGTTACCATTGTAATGAATCATTCTGAATGTTCATATTACATATTCCAAAACCTCATTGTATTGTGTTGTCAGCCTAAGTGCAAAATTAAGGTCTGACATCTGCGTTGGAAACTGGCAAATTGTATGATTTGTTTTCTAATAGCCGCCACACTTGGAATTATTTGAATTTAAAAAACAATATGGTTACTATTGTAATGAAACATTCCTAGAAGTTCATATTACATATTCCACAATCCAATTATATTTTATTTTAAGTTCAAGTCCAAATTAAAGGAGTTACGTGAATCATGTATCTACATTTTTTTGTTAATTTTTCATTGATTTTCACTGGATTTTTGAGAAAAAAATATTAAATTAATATCACCACAAACACATTAGCAACAGAAAACAATAACTTAAATGATTAAACGAAGGTAGGATGGTAGGGTGTATTATACTGCTAGTCAGTATTTCTAGATAAAGCATTAACACATTAAAATTTATAATTTTTGGAACTGAATCTGAATGCATCTTTGCACACAAGCTTTGTGGTATATTATTATAATTATCATTATCATTATTAGTAGTATTATTATCATCACCATCATCATTTATTATCATTTATTTTCATTTTGTTATCATTTATTATTATTATTATTATTATTATTATTATTATTATTATTATTATTATTATTATTATTATTATTATACATTTTTGGTTCGATTCTGAAAGAGGTCAAGGTTTTAAACAATGTAATTATAGGTCAACAGCTAAGAAATTTAATTTAATATAATCATTTGTGGTAAACCTACTTATTCCAACGGAGCTCCTGCTGCGTTAGAGTGTTTTTTCATCGCTCTCCTTGCATTCAAATCCACCAAAAAAAAGGGTAACACGAAAGCGTGAAAACGTGCTCGTTTTTTGGGGTTCAGTGATTTTTTTCACAAACCGAATCATAATTTTGTGGGTTCTTCTGGTCAACAAATTAACATTTTCAACTTTGTGGTGTTATCAAAAATGTTTTTTCTCCCCTATTTTTTTTTCGCTTTTTGTAAATGATTTTTTAACGTTTCTGCTATTTAATATGTCTAAACTTACGCATAATTTATCTCGCCATTTACAAATGAATTTTACGCTACTCTTTTTCTTCGCTTTGCTCTCTGCTGTATCATTTACGACCATTAGATATCTTTCAGAAATTGCAATTGCCTAATTATTCTCCTGTAAATAATTTTTACAAATGAAAAATGATGAAAATTTGCACTTTCCATAAATATTTTGTAAATAGTTCTACAGAATGTTCAATATTGGTGTCCTCGTTGCAGGTACCTACAGCACTGTTTGTTCGTATTATGTTCTGTGTGGCTAGTCATTTTTTTCTCATCAAAATAGTTTTGACAATTTTTTTCACAGAGTTGAACCAAAGGTCTCACCTTATCACAGAAAGATGAAAGAATTTAAGTAGAACATAAAACTCAAGTCCAGCACTTTAATAGCTAATCGGATTTTAGTACCTACGGTACAGATAAAGTTTGATTTTAAGATTTTTGCAAACTCTTATCTGAATTAAATGATGTCTAGCCTTTATTACGAAAACCTTTGCGAAGGAAATTATTTTTCTGTAGCGACTGTAAATTAAAAACAAAATTCTTTCAAATTGTTTAATTTTTCTCTCTATCCCTTTTCTGAAAAATTAATATTAAATTATGTTTGACCAAAATTTATAATTCCAAAAATTATATAATTTGTTTTCATTGAACTTTCGTAACGTAGTACCCAATGCCTGAAATTTATTAATATCTTTGAAGGAGAGAGGAGTGAGCTGGATCCGGCGGCAAATGGTCTTCCGGAATGAATTTTCTAATAACATGAGAGCAACATCCACAACGTTAAATGAACGCATTCCTGATGCTATTGTTGATGCACCTTGTTTTAGTTACGATAAATAATATTATAGTCCAGACAAATTAGGATTTAAAAAGGAAATAATTTGAAGAAAGCTGAATTTTAGTATATAGGTACGTGGACTTCACAATCCTTAGCAGCCACCCTAAAGTCCCGATGCGAAAGACTTCGGCTTCCTCCAGGATAGTTAAAATGGTGGCGAAAAGCCATTTTTCATACTTATATCACTTAATTTTCATTTAAGCGAAAAATTGCTGAAACAAAATTAAAAGAAAACTAAAGAATCTACAAAGAAGTGTTTGGGTGTTGTCTTTTCATCGACGGACATTTCACAGAAGGAAATTCACCAAGCGGACAATTCACCGATTAATATTTTTATCTAATGACTATTTCATCGACTACACATTCATCGGCAGGTTTTTTCACCAATTATCTTATCTTTTGAATAATATGGTCCACTGTATATTTGACGAAACATCCATTCTCTTTCAATTTTTAAACTTCAGTTACTTTTTATTTATTATTTAATTATATTTAAAATAAAATTTTATTAATTATAAAAAAAATAAAAATAAAAACGAAGTACATACACTTTCAAGTATTGGAAAGTGAAGGTAAAAGATACGCACTCTGGTGATAAAAATAGTAATCGACCAAAAGCAGGATAGTGGATGAAAATAGGTATAAATGTACTGATCTTGTAATGCAAAATTTTCTTTTAAAAATGAATTTTTATCATTACCATTGGGTAGGATTTAAAGATTATACTCTAAGAACTAGTGATCATTCATATTAAAGTCTTTCCCATTTTCAGAAAATCAATTTAAACTCTTTGTTATTCTTATGGAAAATTAAATGGGAAAAATACATAGTCCTGTTTTCAGACTGTGATAATGTGAGATGAATTTAGGGCTCCTTGTGGAGCATCCACTTCCCAATTATCACTTTTTCATTTTAAAATTTTTGCTTTTTTTTTTAATGTCCTAAAAAATAAAATTCTACAAAAAATATATCAAATTGATGTAATTTAAGGGTAATTTAAGTTTTTAAGGCCAATTTTCTGAGTCAAAATTTTTACTTTTTCATTTCAATGTTTTCATATTTTCATTAATTAAACAAATAATTGTGTACTTCAGACAAGTGGTTAAGACGACAACACATAAACTTTATTATTATCATATATAACGTACATCAAAAGTTATAACAAATGCTATTAAAAGAAAAAAGATCTCAAAACTACGTTCTTTTCAGCAGGTTCAAGTTTTGGGTTCTTTGACCTTAATGAATGGTTTCGAAACAAGGAATAATATCTAGGGGGAGATACAATGCCATGACGTCATTAGTTCATCAGCAGTTTTTACATAGGACATTATATAATTACGTAGACATTTTCAGACGCCTCAATATACATACATACATACCATACAGGTTAAATTGAGAATCTCCTTTTCTAATTTTTTTTTTTTTTGAAGTCGATTAAAAAAGAAAATCAGCTAAAAGAAAGAATGCAGCTATTATTCGTTCGAAAGAACATGAAAAATTAAGAACCACAATTTCTGGTCGGAAATACAATCATACAATTACATACAGGAAAAATTGAATTTTGAATTTTTACCTTTATTTTACTAAATCAACTCTAAGCCCTGTGGTTAATTTTCAATTGACAATTTCCTATTACAATGGTCTTGGATGAACCAACGAGGTCAAGGCTTAGACTACCAGCGTACGACTCTTTTAAGGCTTCGAATACGAAATGCATTTTACTGCCTTACATAATCAAAAAATAATTTTCACAATATTAATTTCATTGCAAAAAAATAAAATAAAATAAAACTAAGTCTGTTATTTTGGAAAAGAAAATTATACAAATAAATTTTTACCAACTCCTACATGGTTTCAATCGTAAAATTTCTTCGATACATGAGAAAGCCAGAAAGGTAGATTTTGCCTAAAATAAATAGATTTTTCAGATTATGTGTTTTGCGGGTTACGTTTACCTATTATATACTTTAAGAATTTTGTGTTAGGAAGAGAACTTCGAGAGCCCAAGTAATTATGAAACTAACGGGCAGATTTGGCCCTTCTTCGAACTTGAGCGAGATGTGAAGTCAAACTATGCACATTCAATATTTTGTTTCGATTCGTTAAGAATATTATGTTAGAATAGATTATAATAAATATTTTTTTTCGAACTACATTCCTATTGGTCCAAAATTAGGAATTTTATAGCCAAAATAAAAACGAAGTATTGTTACGGGAAGTATCATCTGGCCGATCCACATCAAAATTGATAGAAAATTATAATAGACTAGTCGACAACCCTGTCTTGCCAGACTGTGAAAAAATGATGACTAATTGTAAATCGTAATTGGGGAGATTGAGAGTCTCCATTTATCAGAACATTAGCACCAGTCAGTAAAATTTCCAGAAAATCTAATCAGAAAGAACGTTTTTGAATAGAAAAAAATTAAAAAAATTCTCGACGATCACCCATCCAACTAATGGCGGAAAAAATTCCGCTTCAAAAAGTATTTTTGGCCCATATCTGCTGCCCTTTTTTACATTTTCAGAAATTTGAATAAATGTATTTCTATATATGTTACTGGTGCACCCTCACAGCAATTTTCAGCCTTCTAGCTCAAATGGGAAGTATGAAAAATAAATGCGGACGGAAATCTGAACGTTTTTGAATTTTATATAGTGGAAGATTATGATGAATATTTATTCTTAATTTCGTAGCTATTAGTCGAAAACTAAGAAGAGGCAGACATAACTTCAAAATAATGACTTTTTTTTGGTAAAATAAATCGAATTTATTGTGCGCAACCCTTACATGTCTGGTGCGCATTCTTTACATATCTATGGATGTAAGTTTGTGCGCATTCCTGCAATTATTTTGTTTTTTTTTTTGTTTTTTTGTTTTTTTACAAAAATAAGGAAAATGTGCTGTTTTCTGGAATAACGTTCCTTATATTGTGCCCATTCCTGGTTTACCGGGAGTACCAACCCAGCGTGGGCCTATATGTACTAAGGATACGCTATACGAACACTATTGGTGCTTAATAGTTTAGCATACCGCACCTTGTAAACTTATACTTAATTAATATACCACGCTAACAAAAGTGTACGAGTATAGATATCAATTTTATTTCGTTAAAGTTCGATTAACTGGGCATTACCTATTTTGCAGTAAAATTACATACTTAATTTAGATTTTAAACATTTACCATTTTATGTGTATACGTTATCAATATTTCACATTTACCAAGATCAAAAATCAGACTGCTGGTATCGAAGCAATGCTATGATTTATGATGTTGGTGTCATATATATATATATGCGTATCGTATTTAAAAACGAGCCAAATTGCGATCAGAAATAAACTTTGGTAAACCATTTGGAAAATAATACAAGTCAGAATTCGTGCGATGTAGGTTATACGTCCACGCAGCAAAATCCAACCGTGAAACCAACAAGAAATAAATTTTGTGACCGCAGCACAATACTATTTTGCCGGGTGCCATTGTGATAGGCAAATTGTCTAACCGAACATTTCTCGGTTTCAATTTTCGGTGGCAAATGCAGGGATCAATGGTCAGGAAACAGCGGCAGGTGGTATGAATGTTGGTTACGTTTGGCGAAATCAGCAATTAACTGCGAGCCACTGTATAAATTAAAATTTCGGGCAAATCGCAGTAGGTATAATTAATTATAACGTATAGTAAGTACGTGTAGTGCAGTAGGGGGTGATTAGAAAAGAAAGTAGATGAAGCGGAGACAACGAAAAAAAACATTTCCTGTTTTGTATTTCTTCACGGAAGAAAATAATTTGAAAAATCTTAACGAGAGAGTGGAAGGGAGGAAAAAACCACCGTCCCTTTTCCACTGTAGCAAAAATTGTCCCATCGAATAGAAATTGCAAAACATAAAATTTCTTTTTTTGTTCGAAAAATGTTTTACTGCGGCAATAAATTTTCGAAGAATTCTTTTGTAATTGGGGTTTTCAGCAACTTTTTATGAGATATATTTTTCCCGCGAAATAAGGTATGTGAGCGAAAGGTTTCATTTTCTTCGTAATTTGGACATAATTTATGTTTTTTGTAGGAATTTCGGTGGTTCGTCATTCATCATCATATTACCGCGTATTTTCGCTGATAGACTTAAATGCTAAGGTCATCGGAAAAAGGTGAGGAAAAAAATTAATGGCGAGAAATTTTCAAGAAAATATCGAAAAATGGATTTGTTATAATATTTGAGAATGACCCCAGCAGATTCGAAAATTGAGATGTTGATATTCCTGTCTAGAGCCAAATTTCGACTAACATGCAACTCAAATCTCCCGATTTTGGTTTTGAAAGAAACCAAAGTACTTAAAATATATTTTAACAATCAGCACATTAACAAGACGAAAAATAACTAAAAGTGGGCTGAAAAGAAAAAAATAATATTTTAAAATTTTTCCAGAAAGATCTACTGGAATTATTGAAGTCAGCGTTCTTTCCTTCATTATGTGGGCTTGAGCATCTACCAATTTTATCCTCTAATGTTACTGTAAAACTTGTAGGAACCAATCAGTTTGACTCGTAAAAAAAAAGAAAATTAATTGAATTGCTGAGAAAATATACTGTGAATGTAGGTTGTGGAGATCATACCGGTTTGAGGTATTATAACAGTTGCCGCTAAAAGGTTGGCTATTATTGTGCACTGTACGTTAAATACAAATATGTTTGTTCGTTTGTAATTGCTTGTAAATTCGTGCAAGTACCTATATAAATTACAATTACTAGAATGTGAGTAATCCAGAGAATTTTCTTGGGATGATGTCACGGACCAGTTATCATAGCACATGCCATATTTATCAGTTGTCACAGCAACAGTAAATACTTAATTGTATGTAGTGGCTGAACATGCAAACTACTTTTCATAGTTGAATCTCTTTCATGATGTAAGGTATTCCATACAGGTCCATTCACAAAGAAGGTTATTGATCCATAGGTAGTACATACTGTGCATGTTTGTTTTCTTTTTTGTAATGTTCATTTTAGCATAATTTCTTACCTTGGGCATTAATTTTGATAAATTTTTTCTTAAATAATGGAGGGTGTTCCCATAGTGGTTTCCTATTATTTCTTTTAAAATGCATGAGACAATTTTTCTGTAAATAAATGAAATGAAAATATTTCTTCTGCACATCAACTACGGTGTATTTTCCAAAAGTGTCCAATATTTTAATGGCTGCCATTTGAAAATCAGCCAACCTATTTCACTCAAATTCAATACTAAACCAGTTCCTAATAGTTTCCAACTACCATACAAATTTCAAGTCAAATTTTTTTGATTTACAGGAGTTACTGGGATGACACCATGGGAGGTATGCAATATTTCAAAAACCCTACTATTCAAAAGAAGATGAATTTCAAAAATTTTAACACAAATGTGTAGCCCATGAAAGCTTGTACCACTACCCCAAGGTTCATTGCTGTTGATCAAACAGTAGAGGCTCCACAGCTTCCCAAGTAGTTCCATAATGAGTAAAAAATGGAAATATAAAGTATAATTGTATTCATATATATCGCAGGATTTTTGCTACAATATAGGTAATACTGTAAAATATGTTGTTTCGGCAGAAATAATGAACTTTTTTTTGTCTGTGTGGCTGTATAGGTAGTGGTGCATGTGCATCGAATATGAAAAATAATTGGCAAAATAATATTGGGGAAATAATTTTGAGAACGAATTTACAGCTTGTCTATTTATTATAGTGACTGGTGACCTATATATTTGTGATCTACGACTCAGGATTAACACTTTTCCACAAGTTGCGCATCCAGGTCCTTCAATTACACTGAATGCAAAAGTTGTATTTTTCTTTGGAAGATATACTAAAAAACACATTTCAAGTACCTGCCAGGGTGGACTGAAAAATTTAATGTGAAATTGTAATGATAATTCCATATCATTTCTTATTTTAATATCCTTTCTATATATCTCTCGTATTCCATTAATATTATCCCAATTAATCCATTTCACCTATAACTTCATTCTCACATCCTGTCTTGATTACATCAATGAAACTTGTCAAGCTTTTCCTACTATTACAATATTCTCACACTAAACATTATGATGTCATTTATTCCATGAATATAAATACAACTCTGCACTATTCCTAATTCCTCTTAAAATTATAACTACATCCACTTATGTCATAAGTATGTCTCTCTATTGGCTTACTCTAAATTACATAGATTCTATCAACCAATCAAATAGTATATCTTGTACAATACCAATGTATAATTCTCTCGAATCCATATCCTTAGTTCTAATTACTTACCAATTATCTCTTTGTACAACTCATTACCTCTTAATATTTTTTGTATATATAAAATACACATCATACGAAAATAATATATGTGTCGTGTATCTTTTTGTAACAATTATACCGTTACAGAAACACATTTTAATAGCTGCTGAATGTTAGAAAAAGTAGGTTTTTCAAAATTATAAAATTAGTCACTAAAAAGTTCTTATTAAACTTTTTTAACTGTTGACGTAAAATTAGGCAATTAAAAATAATTATCTCTTCCAAAATCTAAACAGAAACAAATTTCTTGAAATAATTTTAATATAATAATAATAATAATAATAATAATAATAATAATAATAATTTTATTTATTTATTTTTTGGGGGAAGGGTGTTTTTTTGAGAAAGAAAACCAACTATTCTGGCAAAGTTTCATTGAGTTATGAAGGTTTTTAAAAAAAAAAGTTTTTTCTTGTCTAAATACTTTTATAATCTAATTATAATTGGTTAGTGTTTCAGCACAAAATTTTAGTAACAAAGATGTCTGCATGCAGTGCCAAGTGATCAGCAAAATTAAAACTCAAAACAAGAATTTAAATAATAGTTTCTTATTTTTCGACGGTTCGTTATGTGAAATTCCGTTAAACCGAAATCTTACTAACCTCGTTGAAGACATATAACAGACATTGAGACTTCGGAATGCATAATTCTTGCAAAATCAATAACTTCCGCTAAACGTACAGAATACATTTCAATTAAATAATAATTTTACTTTCAACCTGTACATCTGGTATATTAATTTTCTACTACAATTTAATTAAGTAGATAATAATTTTTTGACTGGAATAAAAGGGTTTTCAAAGTGAAATAAAATTAATAGAAGATATTTTCTGCACTCGATTAATGCTCAAGTGCTGTCATCTGTTTCGAACGATACCTGCAGCACAGCCATTATTCTCAGCGAGTTTGGCAATCATCCACCTTTTACACCGCTCCATTCTCTTCACAAATTTATGTTAAAAGGTAGTTGAAAGAAAGAACAATGAAGTGGACAGTAGGCTGATAACATTTTTCAATAAAAAATGTTCTCACGCGAGTCATTTGGCCAAAATTATTGTGTTTTAATAGAGGGCGTCCATTTCAAAAACCGATGTAAAAGATAACTACAGTTTAGATATTCAGTTCTATTAAAACCACAAATAAGCTCACAACGTCAATAACACGATTTACTTCAGACGATATTAGTGAAACAAAATTCAACGTAGGAAATATGTTTTGTTTTGGCTCTTCATTTCTTCATGGTTATGAATGGGAATCAAATGAAGTTTTCAATATTTTTAGATACCTAATTATTAGACAAAGAAAGAACTTATACTGATGTTTACGTCACACCATACGTAGAATCGTAGACTATAATAGGTATTTAAACAATTTTTAAATCAACATTTATAACCTTTGAAATATAACCATAATAACCGCAGTACCATTGTACCACTTAGAAAAACGTTATGTAAACATACGGCATATCTTCACTTTGAAACCAACGGCACTTTACCATAGTTTTAACGCCAGCAAAAAAAAAAAATGTTCAAAATTTGATATTCTGAATAACGTACGTAGAAATCGTTAGGTATTTAAAAATTTCGGTAATTATCGATAGTTGGAAAAACTAACTGATAGCTCCTTCGATATTGGAAATAGGGAAAAAATGTAGAGAGCTTTTTTTGTTCCTCGTGAAAAGTTGGGACGATACCATTTCAAAAACGTATTTTTTCGTAATCATTTGTTTTGTATTTCCTACCAGCCTTGAAAGTAAGGTACAGCAGTGTGCATTTGCCTTGATTTAAGTGAAAAAAGCGTTATGCGCATACATAAAGGTGTACATCTTTACGAGGCATTAAGTTTGTCAGACAGGACCGGTTTTAGAATTTTATCTTGGGGGCAATTGAATGACATTTTATAATATTCATAAATTTGTATGGGAATGGTTAACAATTTTTTACAAATAGCAAAGATGTAAAATTTGAAAAACGAAATAATTGTGTTTTAAACTGACCTCTTTTTTTTTGGAGCTGGGGGATTATACCCCAAATCCTCCACTTTAAAACCGGCCATGTCAGGAGTTACTTTTGAAAGTACTAGCTGCAAGTCAACTATCACGTGTAAACACTGATGCAACCCATCACTTGCTGCTATCATAGAGCTTGCATGCAATAAAACCCCCTTCTTATAGTCCGAGACCCTTTGAAGGAAATGTTTAGCCAGATTTGAAGTAAACCAATCAACCAGAACAGCAACCATAATCATACAAAATTTTCATAGCACAGTAACATAATGCTATGAATTTGAAGAACACTCATCCAGCTCTCATACAGGAAATTCTTGTATAATTCTTCATCTTTATCTCTTAATTGAGGGAGGAAATCCAAACATACATTTTATTCTCGTTTTCAAATGGCATATCAGTTTATGGTTTCACCCAGAATTTTCATGTATGTTGTTCTGATTTTTCTTCTTCTTTATAAAGTAAAAAATATAGACAAGCAACAGCTTGAATTCTTAAATCACGGGACATTTAACACTTAAATTTGGAAAAGGATGATAATTTAGGTAATAATATTTTGATGACCCAGAAGACATTTTTAAAAACGACCGATCTAAAATATAAACAATTTGATAAAAATTATAAAATCAAAATAAGCATATAGATTAGCTAGTGTCTAGCATCTTTCTCTGCTTCACGCCATTTTTTACCAACTGCTTCAGAAAGAGGTATTGTGTTCGACCCATTTTCTGCCAATCTAATGACATTTTGTGCCACTCTGTGGCATTCAATATTCATCGTAAAAATTCGAATGATGGTTCTAAAAATTGGTATTTTTATGGTGAGTAACACTGGCAAAAGAAATCCAAAAAATTCCTCATAGATATCCCGAAAATTAGATTCAAAATTTGGGAATTTTTTTCATTAAAAAAGTAAGATGACCAATTGTAAGCCTTGGTTCCAAATAAAACGGAATAACACATCTTGATTGGATCACCCAAAAGTGTCTAGGATACGGTATTTATCATGGTTATATAAATATTTCAGATAACACAATTCTCTCAGTATTATATTAGCCTTCCTTAGTTGAGCACTTATAAACATTCCCACAGCAAAATTTTAAGTTTTGACATTTTACTATTTGATACATCACTAAGTATGTTTTTTGAGGTGTTGAGTCCGAATTTAGTATTCATTTCTCCATTTGACCGATTCTTCGACCTCCAGTGGGTCCTAAAAGGGAGTCAATTTTGAGTTTCCACATTTTATTGTATGATACAAATATATTTTTTGAAGTACTGATTCCAAATTTGGCGTTCACTATTCCATTTGACCCATTTCTCAATCCCCAGTGGGCCCCAAAAGGAGATGAATTTTAAGTTTCACATTTTATTGTGTGATAGATCACCAAAATATGTTTTTTGAGATACCAAGTCCGAATTTGGTGTTTATTTCTCAATTTGACCCATCCTTCATCCCCCAATAGGCCCCAAAAGGAGATTAATGATGAGATAGCATATATTTTTAGATATGTCTTTTTGTTAAATCATTATTACTATTACTATTAATATAGTCCAATATAGTAAATCTAACATTATTTAAAATCAATTTTTAACTTTTGAATTTGTTTTCCTTGCATCAGATTGAAATTTGGTTATTGACCAATAAATAAATTTTAATTGCCGTAATTGAGAAAAAAGCAATAGGTTGAAAATAAAATTTAGTTTTGTCCAAATATTACAATATTAACAATTATCTGTCACTTCTAGAATAAACTCTTATTATGAAAAACTGCTAGAGATTTTCATTTTGCACTTCATAAAAAATTATTCAAATAATTTAATTTTTGAAAAAAAATGAAACTGATTGCGTATAGGGACATAAAACATAATAGAACTAAAATGTTGAAAATAAGTTTTCCAGGTTTTATAATAGTAATTTTTTTACAAAGTGGAATTACAACTAACACAGTCACTAGCAGAAATAAATAAACACTGTTTGGTTCTCACTAATTAAATTGTGCAGTAAATGATATTTAAATGTATGTTGATTTCATAAGTACCTATCATTAAGACTAAAATGAAACTGACTGAAATCAAATGGAAAGTAGAGAGTTTTTGACAGGATATCTAAGGAACTTAAACATTCTTAACAAATAAAAACCCCTAATGTTTTGAATAGATGTAATAATGCTATATATTTTAAGATTGTCAAATCCACGTTACATTTACCAAAAATTGCATCAGGGAAATATTTAATATGAAGGGATCTACATTGCTTCATTTAAAAATCTGGCATTATATATTTATAACATGTGACTTGGAAGGCATTTCTGTCAGCGACTGCCTCAGTTGTAATTCCACTTTGTAAAAAACTTACTATTAGAAATCCTAGAAAACTTATTTTCAACATTTTAGTTCTATTATGTTTTATGTCCCTACACATAGTCGGTTTCATTTTTTTTCAAAAATTTAATTATTACTTGTGTAGTTTTTTAACTGGCAGCAAGCAAAAAATAACATTTTTCTAATAAAGTGTCCACAATGGAGCATGTTTTCTACAGCAACTGAAGAAAAAGTTGTTGATAGCAAACTTGCATTGTGAAGACGCACCTTCAGATTTTTTGATACAATTATTTGTACCAAGTTATACAATTATACTCATATTCAACATTCCGCTTCAATTTCACACAGAGAGCCGAGTCTCTGTATGGAGAGAGATACAACGCACATCTACTACTACAAGAGCAAAATTACAAGACAATTGTTTTGGATTTTCTTTTGTTTATAGGTATTCGCTTTCTTTTTGTTTCTTCGTGAATTGGTCACAGTTTTACTTTGAAAAAAAATTCGCTAAAAATAGAAATTATTCTCGGAATTAATAATAAATTTTAGTGATTCGAAGGTAAATGCAACATTTCCATTCAAAATTAGGTTACCAAATAATTGTTATATATTCAATTATTTCAACAGAAAAATATTCTTAGGGATATGCTTAGTGAAGTGGTTTGGGACTTGAAATTACAATCAAAAAGCTGCAGTTTCAAGACAGATCACCCTTACAATCTTAGCCCATGGTGGCGGCACGTTCGGGTTGGCTTTTGGTCTAATGGGTACTCCCTCGTGTAATTAGAAAATTCATATTGGGAGATAGCTTACCAACTAATCCACATTATCCTTTTCCTTCCCACAAAGATAACGAGTAGTTTCCAGATGTGCAAAACAGCTGCTTTCCAAAGTCCGATAAAAAACAAAATAAAAAAATAAGTACGTTAAAACACAAAAAAATTTGATCATTCAACGTCAGAGAGAATTTAACATTACTTTCGACAAAACAGGTTTTCAAAAACAAAAGCCAAAAAATGTCGATCGCTAACTAATAACGAAATTTTCAAACGAACGTCCAATATCATACCCACCTGGTATAATAATATCAGGAACTCCAGTAAGGTTTCAGAATGTTAAACGTAATTTTATATTCAACATTCACTGCAAAGTACAAGAATTTACTCGAACGCGAGTGCGTTGAAACAAGTCATGAAACGTAAGTATGTGTCATAATAGGAAGGTAGTAGGTATACTTCCATACTTGACTAGTAATTTAGCTCAGTTTCGCTAAATCTCCCACATAGGAAGGAAAAATATGGAAGTGGTTTCAGAAAAAATGTGCATTACATGTATACTAACAACACATAAGAGAGATTGTCAAAGACCGTAAAATATATTCAGAAATTCTAAGCACGCATCTGTTTCCATGAATTCTTGAGAGATTTTTTTCTCATCTGCTCGCTCAAGTGAGGATATCATACATTCAAATTCAATATAAGCTGTCAAATATTTTGACACGAATTTCACCAACTCAATTTAGTGCACTCTGTAAAATTCAGAAATGAAAAGCACGATAAAATAATACGACACAAATAATTACAAACTGCCTGAAAAACGAATGAGTATGGAAGATTTCTGCTTGATGATTTTTTTCATATCATCTGTTTGACATTTTGTATAAATCGATTTCATTCCGTCGAGAAAAAAAAATAGTTATGAAGAATATAAAATTCAGTTTTGTTAAAATCTCTCGTCTAACTCCGTTGTTTGACTTCAACAAAACTGTAGTTTTGCAGAGTGCAAATCTTTCCTGTTTTATTTGACACAGAAACTTCACGGGTCGGTTTTTCAACCGCCTTGTAAGAAATTTAACATTCAGGTAGCACTAAAATCCTATCAAACTCTTAGTTCGATAGGCCAGTTAAACTAACTGAGAGCTTAACTGAGGTTGAAAAAACCGGTACTAAATAGTAAATAGAATTCAGTATTATATAGTCAACAGATTGAAATTACTTGTGAAAGCAGTAGGGTAACCAGCTTATTTTTTGCATGAGCCAAGGCTAAGGGCCATCAGATACAGATCAAAGGTATGCAGCGAATTCTTTGATTGAAGGGGGGTAGTAATTCAAGAGCAAAAAAACCAACAAAAATACAACCGTTTCTTACGTCAATCTTCAATTAATGGAGGTTTAAAAAAACGTATGTACTACATGAACAAGTGAACTTGGCTGAAATTAAGTGTAGGCCAGCATATGGGCTAAAATATGTTTGTCCCAACCTTCCCTACGTCACTGCGTGAAAGTGATGTCTATTTTACCGGAAAAGTATATAATGCCAGCATTCTATAGAATGATTAATAACTGCGTACAATGCTTGACCATTTCTTTAAAGGTAAAATTTTCATAATGTTCGACTTTATTTTACCCTTTGCTTAGGTAGTCATTTTATAAAATACTTAGGCATTCTAAAGAATCCCAAAAAGAATTCAGGCAATGTGTGAATAAGTGAATCTGTGCATTTTATACAGTGAAATACCAAAATGAATTTAACTTAAAAACCAACTTTTTTTTAATGGCTAGATAAGATCGGTGTGGCATAGTGCTTAGGTGTTTAATTTTTCCATTGAAGGGTTCGGAGTTCGTTACATTTCCCAACCCAATATGGCAGATGGAGGTTTATACTTTTTGGTTCTCACGATGTTCCACTATGTGATTGGGAAATTTGTCCTGGGTAGACTACTGGCCCCCAAATTCCGACCATACTGCCACCTCAACTTTAGCATAAACATATATCCTCCAGCAGCTGTGTAAAATAGCCCCGCAAACCAAGCCTATAAAAAAAAAGTTTGTTGTTCCAAGAGTATGTGGAGGGAAAGAGGGTCAAGGGTGATAAACAACTTCGAAAAATTCCATCTTTTGCGAAGTAAGTAGTTCAATTTCAAGGAAGCATAACCTTGGGAAAATGTCCGAATTTTGCCACTGAAATGTGGCCATATGAATACACTTATCTAGCTACGATCGCCCCCAATCAATTTCACACACTACCAACTTTTTTTTGTCATTCGAGTCCAAGTGTTAAATTAATTTTATGTAACACATCATCAGAAAGTCATCGTTTATGCTGGTATTTTGTGAGTGAAAAGTAGCTGTTATCATTGATGAATGTAACCTCTATGCAAAGTGAATGCTCCTTGATGTAAAAATGGCGTGAGTTCTGCTGGCTATACTCATAAAGGATTGATGTGTAAACATAAGTGTGTGCACACAACCACACACGTACACGTCATGTAACACACACAAACAAGAGTTACAATTATAAGAGTTACGAGTTATGCAAATCTGACAATTGTAATTCTCATTTAGCCCCTACTATAGACTGAGCGCCAAGATGTTGACGTATCAAAAATGTGAAGCATCTTTTCACATGGAGACATATTCATTTCATATCGAGGTGGAGATTACACTTTTTGAATGAAACATTAAATCTGCCACCATGAGGAGGTTGATATTTTATTCAGTTTTTTTATCATTTTTATGTAAGACTCATTATTCGAAAGAAATTTAACGTTTTATCGCTTTCTGATCGTTAATTATACAAAATATCTTTCTCATCAAGGTTCAAAAGTGAGTTTACATGACTCGGGAATATCTCGCTCACATGTAAATGCTGGTGTGTAATGTACTATTATTTCATACACTGGCGACTCAGTTTTTGGCATTCTATGGAATGACAGATAATTCTCTATAGATAAAATCGATAAGGAGTGGAAGTGACGGCGAAAAACGAGATTCTCTTTTTATTGGAGATTTTTTTTTCAATTTTACTAATTGTAGGCCAACGAAAGAAACATCACAACTTACAACAGCATAGAGGCGGCACAAAACAATATTAACAACTTCAAATTCACATCTTTTTAAAATTAACTAACCCATTTTAAACGTGCGTCAAAAAACTGATGTGTATTGACATTAACGTTGAGGTCACAAAAATCCTTCTCTTTCGCGATGTACCTACTCGAGTGGATACTAGTGCCAAAATTTTAATTAAATTTCGTCGTTTATATCCCCTTCCCTCAAACTTATTGCGATCACTTTTCTCTCCCGAACGTGGAAAATAAAGATCGAGTTTCGAGAGAAATTCGGTAAAACCAGATTAAATATTCGCCATTCTCTCAGCCGCTGTAATTTAGGAGGCAGAAAAGCGTCTTTCGAGTTATTCATCGAAGAAAGGCAGCCACGATAAACGATCGCTCTATGAGTGAAAATTTTATTATTTCAAATTCAAATTTCTCATTTATAGGCTCGTTAAATACTCGTTAAACGGGAAAATTAGCTAGGTAAAAGGAAAAAACCCAATCAATTAAGAACGCCAATTTACAAAGGAGAAATAATCTGACGTCGACAGTTTTCGAGAATTGTTTCAAATTCGTTAAAAAGCAAACATATAGCGAGCGACCAATGTGAACTCGGTGGTTTAAGTACTACATAAAAAGTTTTTTCCTGAATGCATAAACAGTCGGTATACATTCGGTACGAAAACGTTTAATTTCAAATTCGTTTTCATTCTTTGATTTTTTCTTCTAGCGACATAAACACCCGGCTACCACATTATTACTCACTACTGCGATTTTAAAATATACCAATACTGTAGCCAATTTTCCACAACGAAATAATATTTATTTCTTCAGATGAAGCTAAAGCCAAAAAAAAAAATAAAAGTTTACCTTTAAGAAACTTGTTTTTAACATAATTATAAGCTTTTATTCTGCTCACTACTAGATTTTAAAATATACCAATATTGCAGAGAACCTTCTACAATGAAATAATATTTATTTTTATTATAAGCTTTATTCTACACACTACTGCGATTTTAAAATATACAAATACTGTAGCCAACCTTCCACAATGAAATAATATTTATTTCTTCAGATGAAGCTAAAGCCAAAAAAAAAAATAAAAGTTTATTGTGGGGACTCTCCCGTATGAGGTATAGGGGCTTGGACCCCTCAACGACAGTCGCCGCCCCAAAAGGCAGTCAAATAATCATCCATGCGACGTTAAACACACAAAATACGTTCGATCGTAATATGTCACGATTTGTACACGAACCAGCCAACCATCTCTTACCTCGATAGGGGATGATTTGACCTGGCCATTTTCACCAACATACGTATTATCTTACGTACGTGTGTTTGTGTGCGTGTAAATAAGCCGTATATAAACCACCCAAACCGGCTCTAAAACCGCCAGTGTTTGCCTTGGTTTTGGCTTACCCGTACTTATGTACGAAGTGGTTGAACACGCTTAAATTCTGTAGAATTTCCTTCTGGTGAGAATATCTCTCACGACAAGGTATTCCACAGTGGTGACCCCGATGTGATTTTTGGCTACGTCGTGAGGTGTCTTGAGGCGCGTTGCGCTTTTACAAAAATTTGGCGTGGTGTGCTGGCGAGAAACTCGCTTGCTCAGCAAATAAAAAAAAATAAAATAATTTTTTGCAGACTTAAGACACCTTTTAGGTCGTTGAAGTAGAGTCTACTGAAGTGGGAATTTACACCCCTCTCTTTAAAATATATAAACAAAGAGAAACAAGACAGCAGACCTGGAGGAAGAAGGTTGGACTCATCTTTGACTCGACACTCTAAGAATTTACCAAATCTGGGAGAAGGCCCTCAACACCCAGAATTAGCACGACTGGGAATTGCAATAAATAAAGAACAACTAGCAGTTAAAACGTTGAGAAGTGGTCAAACTTTAAGCCAAAGTTCTGACCCAAAAACACCTGTCCTACAAACATGGGTGCCAGTGTTTTCGACTAGCAAGGAAGGAAGTAGTTTTGTGGAATACGGTTGTCATCAGAAAGACACAGCAATGGTCCCACTACCAAATGGAAATGAAAACCCACAACCATCGCAGGGAGGTAGTGCTCAGCCACAGCTGACGCCTGAAGTCTTGGCGCAAATTATGCAGCTTTTGCAACTACAGCCAGGACAGAACCCCAACTTCTACAGGCAAAGGATAGAGATCCCAGAATTTCTACCCAATGAGGTAGACTTGTGGTTGACCCTATTGGAAGGCAGGTTGAAGATGGAGAACATAACTCTGAACTAGCAGTATCTACACATCTGTGTAGGCATGCCCCCACAGATGATCCGGCACATTTTGGATATAATGGAATGCCCTTTGACAGAAGAGGATAAATATGCCTGGTTTGTCAAGAAGATAAAGAATGTGTTTGGCAAAACAAAAAACCAAATCATTGATGATGTGATGGTGGTATGAAGATGGGGGATGACAAACCCTCAATCTTCATGGCAAAATTGAGGCAGAAGGCGAATAATATCGTAGCCCCTTCTGTCATAGGCAATCAATTTTGCAAACAACTTTCTCAAAGTGTTGTGCAATGCCTAGCCGCCGTGGGTTTGACCGTGATAAATACATCCACAGACTTGGACTTCCTTGCAAAATCAGTAGATAATGCGCTAGAATATACCAGGTCAAAGCCTGTGGTAAGTGCAGTATTTGCAGAGACTGGAGAGATCGCTCAACTTTGAGCTCAAATAGCTCAGTTGACCGATGAAGTAAAGAGGAACAAAGGCCAAAACTCCACGAAATCCAATAGTAGCTGGCGACAAAGATCTAAAAGTAGAAACAACAACAATAATAGTAGCAATAGCAAAGGACGACAATCCCGGTCCAGAGACCGTAGATCTAGTTCCAACCATAGGGGTCAGAGTTCAACTCCCCTGAGAACATCATCTCCCAAAAACCAGTCTCAAAATTGGGATGATAAATGTTGTTTTTTCCATAACAGGTTTGGCGCAGAGGCCACCAAATGTAACAACAGATGCAGATGGAGGGAAAAATCCTATAATAAGGAGGCGTCAAACTAGAACGAGGGGCATCTATGCGGCTGAAGACCTCTTGGAAAAATACTCATGCCGCCTGTTCATTAAGGACAGGATGAACAGGAGAAGGTACTTAATCGATTTGGGAGCAGACCTGAGCATATTGCCAGTTAACAAAACCCAAAAAGTACTCCCTCCCTCCGTACTGTGAATGGTCAAAACTTTCCCACTTACGGACTTGAAACCAGCAAAGTTGACATCGGACTCAAGAAAATCATGACGCAGTCCTTCACAGTTGCAGATGTTCCAAACCCAATCCTGGGTGCAGATTTCCTTGCAAATTTTTGCCTGATCATTGACCTAAAAAAAGGCAAATTGATCGATAGTGAATCTAAACATTGTGTGGATGGCAAAACACTAGCTTACAGACTGGATACAAATATATCCAGCTGTACCAAAGTTGAAGGATAACTCTTACGGATCCTGTCTGACTATCCTGGAGTCACCCAACCATCAATTCGCAGGCATCCTACCTATAAACATGACACTGTTCATTACATAGAGACTAAAGGAACGCCTTGCCATGCTAGAGCACGAAGGTTACTGCCTGACAAACTCAAAGCGGCACGGGAGTACTTCCATCACATCATTGAGGAGGGTGTGTTTTGCCCCCCAAAAAGCTCATGGAGCTCCCCTATCCACATGACCAAAAAAGCAAGTGGAGAGTGGCGAATTGTTGGAGACTACAGGGCCTTAAATGCCAAAACAGTTCCTGATCGCTATCCTGTCCCCAATATAATGGACTTCAACGCGAATATGAATGGTAAAACAATGTTCACCAAAATAGACATCAACTGGGCATTCCACCAAATTCCTATGGCTGACCAGGATGTACCAAAGACAGCGGTTATAACCCCCTTTGGACTATTCGAATACCTTCGAATGCCGTTTGGACTTTGCAACTCAGCACAAACTTTCCAGAGATTTATCAATGGACTGTTTAGGGGCTTGCCGTTTGCATATGCATACTTGGATGATATCTGCATTTGCTCTGAAGGCGGTGAGCAACAGCACAAGGAGAATGTAAGAGCCGTCGTACAGCGTATACACTCTGCCAGGCTTACTATCAACGTAGGTAAAAGCTTATATGCACAGACCGAAATTTACTTCCTCGGCTACAAAGTCTCGACCGAAGGCATTTCCCCATTGAAGACCCAAGTAGAGCCAATATTGAACTTCCCGAAGCCCTCAAATGTCGCTGAACTTATACGTTTCTTGGGGATGGTGAACTTCTATAGACGTTGCATGAAGAATGCAAAAGCCGAACAAAGTAAGCTGTTTGCACTAATTACGATAAGTAAAAAGAAAGATAAGACTCCACTTGAATGGAATGAAGAAGCCGAACAGGTCTTTGAGAAAATCAAAGATACACTGGCAAATGCAACTCTATTGGCTCATCCAGACAAAAGTCTGTCATTATGCGTGAGTACTGATGCATCTGATTTTGCTATTGGTGCAACCCTGTACCAACTTGACAAAGACAACAAGAAATTACCGCTAGCTTTCTTCTCGAGGAAGCTCTCAAAAACAGAAAAGAACTATAGCACGTACGATAGGGAATTGCTCGGAATTTTTGTTGCGTTGAAGCATTTCAGGCACCAATTAGAGGGTAGATGTTTTTCTGTGTATACTGACCATAAACCCCTAACATATGCCTTCACACAAAAAGCAGAACCGGCATCGCCGAGAAGAGAACGACAATTAGACTATATTGGTCAATTGACTACCAACATTCAGTATATAAGTGGAGAACTTAACACTCCAGCTGATGCCTTGAGTAGAATCGAAGCTATCTCGGCTCCTGTCTAATTGCCTTATGCTGAAATAGCTAAAGCACAGCTTAAGGATGCAGAATTGCAAGAGATTGAGACAGCAAAAAATTCCCAGTACTGATGTTTTATTAACATGTGACCTCAGTAGAGGTAAGAATAGGCCATTTCTACTGGTAAAATATTGCAGGTTGGCTTTCAACAGTGTACATAATCTGTCACATGCTAGTCCAAAATGTAGTGCTAATTTAATTTTGGCAAGGTTTGTATGGCCACAAATGAAGTCTGACTGCAACAAATGGGCTCGCAGTTGCCTGAACTGTCAAGAATCCAAAGTAGGAAGACACACTCGCTCGCCCCTCAAATTCTTCAAACAAACAGAGCCGTTTAAAACAGTACATATGGAGTTAGTAGGCCCATTACCACCATCTCAAGGACACAGATACCTGTTAACGATAATAGACAGGGCAATACGATGGGCAGAAGCAATTCCTCTATATGAGATGACAGCTCCAACTGTAGCTGCCAGGTTATACAACACCTGGATTGCGAGGAATGGCGTACCAGAAGTCATAATTACGGACCAAGGTCGCCAATTCGAGAGCTCGCTCTTCAAAGAATTAGCAAATAAGCTTGGTGTTCAACACAGTCATACCACAGCTAACAAAAAAATGAGATCTGTGCTGGAGAAACCATACGCCAGTCCTTACAAAGTAGTATCACGAGATGAGAAAAACTTTGTGATACTCATTGCAGGCAAACCTCGAACAATTTCAATCGACAGATTGAAGCCTGCATACATAGTAAGCGATGATAAAAGAATAAAGAAGTTACAGAGAAAACATAGAAAATATCCAGACAGATTCACCAACAAACATAGAATAATCCGTCGAAAAATGTGAAACAACAAATTCACAATTAGAGAAAACACCAAAAATAAAAAAGTCTGTAAAGTTTTCGGACGATGTTACTACCAAAACATTCGATCCCAAGGCCCCCATATGCCCACAAAAAAGAGGCAGGTTCTTAGGCAGTAAAAAATGTAAAAATTCCCATCCTTCTCGCATGTCTGAGCGGTTAATGCAAAGAAAATAAAATTTACTCCGGAAAAAGTAATATCCACTACGTAAGTTTAAACCCGCTAAAAAAATATGCGACAAAAATCAAAATTCCGTGAAACAAAAGAAACTCAGGAGATAAGCAAACGAGGAATGCTAACAAAAAGAAAATGACAGGAATAAAAAAATCCACGTGTGATACGGAAATAAACATCGCAACGTGCGTTTATTGTCAAACACAAAGATAATCTCAACGTTGTGACATCACAAGCAGAGATTCCTTTGTAATAAAATTTGAAAAATATATTCTTTGAGTTTATTTCAGGCATAACTTTGCTTAAACCGATCAGAACTTAACCTGAAAACTTGCATATGGCTGAGAATTTTAAGCGCAATCCCCTCTACATGCTGATAAGAAGATGCGAAAAAGCTAGAACAAAAGTGTAATGGCAAATTGAAAATAGCAGTAAATTCACCCGTTTTAGAACTGTCTAATAACTTGGACGTGTTTTCTGAACAATATTTTTGGCTCTCCGTTTTCCTTCTTACCTATTCCAATGTTGCTACCAACCCAAATCTTCCTCAACACAACCAAGAACCCAAAAGTTCCAGAAGTCACCAAGAACACTGGGCAAATTCTGGAACAGAAGTTGGAACTTGATCAAATTGAGGAGGAACTCCTTATGGACATGGCACCAGCTGTGGAGAGTGTTCTCGCAGAAATGACAACTCCGCTTCCACCTATCATCTCTCCTCCCCAGACTCCACTGGAACCAACTCTGACAACAGAACCCCCAATGCTGGAGCCAAAGCCTATAGAGACCAGGGAACTGATGAAGTTCCTGTTCACGGCAGAGAGGAGCCCGAATGCATGCTTGCAAGGAGTCCTAGGAGTGTGTCGGGGCCGCAGTAGGCAGCGCCCTGGCAAAGTGGGAGACCGATCAAAAATGGCATTAAACCCGCACATCCCCCCAGGCCTTGCGCATGTTTGATCATTTTTGCAGCGCAAAAACTGGGGGAGAGTAGCTGTGGGGACTCTCCCGTATGAGGTATAGGGGCTCGGACCCCTCAACAACAGTCACCGCCCCAAAGGGCAGGCAAATAATCGTCCTTGCGACGTTAAATACACAAAATATGTTCGATCGTAATTACCTGCATGTACTTGCAGGTAATGTACGAGTACTGAATTGTAACACAATAAGATGATGTCACAATTCGTACACGAACCAGCCAACCATCTCTTATCTCGATAGAAAATGATTTGACCTGGCCGTTCTCACCAACATACGTATTATCTTATGTACATGTGTTTGTGTGTGTGTAAATAAGCCGTATATAAATCGTCCAAACTGGCTCTAAAATCGCCAGTGTTTGCCTTGGTTTTGGCTTACCCGTACTTATGTACGAAGTGGTTGAACACGCTTAAATTCTGTAGAATTTCCTTCTGGTGAGAATATCTCTTACGACAAGGTATTCCACATTTATTTTTAAGAAACTTGTTTTTAACATAATTATAAGCTTTTATTCTGCTCACTACTATGATTTTAAAATATACCAATATTGCAGCCAACCTTCTACAATGAAATAATATTTATTTTTATTATAAGCTTTATTCTACTCACCACTGCGATTTTAAAATATACCAATACCGTAGCCAACCTTCAACAACAAAATAATATTTATTTCTTCAGATAAAGCTAAAGCCAAAAAAAAATAAAAGTTTATCTTTAAGAAACTTGTTTTTAACATAATTATAAGCTTTTATTCTACTCACTACTACGATTTTAAAATATACCAATATTACAGCCAACCGTCCGCAATGAAATAATATTTATTTTTATTATAAGCTTTTATTCTACTCACTACTGCGATTTTATTGCAGCTAGCCTTCCACAATGAAATATTTAGCTAAAGCCAAAAAAAATAAAAGAAAGCTTATTTTTAAAAAATTCGTTTTTAACATAAACTTATTTTAAAATACGATAAATCGGGTTGGCACAAATTTCGAAACGTAATAAAAATTTTACGTTGAAACACAGGAGAGGTTTTCACCGACCACCAAATAAAAATTGTTTCCAGTTTGTAGTTATGACATATCATTAATCAATTATTTAAATGACAGGCCCTGTTGACAAAAAAAGTGAAATTTTTTCATAATTTTTTCCTCTTTTCTCCTCTTTTTCCAAAAATGTATACTTACTCGTACATAGATCCCTAACGTTTAGTATATGACGAGATCCAACACATTTGATAAACAACTTTTTATTTTGGTTTTTTCCTTCCAATTTGAACTGATGATCGGAACCAACTAAATATTTCAGAACATAATTTTTTAAACTAATTTTTCTTTGCAAAAAATATGGGAAAGTGAACCGAGAATGGTCACGATGCTTTTAGCAGATTTGTATTTCATGCTGCTGATTTCAATTAATACGAATAAAATTTTCAAGCTCACAGTTAACGGCAATTTCTTCGTTCATACCATATAACCGACCAAACACTTTTTTTTTGTACAAATGCAGGCATCAACGATTCTGTTTTTCACACCTAAAGGTTGCATCTCCATTTCACCAAATTTTTCGCCAAAGCTTAGGAACGTTTATTCAGAAGGTCTATGCCAGACTTTAACTATGTTTCGGTTTAGAGAAAATGTTTTAAGTTTAAAATAAAAAAAACATCCAAATCATCGAGAAGTAGGAATTCTAATGATGTGTTCCCGATCACTATTTTCTACACCGATCTTTTGGTCAATTATCGTTTAGACATGCAGCAGTGTCTACCACGAAAAATACAAATTTCAGTTCCCTGTTGCGTAGGTAGAAGGTTATTTTTTTGTGGAACCATTTTTCTCACCGTTCAACAGCAAATATAGTGAGTACTCGTACTTTTGCGGTGTACAAAGGCACAGAAAAAATTTACCAAATCACTATCTTTTGTAAATTATTTATTTCTCTTTTATTTTTTTGTGTTTTTTTCATTCTATTTCCAAAACTTTTGTAGCTGAGAAAAGAAAACGAAATGCGAAAAAAGAATTTCCCACTAAAACCGCGTAGAAATGTAAATAACTTTCCATAGTAAAAAAAACAAACAAATAAGTGCTGCAAATACGAAAGTATAACGGAAGTTATTCACAGCAAATTGAATTGCTTAAATTTGCACACACAACCTAAAACCACTCCAACTCATACTAAACAACTCTCCAACTAACCAACACTCATGAATTCCTTAGGCTGACATTCGATAGTACAGATTCACTGGGCTTCTACATTGGAGAAACTTGAAAACTAACAACTTAAAGCCACTTTATATCCAAGAAATAATTAACAATAAGAACTTCGGACCTTCAAAAAAAACCCTCATCCAATCATTACCGTACAATCATCAGTTAATTAAAAACGAAACTACGGAGCTCCATTTTACAAGTCTGCATTTTGCAATCGAAAAGAACCCTTAAATTGTTAACACCATATAAACTACAGGAACGTGATTACGTATAGCAACTTTAGCTTTTGTAACCAACCAATCTCTATGCCTATAATCTCCTTGTAATGAATTAATGAACGTCCCTCGCTTATTAAAGATCAATTAATACTAAAAAGTAAATACTGTATAAACAAAATATCATCCAAAAAATTAACAATAAAGACAACAGATCTAAAACCAACTTACTAAATACAAAACGGTACTGACTTTAATACTAGGTATTTCAAACATTAAAATACAATCCAAATTAAATTTATTAATACATGGAACCACGGGTAGATAAACAAACAGAACAACAAATTAAGAGAGATCAAATATAACGTACACCCTTGAAAAACACTAAAGTGAAAAACCAAAGACAACAATCCTCAACCTTAAGACGCGAATATTTACCGATGAAAAGATGAAAACTTCAACTGCTTACTATGCAACACTAAACTAACTATTATAAATAGCAGGTGTTGAACCTGCCAAAAACACGTATAGGTTCTACTAAACTGCAGAAAAATATACTGACCTACTTTTTCTCAATAATTCCAAACATAATAAATTTTATTTAAAAAAAACAAAAACGACTGCGTTAATCTGAATGAGTAGCTTTTATTGGTGGATATGCCCAAATTTATGACAGTAATTTTTTCAATATTTAAATTCTCGTTTTCTGCAATTATACCCTTCTAATTTTTCAATTTTAAAATATGATTAGCTTAGGACATTCTCCGGATAGTCAGAAACATTTTGAGCCTACTTTCATTAAAATCTATGAAGTCAGAAACTTGTTCTGAGCGAACGAAATTCCGTTGGTTCTGGAGGAAGACATACCAAAAATATAATTTCCTCCGTACGCAGTCGGCAATAAATATAATAAAAAAAACTTAAGCGCAGCAATCTTCCCTAGAAAAAGTAGGTTTTCGAGAGAAAAAATTATGAATTTTTATGGTCACATTAATTGTCTGTAAGTTTATATGCGTCAATGGTATGTTATGACTGCATGAAATGTGTTAGCTGCTGAAAAACTATTAAACAATGTGAAATATAAAAGAATTTTTTCTTGAAAATATGAAAAATGAATTCAGATGATAAAGTATGGTACATCATCATATAATTTAAAATAAAACTAATGAAATATAATAAAGTTATGAAATAAAAAAAAAAGACATGAGCAGGTGATTAATTTTTGTGAAAAGAGAAGTTCATGCAAATTAGAAAAAAAGGGAAAAAAGCTTTACCAGAAGTACATAAGGTCGATCAGCACCAAAATTAGTAGCATGCTACAGTAAATTTTAATGAATATTTATTTCAAATTTCGTACATATAGCTCTAAAATTCCACATTTTATGACAAATGTAAGAACAAAAATAACGGTACTAGAAGTACCACCCGGCCAATCCATACCAAAATTAGAAATGTACTACAACGAATCAAAATAAATATTTACTCCAAATTTCGTGGTTATTGGTGCAAAATTGAGCATTTTAGAGCCGAAATAAAAATAAAAATGGTGGTACCGGAAGTACCATCCGGCCAATCCACACGAAAATTGATAGGTCTGGTCCTTGGCTTAGTAAAAATGTTCGTGCCAAATTTCATGATTATCGGAAAAACATTGCGGCTTGTATCGTGGGAACAATAAATTGACTTTTATATATTTACATAAATCTGAGTTATTGGGGCCAAAATTTTTCTGAGGTCATGAAACGAAAAAGTCCCACCCCAACCCTGGGTGCTAATACCGCACTAAGCGTAATAAGTAGATTTTCAAAAGAAAACATACTTAAAAATATTTAATCAGAATTTCGAAATTCCCCATATCGAAACCATTAAAAACAAAAATTGATTTAAATGAAATACCACCATCCTGTCAATCTGCAAGAAAACTGGTAGAATGTTACAATCAATTATAATAAATATATGTTCAAAATTAAGCATTTTATAGCCAGACTAAAAACGAAAAGAAATATTTTTACCGAAAGTACCATCCGGTTAATCCGCACCAAAACTGATAGTATGCTACAATAAATTATTAAATATTTGTTTCAAATTTCGTACTTATTTTTCCAAAATTCTGCATTTTATGACCAATATAAAAACAAAAACAGCGGTACCCGAAGTACCGTCCGGCCTATCCACCTCAAAATTGGTAGTGTACTAAAATAAATTACGATAAATAACTCTTCGAATTTCGTGGCTACTGATGCAAAATTGAGCATTTTGTAACCAAAATAAAAATAAAAATGGTGGTACCGAAAGTACCGTCCGGCCAATCCGCACTAAAATCAATAGAGGACTGGTTCTTGACATAGTATAAATGAAAGTACCAAATTTCGTGATTATCTGATAAAAATTGCCTGTACCGCAAGAACAAGAAATGGACTTTATCTATCTATCAATCTATCTATAATATATATATGTATGTGTGTGTGTGTGTATGTGTGAATTTGAGTTATTGGTGCCAAAATATTTCGAAAAACGTAACCACCCAAACCCTGCGGGGTTATACCGGACCAAATGAAATAAATAGATTTTCTAAAGAACACCTACTTAAAAACAAGATACAGTAAACGGTGATTATGCAGCATATTTACGGCGAACGAGATATGCAATTTGCTTTACATAACGCTTAGTACGTGTTAACATTTTAAGTAGGTTATCTTTTGAAAATCTACTTATTACGCTTAGTACGGTACAAACTCTCGGAGCTGGGGGTGGGTAAGTCTTTCGTTTCATGAACTCAGGAAAATTTTGACACCAATAACTCAAATTCATATACACATATATATAAAAAAATCAATTTCTTGTTCTTACGGTACAAGTCGAATTTTTGTCCGATAATCACAAAATTTGGTACGAACATTTTCACTGAGCCAAGGACTAGACTTATTGCTTTTAGTGCGGACTGGCAGGACGGTACTTCCGGTACCACCATTTTTGTTTTTATTTCGGCTATAAAATACTCAATTTTACACCAATAGCCACAAAATTCGGAGTAAAGATTTATTTTGACTCGTTGTAATACGTTTTCAATTTTGGCGCGGATCGGACGGGTGGTACTTCTGATAACGCTATTTTTCTTTTTATATTTGTCATAAAATGTGGAATTTTGAAACTATATGTACGAAATTTGAAATAAATATTCATTAAAATTTATTGTAGCATGCCTACAATTTTGGTGCAGATCGACCGGACGATCTTCTGATAAAACTATTTTTCCTTCTTTTTTCTAATTTGCATGAACTTTACTGTTTAAAAAAATTATCCACACCCTCACTTTTTCTTTTTTTTTTAAATTATACGATGATTTACCATACTTTGTCATCTTAATTTATTTTTCATTTTTTCAAGAAAAAATTATTTTAAATTTCACATTGTTTAATATTTTTTCAGCAGCTAACACATTTCATGCAATCATAACATACCATTAGCACATATAAACTTACAGACAGTTAATATGACCATCAAAATTCCTAATTCTTTCTATCGAAAACTTACGTTTTCTAGCGAGGCTTGCTGCGCTAGTTTTTTTTTGGTTCATTGAACTCTTGACAACGTAGCCACTTTACCCAGCATCTGGAGATTATTGGTATCAATGTAGGAAAAAGGGGTTTTCGGAATCTTGGAACCAATAGTCTCCCAGCCTGATATTCCCAAATTCTACTTTTTAAAATGATTTAAATGAATGTGTTTCCTCCTATGCCATAACAATCTTCTTTCTCAAAACTCCGTCGATGTTTTCCGTCTCCTGTTCACATTTTTAGTGTCAATTAACCTGCCACTATAAACACCACCACCACGATCCAAACTAATTTTTGGCTCGGAGTAATAAGTACGAGCCTATTTTTTATGTTGCTTTTTTTTCAGTGTTTGTACATTGGTGGAGGCTGTGTCAGAGCTACGACCGCAATTCTTTTCAAGCATAGAATAAGTCACATGGCTGTTAGGCAGATAGTAGGTAGGGGGTACACAGCTGTTAGATTTAACGTATTATGCCATTTTTCATCTTATGAAGTTTTATTTCGCAATTTGTAGAAATTTTTACATTTCCCATTGTAAAGATATGTCATCGGAAGTTTTCACATAAGTAGGTGCTTCTGTAATTTCATTCACGGGAAGATCCCATAAACTATTATTCGCACCTATGATATTGTAAATTCAAATTCGGATATTTTGGACAAATTCAATTCTCTTTGACTCATTCTTTCAATTTGTTTCCGTTGTTTTGGGTTTGAGATGGACTTTCATCCAAATTTGAATGAAGACATCGAGATATTTCTGAAATTTTCATAAAATTACGACTCAAATTACAATCCTTATTTTTATTGACTCTTGATTCTAGGATAAGAATTACAGTTTCAATCACAACTTCGGTAATCGACCGCCTAAGGCTTTATTTTAAATCCAACAGATTACGTAATAACTACTTCCGTTTATTAAGCTCTAAATAAAGGCAAAAATACGTTTATTCGATCACCTATATTATACGTACGGAGGAACGTCTCCTGAAATTACAAAACCAACACATTAAACCATTGAAAAAAGGAAAAAAGTTATTTTAGTGCAAAAGAAACCATTTCAAATTCGCTTTCCAATTTTTACAACGTACGAAAATTCAAGTTTTATATAGCTGCCTCTGTCATCAAATTAATCGTTTCACGTACCATATTTAGTTCGTTCCAAAAAATGTAATCATCGCGGAATTAATGTCGGAGTAGGTATCAAGTTAAAAAACTAATGAAAGAATTTCATTTCAGCAACAGAGACTACAAGTTAAAGCCATAAAAAGCAAGTAGCGCGATTTGTTATACAGTATACACATTAAAAAAGAAGTAGGTAATATTTCATCGTGATTACGTAAGAAATAAGTAGCTATAACCACAATATTTTTGCGCTGGAATAAAATGTTATGGGGCACCGCACAATAGTTCGGAAGAATGACCATCTTCTCGCAAATTAGATTTTTACACCGATGAACACAGTGAAATTAATAGAGTCGATTAGGATTTTCTGTGGCCAAGAGCTGTCAAACTCAGTTTAATGCTAAATTGAATTTGCGCATCTCTCTTCAACTAATGTATCTCGATGTCTACACTATTTTTAAACTACGTCTATAAAGTTAAGATATTCGTGTCATTTAGTTTCTTTTGACATGAAACCAAAAACCATGCAAGCCTCAGCTAAAACTTCCATCATAAGGGCGGGTATAACATCAGTTTTTGTTTTTAACCTACTAAAATAGCAACAGGAACAACAACAACTTTATCATAATATGGTTTTGGCTTGAAAATATTAAGTAATTTTATGAAAGAAATCATAAAAAACTCTAGCGCAGCAAACCTCACTAGAAAATGTAGGTATTCGAGAAAAAGAATTACAAATTTTGATGGTCACAATAATCATCTGTAAGTTTATATGCATTAATGGTATGTTATGATTGTACGAAATGTATTAAGTGTTGACAAAATATTAGACAATATGAAATTTAAAAGCATTATTTCTTGAAATGAAAAAATAATTAAGATGATGAAGTATGGTAAATAATAATATAATTTCGAATAAACTTATAGAAATATAATAAAGTTATGAAATAAAAAAAAACATGAACATGTGGTTAATTTTTGTAAAAAGTTCATAAAAATTAGAAAAAAAAGAGGAAAACAAGGCTTTACCGGAAGTACCGTCCGGTCGATCCGTTTTAAAATTGGTAGCTTGTTACAGTAAATTGTAATAAACATTTGTTTCAAATTTCGTACATATGATTCCAAAATTCCCATTTTATGACCAATATAAAAAAAAACACTAGCGCAGCAAGTCTCGCTAGAAAAAGTAAGTATTCGAGAGAAAGAATTTTAAGAATTTTGATGGTCACATTAATTGTCTGTAAGTTTACATGCGTTATATGTTATGATTGTATGAAATGTGATAGCTGCCAAAAAAAATATTAGATAATGTGAAAAATAAAAGTATTTTTTCTTGAAAAAATGAAAAATTAATTAAAATGATAAAGTAGGGTACATCACCATATAATTTAAAATAAAACCAATGAAATATAATAAAGTTATGAAATATAAAAAAAGAAAACATGAGAATGATGGTTAGGTTTTGTAAAAAGAAAAGTTCATGCAAATTAGAAAAAAGAGGGAAAACAATCTTAACCGTAAGTACCGTCCGATCCGCATAAAAATTGGTATCATGCTACAATAAATTATAATGCATATTTACTTCAAATTTCATACATGTGGTTACAAAATTTCGTATTTTATGATCAATATAAAAACAAAAATAGCGATACCGAAAGTACCCCCCCCCCCCGCCAATTTGTGCAAAAATTAAAAGCGTACTACAACGAATAAAAATAAATATTTAGCACTAATTTCGTGGCTGCTGGTGCAAAATTGAGCATTTTATAGCCAAAATAAAAACAAAAATGGTGGTACTGGAAGTATCGTCAAGCCGTTCTGCACCAATAAAAATTGCGACCTGTTCCGTGGGAACAAGAAATTCACTTACACATATTAATATAAATTTGAGTTATTGGTGCCAAACTTTTCCTAAGGTCATGAAACGAAAAACGTACCCATCCCCAACATTGGGGGCTAATACCGCATTAAGCGTAATAAGTAGATTTTCTAAAGAAAACCTACCTAAAAAGACCATACCTCACGCTGTAGCCAAACCAACGTTATTTTTGATTATAACGAAAATAGAAGAGCGTCTATGCTAAAATCCGTAGACCCAACCACCTTAATCGCATTAATTTTTTTTAAAAAAGGTTTTCTTTATTACCAGCGGAAATTTTTTCCATTAACTACAGAAACCACGAGGGCCAAAATCAGTGAAACAACCAGTTTTTTCTCTTTTTCTTTCTTTTTCTTTTAAAAGATGAAGGTCCAGTTTTTATAAATCTTTGTAAAACCACATTCACTGTTTACTGATACATACGGTAAGTAAAAAAATGTGTTTTTGATAAAAAAAAAAAAAAAAAAAAGTAAGAGGAACAGTTGAAAAGCACACCCTCCTAACACAAAAATTGAAAAATAAATTCGAAAAAAAAAGAAGAAATAAGCATGAACATATAATATTGGCTACAAAAACAAATATGTACTTTATGATTATTTCGTAGTAGTGGATTACAGACAAAATTTCATATCAGGAACTTGTGAATAGTGCTAAAGCTTTTTTTTAACTCTAGCGTAGTAACCACTTCAATAAAAAATGTATGTTTTCAAAAACCAATCAATCAGAACTAAAACTGACAACAAATTAGGGTATAGGAAGATTACATATAATGATTGTTAAATTTCGTAGCCACTGAGTGAAAATTAGGTAGGATTTTAAAGCTCAAAATAAGACTTCAATCGGACATATCAGAGATACTATTCGGCTGATCCGCACTAAAATTGGTAGCGTGTTAGAATACATCTTAGAAGATAGGTAATTGCTCTAAATTTCTAGCTACCTATTGGTAAGAACCAAATATATCTGTAACTATGGTCACGCGATCATGTTACAGAAGTGGCTTCTTTATATAAAATATGGATATGAATTTGAGATTTTAGTGGCAAAAGTTTCCTTGAGTTATGAATCGAAAAACCAACCTACCCCATTCCTAGGTCGTTTCATAAGATCCAAATAAATGCACAATTTTCATAGAAAACTAAAGTAGGTTCTGTCGATTCAGGAAATTGAACTTAGGACTTACATATTCGTCAGCTAACAGCACTGAACTTAACGACATGGTAATTTCACTGCCGGCTATAACTGGCGAATGTATTTCATATAGGGCATAATATGACAACTCCCACAACTAACATAAAAACCTATTTAATTAACGTACTGTATGCAACTGGCACAAAGTAACCTACATTTCATTAGCTAAACAGATAGTCTTCCAATTTTTCGGTAAAAAATTACAAATAATGGTATCCAAACATGAATTCCCTGAATAAAGCTTCAATATTTTCGAACATAAATATTATCAAGGATGAATGGTTCAAACCAAACCATTCTGCACTCATTTTCTTATACACCCCAGTTATCTTTTTATTTCCGTTCATATTTTCTTTCTCCATTAACAAATCTACTCTGATTTTAGGCCTCAAATAAATCCATTAAATACAGACAGAACTGAAGGAAAAGGGAGTACAGAAAAATAAAAAGGTGAAGAGAGAAATTTGAAAGAATAAACATGAAATACACTACAGTGCAGCAAGCCGTTTCACTAGAAAATGTAGGTTTCAAAAACCAGTCACTTTAACCAAAATTGAAAACAGCTTAGTATAAATCATAAAAAAATGATTGCGCTAAATTTCGTAGCTATTGATTGAAAATTACCCATATTAAAGTCCAAAATCGAAATTAAATCGATCATATCGGAAGTACCGTCCGGCTGATCCGAATCCAAATTGGTAGCATGTAAGAATAGAGTATAGTAAATACTTGTTTCATGGGCTGAAAATGAACTATTTCAGAGCTATAAAACCTCTAAAATAGGGATAACAACGGACGTACCGGAAGTACCGTCCGGCCGATCTGCACCAAAATCTATAGATTCTGGTCCTTGAGTTAATGTAAACACTAATAATAGTCGCGATGAGAGTGGATAGGCGGAGCTTAGAACACCGTAAAGCTAGAATTATTTTCCAGGTCGAAAATGAAGCTTATGGCGCCCAAGGTATTCTAGGTCCGAATTTTTTTAATCTTGTTATTCTGATGGGAATTAATATACCGACGTAAACTATTTTCGTATTTCCGATTCTCCGCAACCGGATCAGTAAAATAACCTTCTTTCTTTTGTTTCTTCTTCAGCATCCCGCCAAACTTTCAAGGCAATGTTCACCTTTGGTACTAATGTTTGGATTAAATTTCATGATAATCGAACTGGAATCGCGACCTGTACCGTGGTAACAAAAAATCATATAGGTTCATATGAATTTGAGCTTTTGGATCCAAAACTTTCCTGTGTCATATCTAATGAAAAACGTAAGCTCTCTAGCAGGTCGTTTCATGAGATGAATTGAAACCTACATAAAAATACGACAAAAAAATAAACCACGCAAAGCATTTTGATATCTGATCGTGTGTCAGAGTTCACGGTATAAACGCCCGAAAACATTAATTGGACGTGCGCAAGGATGTAAGATAAGGTTCTTAATGTTCCAGGTCTAATCGGAAATAAATATTTGGTTCATGTATACCCAGTTAATGGAAGATCAGAGTGTTATCACCGCATTTACTTTTCAAGATATTTTGTGACCAATGTATCAATCTTCAGTTTTTCAATTCAAAAAGGAAAATTATAAATACTCCGATCAACATTGCGCGAATAGTGATTTTTTCAATTTTGAAAGTGAAAAATTGTGGAGATCAACGGTCTTCGGAATGACCCAAGAATAAATCGCGTGAACTTTTGCTCGAGCTATTCCACGCATTACCTACTAATCAACTGAAGACAGTGTTAAAAACTAAATTACAACGATCCAATAGATTGCTCACTGTTCAAACGGATCACCGAGTCACGTTGCGACAATACATATATACGAAGATAACTGTTAAAAAGGTCCAAAATATAATTTTTGTCCCTAATTCAGAAAAGAAAAACTGCGAGATGAAGCAGTTTAACGTATACTGTCACAATTTTCTACTTCTGAAAGGGGTAGGGCGCGGAGACACATACTAATTTACAATAAAATAATAATCAGAGCACAAATCATTATTTTTTCAGAACTGCACATCGCTTAAAATACTTCACCATTTGAACATTTTAGAACTGGGGCAATAGGGCTTATTCCTAAAAGTGAGTTAATTGGTTAGCCTTTTACGCGATATAATGGTTATATTTTGGCACAAATTTCATGTGTTTGGGTTAAGTACAACTAAAATGAATATATTTTACAAAATACAGTTACACTTAGACTTTTGTACGAATTAGAAAAGTTACAAAATACTTGGTACGTAAGCTACAGTAATAACTAAAGTAACTGAAAAGGCAAAGTAATAATTGTATACAAATGCTACTGTTTTGACAACATAAGATGAAGTCTAAATAAAAAGTTAAGAACACCAAATAAAAAATAAACTCCAAGTTTTGCATAAGCAAACTAATAAAAGGTACTATCAAATTGAGGAAGCACAGCCTCATAACACGAACACATAAGAAGGTTTTAAACACAGAGAGGGCAAAACCCTAAGAACAAAAACAAAATTTTAACTTTGAAATTCTATAATGGCGAAAAATTATAACAGCACAAAAATATACACATACTGTGTGGCGAACAAATACAGACAGAGCTCTGGATAAAGTTAAAGAAAAGATTAGACGGACAAGAAGGTGAAACAAGCACAAAAATACAGTGTAGAGCTTATCTACAGATAGCGACGATGGAATATCACACACGCCTATACAAAACGGTAAGATCGTCGATGAAAGCAAACGAGGACAAAAGACACAAGATAAAGATTGTGGCAAATTAGCAGGCGATCGAAGAAGAAATAAAATATGTACGTCCACTAAACAGACGTGAACAGCTACCTTTAATTCTATCTCTTTTTTAACCGAAGATGTTATAACATGCACTTATCTTTCATTTTATACTTAAAACTTTTCAAGTCGGCACTACATTGCAAACAAAAAATCTAACTTGATACATATCTAATATCATATGCAACACTAATTTAAGTTTAGAACGACAGTAGGTACCTTACCTAAGCCTACGAGTTTGTCCACTAACACTGAATAAAATAACTAAAATAGGCTGCATAACTAAGCTTGAAATTTAGGACTAATCCTTTTAACATTTTTTCACACACGCATATACATACATCTAGGCACATAAAACATTTTTTATTCGAAATTTTTGGTTACAAAACTAATGAGAAAAATAAAACTAAGTAGCTCCATCATCGCAAGTCGTTTTCCACACAAATTTCACAATAACAAATTTTAAAGATTCTGGTGATTCCCACAAATATTTTTTATTCTGTTGTTATTGTTATTAGGAAAGTGGCTGAAAATACCTCACAGATATTAAATGAAAAAATCAAAACGTGTTTTTGCTAGTTTTTTCACGCCTACCCCAAGGGTGCTAAATGAAATGGTACAGATTCGGTTCATTCGATTTTCTATTAAAACGAAATATTACCCCCAAAAAATAGAGCTTTCCCCAAATTGGTTAACAACGATATTATTTAACGTACGAAATCGTTGGAAAAATACTCCATTCGATTCATCGGGGACAAATTATTAAACTCTGTTTGAAGCTTGCGCCGTAGGATAAATTTCACTATTTTTGACGAAAAAGTATTGTACACAAGGTGATTCGTACTCGAAAAAAACTGGCGAAATTTTTTGTTCTCGGCTGAAGTCTCATAGGACTTCAGGATTTTTTGAGCCGAAAAATTTTAAAAATAATTTAATTTTTATACCTGTATGTCGCAGTAAATGTCGATCGATACGTTTCACTTTAAAAAATAATACGATGAAATAACAATCCAGGTATGTTACTCAACTATTAGCAAAACGAGTAATCCCAATGAGTTGATTATCACGAGTGGTTAACTAGTTGAGAACGATATTTTTTGTAACACTCAACCGAAAAATACGTTTTTTAATGCCCTTTAACTGAACAAAAAACAGTAAATTTCAATACGATGCAAAAAAATATTGTCGGACGCATGCGCAATTTTGAGTTGACTTTCTCACACGGCTCAATCGCTTTCTTGCACGGTTTGATTACTTTCTTGCAAGGCACGACTATTTTTCTAGTTTTTTGTTTTTTCTTAAGTAAAATTATAAGGTTTGGTAGTTATTAGATTAAAAAAAAATTTTGAGTAATTTTTTCTTGGATAAGGGAGGTGAGAGGGATACGAAGATTTTTTGGTTTAAGAAAAAGTAAAATTATTAATTATTATTTGTTTCTAAAAAAGACATATTTTTACCAATTTTTAAAGGAGGGGGTGGAGAAAAAAAATAGTGAGATACGAACGCAAAGTAGGTGATTGACACTTGTGTGATTTACACTTGTATCAAAATCACCGACTTTCTTCCCATGTATCACTAATAACTATTTTTCAACGAATCCATCAGAAAGAAGTTATTATTTATTGGTTTAAGTGGGTAAATTTCATTTATAAACAGAAATTCAGACAATAATTATATAAAAAAATTATGGAAAAGTGAAACTTTGTTGTTTGTAAGCATCACCGTGTAAAATGGCCCTTTTTCCTAGTGGAATTTTGCCACTTGCGTATGTGTAAACGGCGCTGTGAAGAAATTCCATTACTACATACACTAGTAAAGTAATAAAAATCATTACTGACCATTGTTCGGAATCGAATTAGAAATCTCTTACTTTGCTTACCAAAACTGATTTAATGATAACTTCTTTTTGATGTATGAATTGAGAAAAATTTTTTGGGTTGGTGATATATATAGTTTTCTTTTTCTTAAAATTTATCATGTTATTGTTTTAAATTAATATCAAATTTCAAAAAACCGAAATAACGAAACTAAGTCAGAAAAAAGGGTCAAGGATTTTCTAAATAAAATAGCAGGTAGCTCAAATTTTATAATTTACTTTCTTTGATGCTTAATGAAAGATTGCCCATATGCAATAAGGATCAGCTGAGGGGCTAAACTGAGTGTAGTAGTAAGACGAAGAAATTTAATCTTCTCAAGTTCTCATATTTAATAGAGAATAAATTTAGAATCCATCAAACATAAATCACAATCTTTCCGGTAAACATAAGAAATTTGTGAGGGACGAGTTTAATTCTTCTTTGGAAGCAAATAGCATTCTCATCGGGGACGAGTTAAACTATGACAAAATGGTCAAACGGGGACGAGTTTAGTATTACCTAAGGAGATATGGCTCATACACTTGAACACGTTCAAACCTGTTGGGTCTACGCAAATAGCAAAACGTCACTTTTCTCAATTATATGGCAACAAAAAACTTGATCACCGCATGACAATACCTTCTTCCACTTACCTGGCTTCGTTATTTTCGAAAATCAGCGTTCCCGACGTCTGCGCAAAGTGCTTTTCATTTTTCGCAGTGTTCTCAACGGTGACGTAATCGATGGTGACCCTGCCTCTGGCTCCGCTGCTGCGTACCACCTCCAGTCTCAGCACACCCACATTTTCTGACACCTCCAACGATGGCGTCGCAAAGCCGAAAACGCCGCAATGGTCATCGTCCAAAATGATGACAGTGGCGGTGGAGGGTGGCCCCAGCAGCACCGGTCTCTCGTTCACGACCGGTGCTGCGCCGCCGCCATCGTTCGGCGGCGGCATCAGCACCGCCTTCGTCAACTTCACGTAGAAATATTCGTCCTCCTCGAAAATATCGTCGTCGATGACCCGCAACCTGATCGCCTTCCGCGTATCGCCAGGTGCGAACGCGATCGTGCCGCAGACCCCGTCGTAGTCGGATCCGGCCACCGCCGTACCGTCCTCCGTCGCGTAGAATACGCATACGGCCTGCGACAAGTCGTCTCCTTCGCGCACGACGCTCACCTCGAATTCGCCAATGTTCTCCGGAACCGAATAGTGGTCGGGGCTGAAGTACACCCTGCTACCAGGCGACGTCTGGCCGACGACCTCATCCGGTCGGCAGCGGTGCTGCTCACGCTTCGAGTGCGTCCGCGCCACGCCACCCGTGATATTCTTGTTCGCCCGAATGCGGTAGAACGCCTTACTCTTGCGGGTGCGCCGCTCTAGCTCATCGACGGCCATTTTTTCCAGCTCGTCGGGCGTCGCACTTGAGTGACGCTTTTTCAGATCGCGCAAAACCAACGCAAAATGGTGCGGATCGGTGACGCAGCTCTCCTCCAGTATCTCCTCTTCGATCTGCGTTTCCTCTTCGACGTCTCCGCCTTCGGCCGCCACGATCACGCTCCGCCGGTTCAGCCGGTATTTCTTGAACCTCGTAATCTTCAGCTTACGGTCGGCGGCGTAAGCGGTGAACACGGTCGCCGGAAAGAACAGGAACGTGAGGAACGCCTCCCAGCACTCGACGACGCCCTCGGAGGTGACGGCCAGAATCACGTACAACCAGATGTAGGCGAACACCGACCACGAGGCGGTGACGAAGAACACGCCTAAATGCTTGATGCGGCGCAGCTCGCCGTCCGGCACAACGTACACGCACACCGCCATGATGACGAACAAATTGAAGGCCGCCGAGCCGACAATGGTACCCGGCCCCAGGTCACCGGCCCTGAAATTCTTGCCGACGATTTCGATAATCGAGAGCAGGATCTCCGGCGCCGAAGAGCCCAACGCCATCAGCGTGAGATTAGCCACCGTCTCGTTCCACACGCGCACCTTAACGCGTCGGCCATCGGCCCACCCCTTCTTGCGAATGACCACCTCGCGCTCCTGGGACGTGATCACCTCGATGGCGCCCATAAAGCGGTCCGACCCAATGGACACGCCCAAAAATAGAAAGCACAGCGTGACGAAGTATAGGGTGCCGCGCAGCACTCGATCCCACAGCGTGAGGTGGTCTTGGGGCTGCCACACCGGCAGCAGGAGGCCCTCTTGGCATTTGGGCAGTTCGTCGTCGATTTGGGCGGAGGAGGCGGCCGCGACCGCTGGCGCACACCCAATCCGCGAGCACGCACACAACAACATAACGCCGAACGTAACGGCCGTCACCGCAGAACGCATTGCAACCGCGTCGATGGCGTCCGCAACCCGTTTACGTGAAGCAAAATTATTGGGCGGGAAACTTTCGAAAGCTCCATTCGATCATGGCGCACTAGTGCGTGCCGAACGATCTTATCGTCAACTGAATTGGTAGCGCACAGCCAAACGTTGTACCGCGTGTAGCTTTCTGTACGCCGATGTCAGGAGAATAGCGCCACAGCGTGCGGAGGGGGTAACAACGCAAAGCGGTTACACGATGGGGTAGTTTTTCGCACGACCGCTAACACCGATACCCCTTCGTCTGTTCAGCGTCGACACAATCACCTCACTACCTCTTCCAGCACCTTCACCTTCACAATTATCGCACAGAGGCACGCAGTCTCTTTTTCCGCGTACGCGGGGCGGGGAAACGTACCACTTTTTCGCAAATCGGCCGAAAACGCCTTCTACGAATACAAAATTTGTAAAACTTAGACCTACGTACTATTTTTCTTTTTAACTGGCTTACTCCGCAGGAGTAGGAAGCGTTAACAGAAGGTTTCGAAACAAATTTTTTAAAAGCAAATTTATGGGTCCACATTTTTCGTACTACAAGGCCGGAGGGGTGGACCAGTTTGAATTATATCGCCGGAACGCTGTATAAACCCTTTTCAAATGGAAATATTCGTAAATTCGTTGGCTACAAGGAAGTACCGTAATACAGAAGGAAAGAAAAAGCGTGAACAATAAGAGGCAAATAAAGAAGGAAAAGATGAAGGTAACTATCAAACGAACCACAAGTTTAATATTCCCAAAGAGATACTGAGAAATGAATATAATAAATTAGCCACGTCGAGAACGGTGTTTGAACAGGAAATTATAGCTCTGTTTGATAAGATTACACTAACTTACACCAACTTACACAAGAATGGATATTCCACAAATATTCTAATAAAACTTTGTGCCGTCATATAACATTTCTAAATTTGTGGAATTGCCCCCCCTTGTGTAGGTGAGTGTAAGTTGGTATGGTTCTATCTTCCAAAAGTTTGAAGGCCAAAATATTACGGCGGTGTATATTCCCAATGAATTGTGAAAAATAAACTTCACACCATATCCTGAGTTCCTGTCCAGGGGGAGGGGTCAAACGCATGAAAGTTTAGTTTTCTTCGATATTCGTCATTAACTATAAGCAATATACAATAAAAATACCGGTATTGTAAAATAAAAATAGTATTATACAGCCTATGTATAATTTTGAACTATAGTACATCGTATACCAATGAGGGAAAGTAGTTTTTTTTGGCAGACACTGATTTTATGTGACGTGTCGTAGGCGAGCCTAGCAAACCGAAGACAAGGGTTGCAAACAGGCGAGGCAAAAAAAATACATTCCCTCCCTGGTGCACACTGTACTTCATGCAACGACCACCTTAGTGTTGACCTTATGATAAAATTGTAAGGAACTTTTTTTGTACGGAAATTTATGGGCTTTATTTTTATAAAGACCTATTTGTACTGTAAAACTGAACGGGAAAAAGTTATCGTGAAAAAACGGGTTTGAGTTGTCTTCTAATATATTTTCACTAACCATTAACTCAAAATAACTTTGTTTTTAGTGAAATCCGATGATAAAAATTAATTCGTCATTAAAAAATAGGGGTGGTTATCGCTGAAAAATATTTTATACATGTGCGTACATAGTGTCTTCATTAATGGAACAGGACCATCGCAGAAATAATATAAAAAATAGTAAGGTACCTAGTTCTATTATTTTCATTCAGGAACAGCCTTTAAATAATTTCTTTGACGGTTCATTTCCATTATTATTGGCAACATCATGTATTAGTTCAATAAAATAAGGGTTTCAATTGGAGTTAATGGTTACAAAAGTTTTATGAGTAAAACATTCTGGGGGTGGGCTTCCTCAATAAGTGATATAAGTGCTCCACTTCACAACCGGTTCTTCCACCAACGAACAAACGGCTGCAATTTGTCACTATTTTTAGTTTTTTTTTCAATTCTTTTCGAGAACTAAGCGATCTAAATTAAAAGTAATTTAGTATAAAAATAATGTTCATAAAATTTACAACAAAACAGTTTCTCTGCAATGTTTGCATCCCTACTTTAGAGGCTGAAATACAGGGTTGTAAAGAAGAGCATTCTTTCTTCAAAATTATAATTATCAACATAATTCATAATTTTCTTATAAGTAAGCTGAAAATGAACTGTCGATGGAACAAATTAACACATATTGATATTTTTCATCAGCAAGCAGTCTATACATCGTATTTCATGCTTGTGCATACACGGTGGTGTTCCCCAATAATGGAAATGAACTTTCAGAAAAGTGATGAAAAAAATTACAGTTTTCCCAAGATTTTTCTAATCGCTTATTTTTATTATTTGGGACATCCTGTATATGAAGGACTGAAATACGTTGCATAGACTATAAACACCTACTGATGGAAAGTCTCAGCATGCTAATTATTTAGGCCATCTTTCCATCTGTATTCATTTTCAGCTCCCAATACGAGGGTTTTCACCGGGTTTCTTTATAACTTACAAGCCAGCTTCTAAAAAAGCGAAATTCCACGATCTTAAAGTTTGAACGATGCTAAACTTTTCGATTGTAAACAAGCTAGTAGTTGTTTGTTTACATTACCCGCAGCTTCTAAAAAAGTCGACTTGTAGCTAGTAAAAAAGACTTGAGAAAACCTCACTAATAAGAAAATAATGCATATTATTACACGGTTGACAGAAATACACTTTTTTACCATACTGTATCTCAGCTTTTATAATAGTTTATGAAAAAAATAAATGAGAAATTTTTTGTTTCAAATTTTATATTTCTTAACTTAGTGCCAGGTTACCACTCTTCCCGCGTTTAGCGGGACTGTCCCAATTTTAATGATTTTATCCCTTGTCCCAACTTCATGTTAATTCTATGCCGCTTTTGGCTGATTTGAAAATTCTCATTTAAATTTTCAACAGTACCCCCGAATAATCCCCCAAAACACTATATCATACCAAATTACTGATGTTCTAGAACACAAAAAAGACCAAAAAATTGTTTTTCTCTCCGCTCTCCATATTCCTTTATTATTTTAGAGAAACACCCTTTCCCAAAGTAAATTCTGCGTATGGCCCAGCTTCCCTTATTGTCCCATTTTTGTTTTCTTAAAAAGTGACAACCCTGTTTTGTACGAGACTATTTTTGTTGTATATCCCTTATCTATCGAAGAACGCATCAATAGAAAATGCACGAGTTCAAAAACCAGCTATAAGTTAGGTACTACTGAAATTGGCAAAAAATTAGTATCTATATGTATAAACCATAAATAATGATGGTGTTAAATTTCGTAGCTATTGATTGAAAATTACGCACTTAATTGGGTCCAAAATCATAATTAAATCAGACATATCAAATTTATCGTCGGGGCGATCCATATTATACCTACTCGGCAGAATGTTAAAATAGATTATAGTAAATATTGTTCCAAATTTTATAGTTATTGGTCAAAAATTAAGCATATTAAAGATAAAATAAACATAAAATTAGGAAGAACGGAAGTACGTGGAGTTGATACACACAAAAATTGACAAAATAAACAGTTTTTCTGCATTTCGTAGTTATTGATTGAAAATTAGGCATTTTAGAGCGAAGGTAAAAACAAAGTTGGAATTACTGGAATTACTATCCTGCCGATCCACACTTAAATCAATAGGTCAAGACCTTGGCTCACTACTAATATTCGTAACAAATTTCGTTACAACCGAACAAAAATGGTGATCTGTACCTTGGTAACAACTATTGAATTTACCCCAATTACATTGGATAGTTACCACATCTAGTCATTTAAAATTTTTATTTATTAAATCCTTTCAAATATTTTTTTTTTCTTACACATTTTTTTTCTCTCATTTTAATTTTGGTTTTCAGAAAATATCGAAACCTTTTTCCCAGTTACCATGAATTAATACTTTCTTTCCACAGGTCATTAGTTAGCTAACCTAGCTTCATCATGTATATTTATTTATTTAATCATTCATTTTATTGAATTAACTTGCAAATTATTTTTGGGTGGTAAAAGTCTTGTTTATTTTTTTTACTTTATTTTATCTGAGGGAAGTGTCCAATCGCAACTTTACGTGTGTTCTCTCATGCCCAGAGTGGACCTACTTGGAAAACACACAAGGACAAAACTATATACAATCGTTACTATTTACACTGTTTGGTAAACACAGGGACGGCAATCCTTTTCTTGCGGCATTTGCTGGGGATTGATATCCGTAATTTTTTTTCCTTTTTTTTTAACTAATCTCATTCAGTTAATTCAAACATAATGAACATTGAATCTAATGATAGAGTCTCAAATATTTTCTGTGAAAATGGCTACGAGGGATGGCGTGCAACCATCATCAGCACCCTTATAGGCAAAGCCTGCCATTCCACAATATTTCCAACTGCAAGAGAAACTGGTTATATCTATACTACTTCAGAAGAAAGGCTCACTTCTAAATGGCTTAAATTTTTCCAAACTCAAGAGAGAGCAAAAGCTCATATTTTTGAAAGACTCGATAAGCACATACTACATCATGTCAAAACTTGCGATGTTGTTTCACAAATTTTTGAAATTCTTGATGCCCGATATAGAAATCATATTCCAACAAATATTATGGTTCTAAAATCTTCGACCCTGGGAGAGGTACCATCCGTAGATTCCTGGAATATTTTTCTACAGTTGTTGAGGAACTTTGTGATGCTAATTACCTCCTTTCTGAAGCAGATGAGATAGATCAACTTATGATGTGATTACCTGAAAAATTTGATACTGTCTTCACTGAATTCTGATAACTCGAACATGAAAAACAAACTACTGTTAGACTTACAAAAATGTGACTGAATCGAATATTTTAACAAAACTTTTCCTGGGTTTGATCAGCCCAAGCCTTCTTATCAACCTATAAATAATAGAAGAAATTTTTGAAACAATAATGGTAACTCTAATAATTAAAATTCAAATTATAAAACTACCAGTTATCTAAACAATCACAAGAATAACTAAGAAACTTCAAATAATTATCCTCCAAAGGAAAACGTTACCCAAATGGATGTAACTTGCTTTAGATGTAACAAAAAGGGGCATATGTCTAGAACATGCCCCAATGAGAAATCTAATTCAAGTAACACTTCTCAATCCCTCAACCAAAATAGTAGTTCTAAACTCCAAAATTCCACAAACACGAATTCCCAAAATAAATCCCAAGATAAATCAAATTTTTGGGTAAAATATTCAATGATGCTTCACTCAAATCTCAATCATCTAAGTTTTGAAGATATTGATGAAGCATTCCAATGGCCTACCCCCTCCAACGGTATCAAAATCCAAACCCCAAAAAAACCAGTTACATACTATGTTACTAGATAACGGAACTGATGACCATATGGTCAATGACCTTTCAAAATTGAAAAACATTTGTAAAGTAGACAATATTCGAAAAGCACTTTGTGCTAAAAAAGGAGTCTTTGTAAATCCCACACACGTTGTATCCATGTATGTGAATATCTGCAATTCTAAAGCAGAGTTTTCCACAATACATCTCAAAGAAGTTTATTATGATCCAGATTTAAGCCTTGACATTTGGTCAAGAGCTAAAATTATGGAATCAGGTATATTTAAGATAATTACTGACATGGATCACACAGACATAATCAATAAACAAATGGTGAAATCATCATAACTGCTCCAAAGAGAGGTTCTATGTATTATATTGATTATGAGATAGTGGAAGAAGAGAAAGTCTATCAGGAGCTTGTATGCATGCCTGTACCTCATTCAAACTTAGCTCGGGATGATCATATAGACGATCATAACCAAAATTTCAAAGATAAGAATGAGGAAGAAGTTGATAATCTACAATGTGAACAGGAAAACATTGACAACACACAAAATTTACAAGATGCTGTAGTGGAAACAGCCCCACAGGAGGTTTATACCAAATCTGAGGAAGAATTAGACAGTGAAAGTGTCGGTATAAATAGAAAGCATAAAAAAATCTAAACAAAACTAAAACTCTTTGGCATAGATGCTTAGGTCATTTGAGTGGCAAAAGCCTTAAGGTCTTATTGAAAGTAGTAGTAGGTATGCCCCAAAATTTAGTATTCAAAGATGATGACTTTGCCACATGCGAGATTTGTATAAAAGCCAAATCCACCCAACTTGGTCACCATGTTGTGAGAACAAGACCAACTAGGAGAATGGATGTAGTCTCATCGGACATCATTTGACCTTTTCAAGATGCGTATAATGGAGAAAAATTCATAATAGTGTTTCAAAAAATATTTAAATTTTAATTTAGGTACTCATATCTGTTTAAATTTTTCAAATTTTTAGGATAAATTATTCAAATTATTGGCAAAACAAGTAAAAACCTCATTATTTACAAATGAATTGATCATGGAATTAATCTCAAAAAGATTTATTTGATTTATAAAGCAAAATAACTTTGAAAAGTAACATGAATATAAAAAGGAACTTCGTATATCATAACACATCAAAACGTTACAACAAGAATGACGTTACAATATTTCAGCTGAGAAAAAGCGTGGTTCTCGTAGAGACACTGTTACCAATAAGAGACACCAAGAGAAGGAGGTGCAACGTTGCCACTTGTGGTAATGTCTAACAGACCCAAAAAGTAATAAATAATTAATAATTAATAAAACTATGTAAAGAAGTTTGTGAAAAAAATGCAACAGCAAATTGCATAAAGTGATTTTTCTTTTAAACTTGATCACAGTCATATTGCCAAATATATGTTAATAAAAAAAGAGTAAAAGTGATGAATTGCCCACTTGAATTCAAATGGTATAGTCCGGCTACAATACAATAATTTAAATTTTTAAAATTTGCCTAGTTGATTTTGATTAATAATTAAATTTTTGAAAAAAAAATGAAAACGACCGTGTGTAAGGACATAAAACATAATATAACTAAAATATTGATAACAAGTTTTTCAGGTTTTATAACAGTAATTTTTTTTATAAAGTGAAATTACAACTAACGCAGTCACTGGCAGAAATGCCTTCCAAGTCATATGTTATAAATATATACTACAAGATTTTTGAATGAATCAATATAGATCCCTTCTTATTAAATATTTCCCTGGTGCAATGTTTGGTAAATTTAACATGGATTTGACAACTTTCAAACACATAGCATTGTTACATCTATTCAAAATAATAGGGGGTTTTATTTGTTAAGAATGTTTGAATTCCTTAGATATACTGTCAAAAATTCTCCACTTTCCATTTGATTTCAATCAATTTCATATTAAACTTAATGATAGGTATTTATGAAATCAACATTCGTTTAAATATCATTTATTACATAATTTAATTAGTGAGAACCAAACAGTATTGATTTTCATATTAATATCAAAAGGTACTTCTGCCAGCAATTGCGTTAGTTGTAATTCTAATTTGTAAAAAAATTACCATTATAAAACCTGGAAAATTTAATTTCAACATTTTAGTCATAATATTATGTTTTACGTCCCTAAAGGCAGTCAGTTTCATTTTTTTTTCAAAAATTTAATTATTTGAATAATTTTTTATGAAGTGCCAAATGAAAGTCTCTAGCAGTTTTTCACAATAAGAAATACGATGGAACATTTTTGGAAAACTTGAAGATAATCAATCAAATATAGTCTTTTTTTTGACTGAATGAAACAAATAACGCTGGTCATGCAAAAAAAGTAAATGCAGCACCCACGAAAAAATTTATCATTTGGGTTTACTACACGTCTTGCTGACAGGGCAAACGATGTTACATCTAGGGTTCGGCTTAAACCAGCTAATACATATTCACAACTGTTGCCTGAAATATATACAAGACTGACAAACCAAATGGAGAAGTCTTCCACCAAAAATCTGGTTCTTTTTTAAAACACAATGGTGCTTTAGTAGTACAGATCTTCTCTTTTTCACAAATATTTCTCCAAATTGTTCTTCAACAAGTCTTTTTTTTATTAGGTATCATAAAAAACCTATACACTGAAGAGTTGGCTGTTGCAGATAATAGAAACCAAAACCATTAAAAAAGAGTTGTTCACACAAAATGAAATGTGAATGGTCATGTATGTTTTTGCTATTTTTCAAACTCCGATCCCACAGGCCACAACAGCAGCGAAACCTGTTCGTGGGATCTATTTCTCGGATTCAAGTTTGGTGGAAAAAATTTACATTTGTCAGTCTGGTTATACAATAGTATATGTAGTCAATGTTCACAACTAATAATCAAAAGTTTTGCGTACGTACTTGGAGGCAGGTTAATTTGGATAAATGACCACCAACTTCAATGAAACTAAGCTGAAGAAACAAAAAACACTGCGATACTCTTTCATCAAGGAGACACTGGGGCGCCTGACACAAAATATACATTTTGAAATTTGAATGATATTTATTTTCAACTATCCACGCAAAAATTTTATTTATAAATATTGAATAATATGATTCACTTCGCTGAAATTATATTATGTTCAGCAAACAATTGGGTACACGTAGTAACCAGTACAAGCGCATTACGAGCATGAAAAAATATATGAACTAATAAATTACGGTTCATGAAAATGAATAAATACGAAGGAGAGTAAACTGGAAAACAATCATTAGAAATTGATCATTATCAATATTATACATCAAATCAAAAATCTCAAAATTATTTCTTTTGGTGACATGTAAGCAGGCGATGGTATTCAAAAATTCATAAAAACCCGCCTCAAAAAAAATACTTCAGTTGACCCTATAATATAGTCAAAGAGTTGACCAACGATAAAAAAATTTCAAAAAAATCATTGCCTGACTCTAGATTTGAACCCACGTGTCTCCAAAATGATATTCTGCCATTCAACCAGACGGCCATGGCGCTGAGTAATAGTGAGTGAAGTCACAACAATACAAATACCCAGCCAAATAAAACTACATAAAATTTACTCGTTTCATCCGTTGCGTGTAAGACATGGATATGTTAGATGACATGTAAGGAATAGATATATAATATGCTGGATGCCTGCTTTATGGATAGTTATTCAAAAATGATAATCTTTCATAAATCACCTTAAATTATATAAATTAAAGAACCATTAAACTATTAAAGTACTAAACTTTCTCTATCACTTGTTTATTTCGTTTATGTCTTGTATTGCTCATTTTAATCCAATAATTTGTTTCAAAATTTTCTTTATCCCTCTATTCATACAATAGCTCTAGCCTCATCTATTTTCTTCGTACATCAGATCCGGATCAGCTGAATCTTGACAAACGCTAAGGATTTTGATGTTTGTATTTTCATTGTTTCAGTCTATCCATGTCCGATAAAATATATATAATTGCTTCTTGTGTGTTACCTTATCTGATGTACTAGCTCAGTACTTCGTTTGATTTTGATTCGTTGAACTGTGTTGAGAATGGTTCGAATTCTATTTAACAGCGTCCAATCTATCAGCCTGTGGCTTTCGTCGTCTGCTCCATCCTTTCCTGTTCGTGGAGATCAAGTAAATATTTGCTAGCTGTTTCTGAACAATTTCTCTGACGAATATCCACCTTTTCACGTTAATCTTTTTCAGATATCTGTCATACATAAACCAGAGGAGTTTCACCAAACCTTGATCCGCTTATGTAACCAAGCCAATCGACGTATATCGTTTGCGTCTCTCTATCTTGGAGTTGGCGAGAAAGAACAAAAATTGGTAAAATAGCTTTAATTTACTTCCATCCCTTCGTGCTTCTGGATTCACATTGTGTTGCAATTACTCAGGTTGATGCTATTCAACAAAGATCTCTAACTGTTGGTTCTCCTTTGAAGATAAAAATTCTGCTGGATGCTATTAGAGGATCTCGAGGAGAAACAAAAACCTCGCGAACAATGTTGTTACCGTTGTTGAAAAATAATCCTTCGTGCCAGGTTCTGTCCCCAAGTGGAAAATTTTTCATTCCATACTCTCCATTATATACTAATTTTAAGATATGATTAATTTTCAGGTAGCATTATTTCATTCTCCCAAACTAAAAGGTATTCTTCGTGCTCTTCTACCCATGAGATATAATGAGTTAATGGGACTGCAACATATCAAATTATACATCATCGATGACAATGTCATTATGAGTGGGTACGTTATTATTTTAGCCGTAAGTGTGACTTATGAAGTTGATCACATTTTGACATATTCTTTCGTATTGCTTTAGGGCTAACTTGAGCCACGATTATTTCACCAATCGACAAGATAGATACATACACGTGAAAAATTGCCGTCAGCTAGCTGATTTTTTCGATGAATTGATAAATATTTTGTGTGATATGTCTTTGCAGCTGAACGCATCAAATATAACTACATTTCCGAAACGCCCTTATCATCCTTATAAAGGTTCTAGCCGATTGTTCGCCAGTGAATTACAACGTCGAATAGAGTCATTCTACAAGTCTCACATTAACTCGACTCGAAATATAGAAGGTATTATAGAAAAATATTTCTTTCCTTAAAGTTTGTTCCAAATTAAATGTACTATTAAGAACTTTATCTCAGATTTGAGATGAAAGGTGTATTGCATTACGATTCATTTTGTATTGTCTGAGTTGGAATGATTATGGCCTCCTACAAAGAAAATTGTTTAATTGTCCTTTTGAGAGTACTATAATCAGTTTTGTTTAAAATAAATTAGATATCTTTGTATATTATTTAAAAAATATGATAATGATTATGTTGTTTTAGACAGTGACACTTGGATATTTCCTACTGTCGAAGTACCATTTTGTGGCATCCACAACGACAGTGCAATTACGGCGGAATTAGTCGAGTCTATTCCTGATGATTCAAAAGTGTCTTTAGCTTCTGGCTATTTTAATCTGACTGAAAAATTAGTGCAAACGATTTTGAAATCAAAATCGGAATTTAATTTACTGATGGCTCATCCCACTGTTAGTTTTGTTCGCTTGTTTTCCTCCAACTCGACAGATTTTCAATATTTTTAAATAGATAACTCAAATACAATGATATTACAGACCAACGGTTTTTACCAGTCGCCTGGATTTTCACAGCATATCCCATCGATGTATACGGCTATTTGTGAAGAGTTTTATAATAAAGTAGAAAATGCGGGTCAGTGTGATCGTGTTAAATCCTTCGAATACGTGCGGAAGGATTGGACATTTCATGGAAAAGGAATTTGGATTACACTGCCTGGTGAGAAGTTACCTCATTTGACTGTTACCGGATCCTCTAATTTTGGTTTGTGTAATTTTCTACGTTGGCTTTTTTTCGTATTAGCACATCGTTTAGCAAAAAATAATATGGGATTTTAATATCTTTCTCAGGTATTCGATCGAAGTCTCGTGATCTGGAGAGTCAAGTAATCATCGTCACCACTAATGCGAAATTGAGGCTGCAGCTTCATGAAGAACAACAAAAATTATTCGAGTTCGGTCACCTTGTTAGCAGGAAGGTTTTCAACGAAATGGATAGACGAATTCCTCAATGGATTAATCAATTTTTGTGGATTCTTAAAAGTTTCTTATAATTTATTGCGCCGAGAGTAGTTGTACGTAATTTACTCTATGTTTTAGTACTCCACCCCTTTAGTTTTCTTATAATTTTAAATAATGTGATCGATTTAATCATTATTTGGTTATGAGACTTGTTTTATAGTTATTAGGTTTCGGAGTGTAAATTTAAATGATTCTTTTTTATGGAACCGTTAGACTGCCTTTATGTTACCTTTTTGACGTACCTTACCTAATTTACTTAATCTTTCTTACGGATATTTGTTGTGAAAAGCAAGTTGATAAATTTTCATTATTATATTATATATTATAACGAAGTGAAATTGTTTTGCACAAGACAATATTTTCCATGCATTGAAAGTGAAGACGAGGCTAGTCCTGAAAGTAGTGTGTCATGCGAAGGAATGATTTGAAGCGTACGTCTGACCAAAGAGAAAACGTTAATTTGTTATTAACCATTTGTTAAAATATGCTTGGTGTAAATTTTGGATGCCTACGATAAATCGAATTTTTTCAGTGGATGTTGATTTATAGATTTCAATAATTTTTCAAGTCGTAGGCCCAAATTTCCGTTCGATGACCAGTTGAAATGAACGTTACATAACTGCGGAGGAGATAGTAAGCGAAATTTATGATTCATCGGCCACGTTTCTGTTGAATTTGAAAATATTCAGCGGAAAAAAAAACAAAAACGGGTTTCCAAACCTGAAGATAAATCAGAGAATAACTAGTTCAACATCTTCGAAGTTATCAAGATGCCTGGATATTAAATAAATTTTCCTCGAGATGACATCATTTTGAGAACCTTGAGAATAACTATAGGAAAACACAACTGAATAAAATCTGGGATTGCATAACATCCTGTAGAGTAGGTTATAGTTAAGGTTCGCCTATTTGTTATTTTGGAAGAAAAATGACAAAAATAGTGACAAATACGAAAAACAGTCTCGAAAAAATGAAAAAAACCCCGTCATTGAAAACATTCACAGGGATTTGAAGAGAAGTTGGATAAATAAAATCCGTTTTTAAGCAAGGATTTGTTAATGCTATCTTAAATTTGGCTATAGTCTCATACATTATTTCAGATTTCATAATGAGAAAATCAGATTCAAATCAAACGCTAGCACAAATTTTGGGAATATATTACGCCGAAATTTTTATTATTTTAGAGTTGAGAAAAGGTCTTTGATAACCATCATAACAAACGGTTTTTACTTATAGTTGACTTTAATTTGTCTGCTAGTACAAAGATCTTATTTACTGATATAAGAAAAAAAGACACTTTTCGAAAAATTAACATCAATACATATTTATTCTGCGTATTATACGAACACTTGGTAAATCCAAATAAAAATGAAACCACTAAAAAATATTTAAATGCTGTCATAAATGCAATAGTCAATAAAATACATAAATACATTCCAACATTTAATGCTGTGGACGATACAATTTTTTTCTCATAACAAAGAAGAAAAAAAAGACTACACGTTTAAATAATACTTTTTTACAAATTTGGAACAAAAAAATAAAACAAAAAAAAAATTAGCCACTAAATAAACAACATTTCAAACATTAAAAAAAAAAAACAAAAAACTACGATTTAACCTATTAAATTATGGCAAGAATTTCTGAACTCCGCCAAATTACTCGTAGGCCTATACAATTTCCGTTTAAAAACATTGAAAATAAAAAAAAAAAAAAAAAAGATGAAAGGCCATTTAAAATAATGCTCTTTTTTTGCAATATTTAAAAAAAAAAAATAAAAACAAGACAGTAATTAGGTACCGAATTTCTTGTACAGATGAGCATCGAATATAAACTTCAAAGAACACAGACAATCATGGCTTTCAAACTTTCAATAATTAATAAATTAAGGCAAGAGACAAACACGAAATGGAAAATATTAAATTAAAAAACAACAAACGAAATAATACAAACAGAGGTACAAGGTGAACGGTAGAAAGTGGGCAAATCCGCGAATGCGTTGATAGTGTCCGAATATCAACTCCAGTTTCCAGGGAGTGAAACATAAATTGTAATTTTTGGTTCTTCGACGATCAGTGAGCGAAGAAAGGGGCCACAGAACAGATGAATAAGCTACCACAACGAAAGCTATTAGCATGGGGGGCGGTCACCACGCAGGAGGGAATTGAGCAACTTAAACGTACGATGATTGTTGGTTTGAATCGCGTTCGATGGCTGCCAACACGTTACTTTTGTGGCGCACATACAGACGGCCATTTTTCCATGGCCGCTGTAGTTGCACCGGCCGATAATCGTCGCGCAGGCAGCGTTCGCGCGTCCCAGCCACTGCCACCAGGCAGAAATTCGACAGCTCCTCGTCCGAGTAGACCGGAGCCTCTTTGCCCTGTAACAAGACCGACATGTTCGTCTGTTTGACGAACATGTCGACGATGTCGCGAACCGTCGTCCGCGGACTAACGTGGAACTTGAAGCGGACTTTCGTCGAGTCGAGGCCTGTGTTGTAGGCGGCGTAAATCTGCGCAGAAAAGAAGACAACGATCAGTAAGACGGTGAAACCAAAACACGACGAATCAGTTACAAGGAACTTAAGAGAAAGGATGAAAAAAGGAACTGAGTTCGTTTGGTGAAAAAGCTCATATCTACTTCCTCCAATAGGTACTTCAACGAAACGCCTTCAACGGAGGCTGCATTCTCTCGATTTTCTCATTTCTTACCATCGCATAACTTCATTTTTTCACATAACTGCTGACAAAAAAATCAACTACGTCACTCTCATCATTGTTTCCTCCGAATAAACTGCTTCTACAAAATAACCATTTTTATTGAAATTCTCAAATTTCTGTTTTCATTATCGGTAGTTCATTCTTTTCCTCAACAAATCAAGTTCAAATTTCATTTCAATAATCTGCCAATGTGCATCCTCGATACAATTTCTAAAAATAAATTTTCTTTCATTTTGGAATAAATTATTTTCTTTGCGTTTTGGAATCCCGAAATAATAAAATATCATTCTCAAGACAAATTGTTTTCATATACGCAGATCAGGTAGACATTTTAGCTAAGAAAACACTATCTTTTAGAGATACCTAACCAAAAGTTTATTCCGAATATTACGGTAACACCATTCGGCTTCTAATTCAAAAAGTGAAATTTCGAAATATATTCAAACCCACACCTACAATTTCTTTGATTCTTCAAAACTTCTAAAAAAAAAACTTGGGACTTCATTGTTTCGCTCTTTCACTACAGATTTTTTGTTCTTCCTCGAAACAGTTCAATCACACTTATACAAATTAAAACAATTCTTCATAAAACACGCTATACGTCATTTTCCCCACAGTAATGTCACACCCTTCCATATTCAAACTATTATTTTATCTAATGATATAAATGCGTTCCTCCATCTAATCTATTTTGCACGTGCTTCCAAGCTTTATAGAATACAATACAGAATATTCAGAGGTTAAACGATGTAACTTCTACGGTCGATTTTTCAAGTTGAAAAACAATAACATTTGTCTTAAAGAATGCCGAGAAATGACCCCTTTCCAAAGTTATAGCTCCTCAGTGAGGAAAAAAAGTGAAACAATCTGATATAACCTTCCTAAAAATTAATAAAAATGAACGGGTATAGAATAGTAAATATATTGAAAGCCACCACTCTATTTAGAAGGAAAAAAAAAATACACACAAAATGGGTATTCTTCTTTTTTTTGAGACTCGAAAGTTTCTGGGAAAAACAGACTTTAAAATTCAAATTTATGAAAATATTGTACCATAATGTAAGTCTGATGGGGGTTAACATGTGGAGCTACCGGGTTGAGGGCACAAAAAGACGAAATATTGCTTACATAAATTATTAGTTGGACGGGAAAATTAAGTGTAATGAAAAATGTATTCGTACAAAAAAGCGACTATAGAAGAGAATAAAACAAACCTCTATCACTGCAGGGCTCGGTACAGAAACCCCACGAACACAGTTTTCATCTTCAACATCGTCATTATTTCTCCCCCTCGAGGTTGACAACTCATGCGACGAAATGGAAAGAGTACTGCCGGAGAAACTGTTACCGGGTCTATGATAGAAAATATAAAAAAAAAAAAAATTACGAGTTAGTGTTGATATGGTGAATAGCACGAATACGAAATAAATACATATTTGAAAATGACGATAACAGAGAGTGGAAAAATATACAAAATAACTAGTAAAATCAGGCAACTTACAATGAGTTACGATCTTTTTCGGTATTCCGTGATCTATCTACTGGTTCAGTCGAGTCCACACTAGTAGAATGTGTAATAAAATTCATATCTGAAAGAAACGAACAACGTTAATACCAATCACGAATTAGCGATTAAAATTTTAAATCTAAAATTTACCTTCATTTTCGGACGCTCCCTCTAAGGAATTCGATATCCTGTCACTACTACTACAGTTCGTCGTCGTTATCTGAGCTGAAGTCACCGAAAAACTCTCGGACATCAAAAGTTGCTCACTTCGACTTATCTCGTTGGGCATTCGCCCTAAATGAAGATCAATACCAACACCAGACCAGCTACCTCTCGATTTCGCTGTCTTTGGATACGGTGGTGGCAAACACTATTAAAAAAAAAAAAAGAAGAAAATAAGTTATTACAGGTACAAAACTAAAATAAGAAAATAAAATTAAAAGGGTCACGAAGTGAGATAGAATTCGATTAGAACTGTTATAATCATTCATACGAACAATAAATTCTTACTGAGATGTGAAGAAATTTTTGTAAAAGCATCTGGAAGATTGCTATGTTTCCAATAAAAATAATCAAGAACGCAGTTCAGAGGGAAAACTCTCCCAAAAAAATATTTTTAGAGTTGGGAACATTGACCAGTTGCATGAATCTAGTAAGCAAATTATGAAATTTGATGACTTTTTTTTACACAATTTAAAATCTTTGCAACAGTTGACAATTTTGGAGTATGAAAAATTGGCAGTTGTATATACTAATTGGAAAATCGTGCCAGTTGATGACCTCTTTTTTTTTCTCTCTTTTTAACTGTTGGAAATTCCAAAAACTTTCAATAAGCAATTTTCGCTTTTCTTCTCCCGTCCAAAAAAAAAAAGCCTTTCGTCACGTCTTTGAAAGAGTATTTCATAATCCTTGTATTTAGCTGAAGTGAAAATATTGAGGGTTCCCATCAAGAGGGATTTCAATTCAGCCGGCATAAAGCCAAGCATGTATACAAATATTCGAAAACTTCTCGAAACAAAGAGAATAATGGTGAGGAACAAGAGTCTCAGTCGTTTTATGATAAGTACGTACATGATGCGATTCGGTCGACGGCAGGGTGCATTTAGGATGCACATTCAGCAGCTGGCGCATGGTTGTAGGTGACAAAGTCAACCGTTCCCGAGCAAAAGAGATTGCGTCCAACAACCAACGACTCTTCTTCCATGCTGCATTCAGTTGAGCGTGCAACGTTTCCAATTCATTTAGTTTATTTTTTGCCGTGCTCATTTCCGACGTATCGAACGCCTGGACAGACAAAAATGACGCACAATTTTAAAAGACTAGTTTCAAAAAGAAGAAGAATCGACATAAAATGAAGTTCCGAACCAGCCATACCGTGCGAAGATTACGGTGAGCTATGTCCTTGTCCATTTCGATGATACAACTAAGTTTAGAATACATTGAGATTAAGTCTGAACGATAGGTACCGAAGTGAACCATCTCAAATACTTGTACGGTAAGCGGCAACATATCGGATCTCCGAAGGAGTAGTTCTCGCTGACCGGGCATAGAGCACGAAGTTTCTGCGGGTGGCACTATCACTATTAAACTGACGTCTTTATTCACTTCGATCACTTCGGAATCGTACAACCTTTGATGAGAGAAAATTGACTGAAATTGGACATAAACTCATGTATTTTGCCTCATCCTATTTCTGTAGCGACATATTCGAGGGGAAAAAAACAATATGAAGAACAAAATATCCCTTTAGAAATAAAACTCAAACTCCTCAAATGAGAAAAATTTCAGAATTAAAACATTACAAAAAATTAGTTCAGTAAAATATAGATCAAAAATTATTTTTTTTTAAATTTGCATATCCAATTCTATAATTATTTGTTAAAAACAGTAACTTCAATCGTCTCAATAAAAATTGTTGGTACTTAGGTGAAAAGTATGGTTTTGGACGGATAGCTAAATAGCGACATCTGCAAGAAAGAAAATTAGAATTTTCCAGAAAACCGAATATTATTATTTTTCACCATTTGTAATATGTATTGGAAGAATTTTTCAATTCTACTGAGACGAAATTATTCAACAACACAAAACTCGAACTATCTCCCTACAAATAAAATGAACTGACACAATATGATAAAATTGAGGAGAATTTTAAATTCACCGGGATACTAAGAAAGGATCCAGCGAAAAACAAATTTAGATTTGTAGACTTTAAATATGCGGAAATCGATAAACAAAATTGAAATTGAAGAAACTTTTGGGAACTTTTCCACTTTCAGAGAATACTTGAAAAACGAAAAAGGAATAGAATGCAGGAAAAATCGAAACGCACATCGCAAGTAAGAAACATTATGCAACGCTCCAATTTTTTTCAAACTTTGCAACGTAGCCCTAATTTTCTTCGACGAAGTTTTACAAGATGCGTATTTTCAATTAAAAAACTGAACTTTACCTAAAAATGTTTAAATTTGAACTTGAGAAAGAAAAAGAAGAAAATACTGAAAATATAATTCCACCTAATATTGATTTTGTTCTTGAGATGACAGTTTCCTCCAATATTACGGAATTCCTGGTTGCATAAAACTAAGTTTCTATTCTTATCAATGAAACGTAATAATCGTCTCTTTAAACATATTCAAACTAAATATGTACATGACAAATTCAATGATTCACGAAACATTAAAACTGATAGAGCACATCATTGAAATGAAAATAGAAAAAAATAGCTTCAAGACCGAAATTACACTGTCACAAGTTTTCATTTGCGACATCTTAAAATGGATCTTCAAACACCACTAGTTCAGGTGAAAATCCCATTTTATACCCACCAATTATAAAGAATCAAGCATATTACAACTTAATTTTTCGTGAATTTTGCCCCATTTGGATATGCACATTTGCTACTGTCATCAAATAAAATGTAGTTTCACATCACTTATGTGCAATTTGAAATGATGGTAAGCTGAAACCGTACCTGTGATTGAAAGTCTCAGCATCCGGCACCTCCATATAGGCAAACAGTCTTCTGGCGGTAATAACAATTTGGTCGATAAACAGTCTTTGCTGGTACGTGGCAGTAACCAAACTCTCTCGGAGGTTTTTTTTCTGAACAAGCCACTCCCATTCTTCGCTGCAAAGGCAAATTAATTCAATACACGAAACAATCTCAGAAATGTGACCCATAACAAACAACGTGAATACCCACGCGGTAACATGCGGATTGTCTCGAACTTTACAATGTGGAGGTATGTTTGGCATTCGGGACGGAACTAACACCTGAAGAGAGTCGACTGAACTTCTCATCTTTAAGTAACTTAGGTACAGTCCACGCGGCAGTTTAATTTTACTAACTTGATGATACGTGATTTGCTCCTGGATGAAATAAAATCGATTAGTACTAGACGACGAGAACAAGTGAAGCCAGCGAACTGTCGTATTATCTTCTCAAGGGGAAAGAATAAACTCACCGATATCGAAGCTCGAAGGATATCAGCAACATTGGATTCAGAAAAATTCACTATACTTGCTCTTTTAGTAAGCTTGGAGAGCGGTATCCATCGCAAATTAAAAACGGATATGGATTTTGGAGAATGAATGTAATTTATCACAGAAATCACCGTCGTCCCTTCCACGTCTCTAAGCATTTTATTATACAATTTTCCTAAGTCAAGACTGCTTAAAGCGGTCTAAGGTACAGAAGTTACAAAGGTCAACAAGAGGTCGAATTAGTTTTCAATGAGTATGAAGAAATAAGTTAATTTCTACCTGCATATGCGCAGCTGCTTGGAGTAATTTAATTCTGAACATTGCGGAACTGTTCTCCGACTTTTCCAAATCATTTTTCAACCATTTTAAATCCTTCCAGCTAAATGCGACCTTAAGAATATACATTAAATATCCAGTAAGTAGGTTGTACCAAGATTTAAAAAAAAATGGAAGTCGATAGTTACCTTGAAAAACCAATGAAAATCATTGTGGATCTTTTTGGGGTAGTTTTCATCGACTTCGATTACGGGTAGAAAATCTTCGTTTGTGACCAGAACTTTATCTTCGTGATACAGTATACATGCCAAATATACACCTCTGAAAAAAATACATTAATTGTTTAAATTATCCGTTTGAGATTCAAAAGAAAAAAAAAAAAAAAAAAGACCTTGAAGGGAAAGCCAATAAAGATATTTTTACCCACATTGCTTGCAAACGAGGTATTTTAAAAATTGACTTCATGGAGAGATTGGTGATGATGAAAATTATCCGTTTAGTGAGACAAAAAAAAAAATTAGCGGGATTATAAATTCTGTTGTTATCATTATTATGTAAAATTTTTACAAGTTTCAAATTAAACTTTTACGTTTTTTGCGTCTAATTAAAAAAAAAAAAAAAAAAACCGACATTTTTCCATTTAGGCCAATTTTTTTCAGATACTTATCTATAATATATAATGGTGTATACTTACGTTACTCGGTTTATTATTTTGAGAAAACTACAAAATCGATGAGGCTGAAATTTTCACAAAAAATAATACTTATATAGGACCAAGTCTGATAGGAGTTTGGTTTCTATAAGTTTAGTAGTTTCCGAGTAAACTGGAGAACAAAATAATGTGGAAGAAGTGACTTCTATCATAATTCGAGAAAAATAAACTTGAGCAATGTCTTTAGATAGTTTTTATAATCTTTTATTCTACTCACTACTGCGATTTTAAAACATACCAATACTGCATCCAACCTTCTGCTACGAAATAATGTTCGTTTCGCAAGAAGCCAGTCAGAAAAATAAATGAATAAATAAAAGTTCCCTTTTAAAAAATCGTTTTTAACATAAACTTTTTTGTGGATTCACGCCACAAGCAGTATGAGTAAATCCTCAGTATTGCTTTATGGATCTCTTTTCGTGGCCATTTACAGCGCAAGGAGTAAGGAGCGTCTTTTCTGCATTGTAATCAGCAGCTCTTTTGTATTCACGGCCCAATGGGATGCGATGATGAGATATCTTTTTAATTATTTTAATTGTATTATTCGGGAGAAGGTATTTTGAAATCAATTAAAACGAGAGTTTAGATTAACTTGATTAAGTTTTTGGAAAGGTTTTTGAATATTATATTTTAAGTAATAATTATTTAGCCAACACTGAGGTTTATAGGATTCCAAAATTTTTATTAATGGAAGAATTGGACAAGCTGGGTTTTCTAGCGAAGTGATGCTGCGCAAGTTTTTTTTACTACCTAGTAAAATTCGCCAGACAAGAAGCAAATGATTGTAATACAGATGAAGTTAGCCAAACTTCACAGATTAATTAGATTATCTTTACCAAACTTAGAAAAAATCACCATTTATAAAAGCCGACAAAAAATTTTCATGAACGATTGCAGCAAAAATACTTTTTATTTCATCTCACAATACTGAAAGGAAAATACTACAAGGGAATGACGCCAACAATGTTTGGAGTCAATAATTTTTATACCTAATTCAAAATGGATTTTTGAGAATGAAAAGCATATTAAATTGGCACTTAACATATGTAACATACGTTTACCCCTTCATCTGCCCGAATTAATTCTAATTAAACATGTGATACATTTTGTTTTCAAACATGATAACAAAGCAGAGCATTATTTTCATTTTTTAATTTATTTTATTCGGGTAATTAAGGTTCTCTCTCACCATCGATAAGGCCGATTACAGAAGGATGCACCATTACATTCTAATATTAAACTTGATAATATTTCAAATTTAAAATCATAAAAAAAGGGGAATGAAGGGGAATTAAAATAAAGGTAAAAAACAGAAAAAGAAATAATTATTACATTTGTTTCCATAATTTTCAGCAAAAATTACAAAATGATTTTTTAAACACTGATGAGTGGCATTACTGCTCTCAGATGATGTCACACTTCAGGTATTTTTTTAAAATCTGATTTTCAGACAGGTAAACTTACCTCCTCAAATGCTTTTGAAATTTAGACGCAGCGGTGAACAATTGCTTGATTGAAGTCTTTTTACGACGCTGATTCGCGAGTAATTCGCCATCTTGACCTGACAATTCCGCGTTAATTTTTAAATAGGGATGCGTGACAACAACGTTGGTGAAAATACTGTCGAACATATCCCTCATGGAGCTGGAAAATCTGATGTCTTTTTCAGCAATGTCGAGCCAACCTGCGAGACACCATCGTACCGAATAACACATTACTTGTGAATTAAATCGACAACACAAAAATTACCAACATATGGACAAAATAGTAGGTAATATTCTTACTCGAAGGCACCACAAACGATGGCGTTGACAACTTGTAGGCGCTGTACCCTTTGACGTTCCCACTCGCCACTCGAACATAATACGACTGACCTTTGTGCAGATTATTAATGGAGTACTTCAACTGCCTGGTATCGGCAACTTCGTAGTGGCCACATAGACTTGAAAAATCTTCATCTGTACTACATTGAACTACAACAATTATTGTAAAGTAAAATATTTTGAGTAATTTAACTGCTTTAAATTGACAAATATTAGGATGAAAATACGGTGTGGTATATCTGAAATAACCATTAACTCTGCATATGACTGCGTGTTAATACACCATCTTGGTTCCAAGACAACCTGTCATCAAAATTTCAGTTTCCAAATGGATATGTTTATGGCCTAACGTAGAAATAAATTCAAAATTTGTGTGGACATTTTCGCTTCACTATCACGAAATGTATTCCAAAACTTATATTGATTATTGCTAAACAATTTTTTTTTTTCGTTTCTTTTTGATCAGCTATTTCGAAAGTTTAAATTAAACAACAAACAAAGAAGGATAAGATTAAAATACAAAAGAAACGCTTCCGATCCTGTTCTGATACCAACACTGATTATTGCTAGGCTATTTTGGAATACCTTGTCGTGAGAGATATTCTCACCAGAAGGAAATTCTACAGAATTTAAGCGTGTTCAGCCACTTCGTACATAAGTACAGGTAAGCCAGAACCAGACCGAACACTGGCAATTTTAGAGCCGTTTCGGGTGGTTTATATACGGCTTATTTACATGCACACTAAGACACGTACGTAAGAATATACATAAGTCTGTGAGGGCGGCCAGGTCGCATCATCCCCTACTGAGATAAGAGATGGCTGACTGATTCGTGTACGGATCGTGACATTGTTTCATTGTGTCACGATTCGGTACTCGTACATTACCTGCATGTACTTGCAGGTAATTACGATCGAACGTATTTAGTGTGTTTAACGTCACAAGGACGATTATTTGCCTGCCCTTTGGGGCAGCGACTGTCGTCAACGGGTCCAAGCCCCTTTACCTCATACCAGTGAGTCCTCACAGCTATTTTTTTAATTTTGTTTTTTATAGTTTCTCTTTACATATCAATTCTGTATTTTTTTATTAATCATTTCTGCTATAGCGCCAAACTTTGCTAAAGATTTAATTTTGTTCACGATAATGTTATTTTATTGAGTCGTTTTTGGATAATTTAATAGTGATCTGTTTGTTGTTGGTAAATTCAACTTGTTAGTCTATTTAGTTTCTTAAATTACAGTTTTTCAAGTTAATACCTCACAAATCTTATCATTATCAATATATGTATTTGGGATACCACTAAACAAGAGCACTATGAATAGACTTCATTTTAATCATCATGAATAGACGTTGAGGAAATTTAATCAAACCCTGTACGTATTCCTATTTCGTGTTTGGGATGACTTTAAAAAGTTGATATACCTATGGAGTAGAACCGAGATTAGGTAAAAAAATTTTTTCCTACTAATAAATACTGAGTTTTTACCCAATTCACTCATGGTTCAATACGTAATGTACCATACGAGTAAACCACCTAATTCTGGGCATGTAAGGCTGTACATTTTCAAATCAATTTTTTTTATCACAATTAAGTCATATTCGAAAACTTATAATTTTATACCATCCATAGACAACGTTAGTAATAAATTTTATTTAAAAAAATAAAAATAAAAACAAAAACTGAATGAGTAGTTCTTATCGGCGGATAGGCCCAAATTTATGACAAAAATTTTTTCAATCTTTAAATTTTTATTTTCTTCAATTACACTCTTCTAAATTTCTTAATTTTCAAATATGAACAGCCTAGGACATTCTCCGGATGGTCACGAACATTTTCAGTAAACTTTCATTAAAATCTACAAAGTAAGACACTTGTTCTGAGCGAATGAAATTCCGTTAGTTCCGGAGATAAACATACCAAACATATAACCTCCTTCGTACGCAGTCGGTAATAAAAAGCAAACAAACACCCGAATGATATTTAGTCGATATCGAAATCTGAGGACGAAACTGCATTTCTTTACTTACTTCCTGCCTGCACCCGTTTCCAAATCGACGGCCAGAATTTAGAATGCAAGAATTTTAGGTAGGTACCTACGTTAATTATAAAAATAATTTAAATCGTAAAAAATAAAAACTGCGAAACAAAACGAATTACAAAGCGATTCTGCAACTAATGGTTGAAACTGGAAAGATATCATCTCCCAAAACGATGGAATGCACTATTTTTACAGGTAGAAATTACAAAAACTGAATATTAATGTATACCTTTAAACTTTGTAGTTATTGATGAATCTTTATCATCGCTTTCAGAAAAATACACCATAATCGACGACGTGCTTGTAACTTCTATGGTAACGACTGCCGGAAGGTCTGGAGGTCCTGTGGAGAACAAAAAAAAAAAAAAAAAAAAAAAAAAGATGAAAGGGAACTATGAAAACAATAACAAATCAACGAAGCAATTATTAATAACCAACATCCCATTAAAAGAAGTCATCGAACCCGTTCGAATACCGATTTATAAACGAATTACACGCACATGCACACAGTAAATGAGGATTTTTATAAGGTGTGAAACTGTGTGTAGCCAAAGTGTATATTTCTAATTATCTAACAAAACGTTTCACGTACTAATTTGTTCGAAGCCCATTAACATTCGTTTCAGTCCTTTCGCCCTTCGCTCCCAAATCAAATATGTTTTATTCTGCACAGTATCCTCGATCATAATGGACGGAATGTTACCGAACGACAACGACGACAGAGACGGCTGATCGGATTCGATGTTCAGTCTAATCGAGGTGCCCAACTCCTGGACACGACATTCGGCCTCATGCAGCAAATGGTACAAATGGTTACGCATATTATCGGCGCTGTAAACTGTTCAGAGCAAAATGGAGAAGGTAAGTTATCGCAAAAAAAATACACGAATTTCTTGTCTGAAGTCAACTTTGAACCGACTGAATTATGTTGACAACACAAGGTTAGGAAAGAAGGATATTCCCTTCAATGTTTATATAAAATGTGAAGTAATAACAGGGAAGCGCACAATACTCGATTTCTCCAGAACTACTATTATTCATCACAAATCAACTTAGTCATAATCATATTAGACTATACATCTCAATGAGCGTACGAAAAGTGATAACTACCTTTTATTAGATGAAAAGTATATTCAAACTACGAGAATAGAGAATTGTAAGATTTTTTTCTTAAATATACTTCTAATATTGTTTTAATTTTTATTCCAGCTCTGCTAAAAAATACGATTTCCAAGATTTCATGTACCTACCTAGCTGTCCTTTATTACCAGCGAAAATCTGGTGATTTATTCGGCAAATTCAAAATAAATAAGTAAATTTATGACCGAATCTTTCTTCTACCGTCTCCTGGGTGATAAAAAAAATGTAGGAAAAATGAAAATAAAATTTTAACGAATGTTTTCCACAATATTCAGCACGTGTGGCATATAACTTTATACTCGCATTAAAGCAATTTTCATGAGTCAAAAGCTGACTCCGAAATGTCGGGCTCGAGAAAATGAGAAATTTAGAGCAACAAAATTGATTCGGTAACTTTATCAAGGTCCAAGATCTCTAATTAAATAGGAAAAAAGCTACTAAAAAGAAAATGATTATTTGCGATTAAAACTTTTAACGATGAAATTAATTTAAATTAAAAATGCTAAATATTTTGATTGTAAAATCTCGACTGTAAACAAGCTGGCTCATATTTGTTAATCGTTTACACTACGCGTAGCATCTAAAAAATTCGGTCTGTAGCAAGTAAAAAAGTCTAGCGAAAACGCGGCTATTCAGCCCTTAATGTGGTTTTAATAGACTTTCGTATTAACCTTGATTTTTTTAACAAATACTTTTTTTTTTTTTTTTGTTCACGACATATTAAGCTAACGATGGTCGGCATCGATATTCGATAGTTTCAATATTATCATAAGCTCGATTTGATAGAATAGGGGTCTGCGTGGCGTTGAAGTTAGATGCTCAGTTTAGCAAATTTGAGACAGGCCATCGCTGTCACAGGTCCAATTCGATTCTAATGGTGCTCCAGTATGCGACTGAAAAATTCACGCTTGGCAGACTATATCCGCGACGACCAAATGGCGACCATCCTCTATTTTCCTGCCCTCAGTAAAATGACTCCGCAGCCGAAACCCATTAAAAATTTTTTTTCGTCTTCAGAATCATGTGATTGTGACGCAACTTACATTTTCGTCCCTCTTGAGCTCCATATGCGACCAATAACTTGGCGAGTGGTTTGTTATTGCTTAAAACGGCAACATCCAGAGGCGATAAGCCATCACTATTCACACTGCAAACACAACGATACAGAGATACATCAGTAAAGTGTTCCCCAATTACATATAATAAGTACTCTACATGCATGGGGACAGCAAAGCGCAATTCGCTTCAGCTCCTGGAACGAGGCCAATTATCCAAGAAGCTGGAGCGAGCGAGCTCCTTTTTTTTCGAAGAACGTGAGCCGAATTCAGCTTCTTTGGGATTTTTTGTTTTTACTATAAATTTTATATTTCATCAGTTTTTTTTTATTCTGAAATATTTGGTAACACTGATTTGGTACAATTTTTTAATAATTTTACCAAATTTTACAAAACAAATTCATAATTTTACAAGAAAATTTCAACATTTTATACATACAAATTTTACTCACAAAAAAATTAATTGGGGCTGAAATGAGCGGACCTGTTGCTTTCCAAAAGAGCTGGAGTGAGAGAGCTCCAAAAAAATGAGATGGTTTTCTAATGGTAATGAACGAAGAAAAAATAAATAAAACAGAAAAAATGTTCAAATTTTGATGTAAGTACAGATGGACATTATCCAAAATTAAACGAGTCTTCATCAACATTCGAAGACAAGAGCATGTTTTTCATGAACGCCTTACGGCTCGAAACACAAAATACGATTGAAGATGACTTGATTCAAGTTCGAGCAATCCTACTTCATCCAAACAACTACACAAATAATTTCAAAATTTCTATTTTGAAAATCTGCTAAGGGTTAATTCATTCACTGGATGCCATCATAATGATAAATAAGACAAAAAATTTACATTATGGTAGCCTACTCTGACTTTCATTCATAATGAAAAGTTACGAACGTGGAGAAAATAAAAGACATTTTTTTTATCAGCAAATTGGTCGCCATCGTTTAGCGATAAAATCGAATTTTAGATAACTTTATTCGTAAAAAATGTTATAATCGTAACCATTCAAGTTTGCGAAAATTTGCCGATACATATTACAATTTACATTATAGAGTTTCGAATAATATTCCTCTGAGCCAATACATCACTGCATGCATTTTTAGACAGAGATCATAAGGATCTCGCCTTTTGGTTCACATAACAAAAAAAAGTAATTTTTTAATTCTGATATTAAGGGCTGAAAACTATTGATGCTTTTGAAATCAATTAACTTATAGGCAAGGTGGATTACGCAGCTAGATACAGTTTTTATAACATTCAAGAAATCGAAATAAAAAGCTCAACAGCTTGAAGATTTTTTAAATTTTGAAACTTTATAGGTCGATTTGTTTTTCAAATGAAATTTCCATAACCTAACTTAAATGAATTTCACTATTCGACTTGGAATACAAGAAAATTTTATCGACTTCATTGCAATAAATGAGGATGATATTCGAGTTCATTTTGGGAGGACATTAAGTTCAATTTGAACATCAATAATGGTAAATTGTAAAACTTTTGCAAGGACGATTGAGACTACTATACGAGTTCACCACTACGACTAAATCAGAGATCAAGAGTTAAAAACAATAAGACTAGAGAGTATTAATGCAAGACCAAGATCGAGACCGACAGGAGATGTGTTGCTTTTACGATACTTTGGCGTTTGTTGATCTCTATCCAAATTATCTCCATCGAAAATCAATACTGGATCACAAATTAAAAGTTCAATAAAAGGGATATAAAAAAGAATATTGTGTAAGATTAAAATTGAGAACTAAAAATTATTTACGACAACAAACATGAAGGAGAGCGTCGGAAATAACTAATAGGAAAACACAAAAGAAATATAGTAAAACTGGGAAATACATCACAACGACTTTCTGGGTTCTACAAACTAATATAAAAGCTAATTTCATTTGGAGAAGGTTAAGGGGGTAAGGTGTAAGATCTTCTAGCTCCTTCTTTGAAACTACACACTTTTTACTAATAGACACGTTATATTTAGGCACAACAAAATTAAATGCGCAACAGAAGTATGAAAAGATTCAATTAATAAAAAAAAGAGTACTATTAGCCAGTATAGCAGTCCTAAGGTTTTCATCAATCTACGTCATATATTAACTTAATATGGAATAATTATAATAGCAGCCACCTCACCGCCATTCGCCTATCGATTAAAAAACAGATATCTACGTGATTCCTTTCAGTTAAAATTTTTGAATTTTGTCAAATATTGATGAAATTCTTCGAAAATTTCTGCGAATTTCCATCTGAGTCCCCACCAAAATTTACATTCGATATCCCAAGGTGCTGAGGTGGATAAATAATAACGAACAACGAAAAAAAAGAAAAAAAGAAAAAAAGAAAAAAACTATAGCGCAGCAAGTCACGCTAGAAAATACAGGTTTTCTTTACTCAAAAAAAAGTGAAAAAATAAATAAATACAACAAAAAAATCAAAATATGAAAAGTATGTGGAACAAAGCTGGGTGAAGATTACGTTTAAAATGAAGTGTCAAGGAAATTCACAATGAAGTGAGAGAATGAAAACTACGTAAGTTATTAAGTGATTGCTTCGGAAATAAAACAAGCTGTTTTGATTCAAAACAGCAAGAGTTTTGGCCTTTACCCCTTTAATGAAAAAGGAATGAAAAACAAGAAGGGTTATCAGATTTCTTGAAGAAAGGCAAAGACGACAAATCAATAATTAATGTAATAAATCAATAATTTACAACTAGGAAACATAGAATAATAAAATAACAAAATTACCCGAAGCAAGACAATCCACTTACATGCAATTATTGAACTGGCCAAGCAAGTAAGTACACTCAAGTTCAAGCCACTGATTTTTGAACTTGAACTAATTTCACAAGCAACAGAAAACTAATAAACTAATGACAAAATAATTAATTTCTTATTTCAACTTTTCCACCAAATAAAATGTAAAATCATATGAAATTAAAAAAAAAAAAAATTGTGATTGTAATAGGTTTTTGGAAACAGTGTTACCAAACCTAATAAGTTTAGGTTAAAAAACGAAGTTTTAAAAGATAAGCTTTTATTTTTCTTTGGCTTTAGCTTCTTTCGAAATAAGCATTATTTTGTTATGGAAAGTTTGCTGCAGTACTTATATATTTTAGAATTGCATTAGTGAGTAGAATTAAAGCTTATAATAAGAGCAAGCCTGCTTTCAACCAGCTTTTTTGGTTCATCTGGAATTTATCTTCTTTTCTTTGCAATACTTTGAGATTTTTTTAAATCACCTCTAAGGATGAACCATTTAATCGATTGAAACAAAATTTTTCATAATGATAGAATATAATACATTCGATGTCTACTAAATTCTGTGCCTATTGGTTTAAAATTAAGCGTTTCAGAACGATTTAGTTCTCAATAATGCAACATAATAGGATGTAATAGACGAACTATAAAACTAATTTACACCAAAAACAATAGGGTTTTTTCTAGTGTAAATGAAAATAAGTGTACCAAATTGTAAGACTATCTGATAAAAATTGGGACTTGTTTCGAGTTCAACGTAAATGTATATATAAATATGAATCTCGGCTAATAGTGCCAAAATTTTCCTTAGATCATGAGACGAAAAAAGCACCTAATCTCACCTCTAGGTCTCAATACCGGGTCAATTTTAGGACGTAGATTTTTTTCGAAAACCTACATAAAAAGAGCATACAATGAACATTACACGATTAAGATAAGCATATTTTGCTGTCAAATATCGACAAAAATTTGTATTCTATCGTTATGATACATAAATCAGTTTTATTGCAACCTTGAAAGAAGTAGAAGCCGAAATCAAATGATAAATACGCTCAAAAATTCTTATAAATTCAAAATCAATTCGAAAATTGGATGCCATCGCTGAGAATCTATAATAATTAATCCGCTCGTTGACGTTTGGAATTTTTTTTCAATTCAAAATATAACTGATATTTATTGGATTTAACTTTATCATGTATCTGTAGTAGTAGCAGTAAACATTTATACTTCACTGGGTGTGAGAAATAATATTTAGTAACTACGAGGCTTACGTTGAATTAGTCAGATGGCATCATTTCACAACTTTTCCGCACTACTGTTAATTATTTTTGTGGAATTATGCAGAATTTGAAGATTAAACTTAGAATTATTTTTATTTCTTCGTTACATACATAAAAAATTATGCAACTAAGAGTTTTAAATGTTTTTATTCATGGGGATGATATAATATCACGTTCATATATTTTTAAATGGCATAAATAAACATAGATTGTTGAGATTTTAGAAATGAGTCAAACACAACAAACGATCTACCTTCAATCTCAACAAAAATTGGCAGTAATAATAAAATACGACTCATTGACCCTTTCAATCGCCCCAGAGCATGAACCATAACGTCAACTGTACCATGAAATTTTAAAATAGTGCAAAATAAATGTCAACTTTTTTGGTGACTATTACTCAAAAATTATAGGCATGTTAGAGAAATACATAATTAGAAATGAAACTTCGGCACAACAAAAAACATATCGGACGATGTAGCATTTAATAATTCAGTAACAACAAAAAATTTATTTTAATCCCTTTTCGGGGTCCCAAGGGTCCAAAGAGTGATTCAATCCAATAATGGACCCAAAATTTCAACATGCAACGATGTTTCACTCAGTTGTACGTGAAAATCTTATCCCAATGGCCCAACGAGGCCTTAAATTTGAACTCTATGCGTTAACAAATTGTAACATATCCGTTCATGGCAGCCGGTACAACAACAACAACAACAACAACAACAACAACAACGCAATGGATAAACGAACTATCGTTTTCGTATTTCCGTTGACAAGTGCTGCCAAATGTCAAAAATGTCAAATGTCGCCGCTGAGCTAAGAAAGTTGTTTTCGTACTTAAAACCCCACTTATAAGACGTAAGTAGTCCTACATCAAAAAAATAACTGCAGTAACTGGTAGGGACATCGGTGGATTCTTCATTAGGACGGTGTATCAGCCCAATACCATGGCATACTCTCTATTAAGCAAATTTCAACTGATAAACGAATACCAAGAATCGAACAACTTCTCTAGTGTTCAGATGGAGTATCCAGTCCTTTTTTATACGCTTTTATTCAACTTGCTCGCCATATTTCAATTTCAGAAAATATTTAGGGTGATCGATGTTATGTTGGCCACTGTTATGTATTGTTATATCGGGCTTTTGTTCCACGTACCTTTCCCACATCCGCAGCTGCAGTTCATGGATAGCAGAGTAGCACTTCATGCAGAATGACGCAAGATTAATTGTATTTTTGAAGTAATTTTTTAAAATTTTTCAGTTTTTGAATAATAATTTTTCAAAACACATGCCCCTGCTTTAATCACACAGAAGGTGCTATGTTTCAATTCCACACATCGTTTTGGTCTCATAAAAACGTATTTTAAAAAAATTCAATTTTCAACATAATCTACTATATAAAATCCAAAAACGTCCGGATTTCTATCAGAATTTATTTTTCGAATTCTCATTGGGCTGGAAGGCTGAAAATTAGCACGAGAGTGCATCTGTATCACATCTAGATACTTTTTCATTTTCTTCAAAATTCTGTAAACATGAAAGGGGCAGCAGATATGGGCCAAAAACACTTTTTGAAGCAGCCTTTTTTCTGCTGTCAGTTGGATGGGTGACTGACAAGAATTGTTTTTTTCTTTTTTCTAACCGAATACGTTTTTACTGATAAGATTTCCTGGAAATTTTACTGACTGGTGCCAGTGTGCTGATAAGTGTAGACTCTCGATTTCTCCAATTATGATTTAGTCATCATAATGACTGTGAAAACCTTGCTAGATGAACACACTTTTAGTTTGTGGATGCAGTAAAGACCAAATTTGCGGAGTTGAAGAAGATATAACCAACAGCAGAAGTAGATTGCCATTTTCTACATAGAAAAGTCATACAGTATTAGTGATCCCGATTTTTTCCTTTGGAGAGATCGATCTTGAAAAATCAATTTCCAAGGATTCGATCATGACATAAAAAAAAATTGATCAATCGAAAATCGATCTGTTTAGATTCAGGTTTTCATTAATGATAAAATAAAAATAAAAAAACAAGATCGCGATTTGAAATGAGAAGTGAATGAGAACATTTCAATTCTCAATATTTCATTAATCATTATCAATTATTTTATCATTCATTGTGAAATATTTTGTTTTAGCATAAAAACGAAATAACAGTAAAAAAAATCAAAAAATAATGCGATCGATCTTGTGATATTAACAATCGATTTATTTCGATTTCTCATAGATCGATTATCTTGTGAAATCGACTGTTTTGGTGTCAATTTCAATCGATTGATCGAAAATCGATCAAAAATCAGGATCACTAACAGTATTAAGCAGCGATAGGTAGATGCTAGAAAGAGTCTACTATATTGAAGTTAATTTTCAAACGCACATTTTTTTTCCGATTTTTTAGGACGATTTTTGTTTGCTTTCTACCATCCGAATGATGCGAGCGTCCTTTTCGAATTTACTGATCACTTATTTTTCTTTTTCTCGCCACCAACTGTCGATTCAACTGAAAACAGCACACTCAGTATTTTCATAATACACCTATAGTCGCACCCATACAAAATTAAACAGAAATAAATTCGAAAATCGAGTTAGAGTAATAAAATCTTGTCCAAACAACTTCTAATCGCCGATAATAACGTTTAGAGGTTTTTCCTCAATTCAGACCACAACAAAATCGAGAAAAAAATTGAAGAATTATAAAGACACACATACTATGCGGGCTACACGCTCAACGGATTTCAAAACTATTTTAGAATGAAGGTAACCGTTAAAAGCGGAAATAGAAAAGCAATTTCTGTTTTCTAAATTTTCGAGCAAGTAAAATTTTGAAACACGTACCTGTTGACGTCCACTTCGGATGATTCCAAAATTGTTTTAGTTTTCTCGACGTAGCCATGTTCCACGGCCGCAAACAAAGCTGTAATTAAAAGCAGGTATGAAAAAAACTTAAAAACCGAAAGAAATTACTTCGCCACGAATTCGCAAGCAGGTGTATAGAATGAAAATAAATAGCGAGACAGATACAAATGGGAACAAATAATGAGTGGAAAAAAAAAAGTCACCAAAAACATCTGACATAGGATTAAATTATACATAAAATAACCGACCTGCAGCACACATATACATATAGAATGGCCACTTCGGCTCGAATCATTAGGTTTATACTTTTTTCTATTTTCGCTCTCTTAATTTTCCATTCGTATCAATAATTTGACGCCGATAAAAGATAATGAAGAATTATTGCTACACGATGCTAATAATAGGTGCATTTTATAATTATGTCAAAAAATGTGCTGAACTTTCAAGTATTAGTTCCAGTCTTCTAGACAAATTTTGTTAACAACTGATTCCGAATCTCAGCTGAACCATACGGCTTTAGTTTTGTGAAGAGAAAAACTAAATAAAAAAAGAACTGATATTTCGAGTAAACGAGCAGAATAATTTAAATCATTTTTCAGATAAGAAGTCGATGGTAAAAAACGCCATCAACGATTTATTTTAAAATGCGTTTTTTTGTTAAGATTACAAAACTCGCAAATAAAATGTTAAAATGTGATAAAGTAACATACACAAAAGAATAATATAATAAGTCATTTAGATATGAAACAGGTTCATAACTTTATTCGTAAAAAAAAAAACAAAAAAAACGTACAACTAGAAAACAACTTTTTATAAAAGCTTACACACTGAGGCAGGTCCGGAAGTTTGGAACTTTTTGAGAACTTCGATTGTTTTTGAGTTTTACCTCCCCGTTGACAAATACTTTTTCTAAAAAGTTGCTGCAGAAGTCAAAACAGTTTTTTTTATTTGTCACGAAATCAAAATGAAAAAATACAACAGAAAAATGAAGGAAAAAAATTACTTAAAAACAAATAAATAAATTATAGGTTAAAAACGAGTTTTTAAAAAATACGCTTTTATAATTTGAAGAAGAAAATAACGGTGAAAGAGAAAATAAAATTTCATACTTTTTTTTTCAAGACAGAAACAAACAAAAATTGAAAAAACAACTGAAAAAAACGGATATAAGTGTGTATGTGTGCATGTGTTGCAACATGTGAAAGTAGCGCTGAAGTTGGTCTTCTGGTGTACTTCAACAAATTGAGTGAGTAGAATAAAAGCATATGAAAACAGCGTTCAGTTCCGCATAGTCATTCTTAGTCACATTCTTAAATGGAACACGCAGACATTTTTGGGTGGAAAAAGTTGCAGCAATATCATTAAAAATTTCAACTTCTCAGAATGCCATTTTCGGAAATCCCGAGCCAGCCATTACAAACCCTCCGCCTTTAAGAATTTATTTGTGCCTTGGCAAAAGAGTGAACATCACGAAACTAAGATAAAATCTACGCTTGGGCATGGTCCGGTAATTTTTTCTTAAAATGAAAATAAGAAAAACTCATTATTTTTCATAAGATTTTCAATTTTTTTCACGGTCGGAATTCGCCAGGTTTTGGGAAGCTTCCCACACCATGCCTATTTCTTAGCTTCCTGGCTGGCGATGGTATGCATGGGGCCTCCACAAAGAATTGGGTCCTAGGTCCTGTCAGTCCTAAATGGGCCCCAGAAGAATTCACTCGTCGTGATAGTCGATCTAAAATGCTAACCAGCAAAACAAATTCAATATAAAATAAAAAAATAACGCTTCATCGCCTCCACCCAAAGTTTTCACGAGAAACTCAAACCAAAGCCAAGTACTGCTCAAGCCATAAAGTGAAAATCGAAACGTCTAAAAAGTCGGTTCTTCGGCCCATATTTTCGAAAACGCAGAGGTATTTCAAGTTGATTTTCAGATTCCTCATTCCTAGAAATGAAAAATCGTCGTAAATTTTCCATCATTTTCGTAATTTCTTCTTTCGTTATGACTGAATAATCGTGAAAATCGGTTCCTCATCAGCTTCACTATTTTAGCCCTGTTTCATGGATGAATAAAGTAGAGTTGGCTTCGCTCGAACCAATGTATCTTCTATTCCAGAGCATCACTTTTACCAAAATTTCGAAGAACAATCACTTTTTCTTCTATCTCGAAACAGAATTTTGGTCAACACTTACTTCTACGTTCGGTGTGTAGGCCTGCTGGACCAGACTGCTCTGTGCTTTCGTCGACAGAAATCACAGGTTATTCCACCCCGCATACCCTCTTCTCCAGTTAGTTTTTCAAGTTTCCCAAATATAACCTTGACGAGTTTTCAATGCATTTTTGGTGCCTGCATCAGCATTCGGTCATCCTTTTAGGGATATTCATCTCGCAAGCCGGTAACACGTGGTTTATTTGAAAATGAGACACTTTTTTTGTGACACGATAGAGGTCGAAATTTTAATTCGATGTAGAGATGGAATTTGGCACATATACGTATGTAGATTAGAGCATAATCTCGCGTGTGATTACTTTTGGTGCATCTCGATCAAGTGATTGAGGCGTAAAGGGCCAAAATGAGTTCCACCAACGATAAATTCCAGATGAATCAAAAAAGCTGGACCAAATGCAATCTTGCTGTAATTTTATTTGCTCAACGCTAATTTTTTAACCCGTATTAGTCAGTCTTGTAATTTTGTGACTTGACGTTGACAATACAGTTTATTTATGCATTTCCTTGGCCGTTCGGTGAAATTGGACGGCGGCCTCGTATTTCGACCATTTTCTAACGAAATAAATTGTTTTTAAATGACGGATGATTTTTGACGATTTTGAAAAATTGCTTTTCTAGCGGATTTTTCTAAAAGTGTGGTGGGGAGGAAAGATCTTTAATAACTTTTGGAAATATGCCTAACTAGCTTTTTCTCTACTCTGAACTTATTTCTTCGCAAGGGAAGATTTTTCTGGGGGCTGTTAGGGAGTATTTTTTGAATTTAGGGATTTCAGGAGGTATTTAAGGAATTTTTTTTTGCCCACGATCTTGGAATTTCTATTTAAATTGGTTGGTAACCCTGGGGAATGCCAAGGTGTCCTTCGGAGAGTTTCACACTTTTCATCAAAATTCTCTGCTCATCAATATTAAAGAGATACGAGCCTGATTTTTCGTAATTTTCCTCAAATTACAAAAAGTGAAATAGTTTTCTTAAGAAAATTCGATGACGAAGAATCCAGTCAAAAGATTCAAGAGAAAATCGGTAATGGTCAAGAATTCATTCATAAATCAAAATTTTAATTTTATGATCAAAAAAATACGCCGACTTCCTACCAGTGGTGACGAGTATGCTTACTTACTCGCTGGTAAGTTGTGACGCCGGTTCCTACATTACGTAGGGCGGACATACATTGTGGACACAGGTAGGTAGCTCACCCATGTTGCTAGATGTAAGGATTTATCCCTACATGTAGGGATTTTTAAGTTTGAGAAAAAAACGGTAGAAGCTTTGTAAGTATTTTAAAATTTTTAAGGATTTTTAAGGATTTTTAACTAAATGGAAGGATTTTTTGAGTATTTTTCAAAGTTCAAGAAACAAAATTTTTTTTTTCTTAAATAGTGGAATAAATATTTAAATTGATACTTATTATTGCCGTTTATATTTGTATGCTTTTCATTTTCACTTTTTATACTTTGAAGTTATTTTTTTGAAAATACAAACAAAATAACCAATAACATAAACAAAATCAGTAAAAAAATAAAAATTAACAACATAATTTTTTTTTTTTTACAATAAGTTATTCTATGTTATTCTATTTAATCAATTTTTCATATAATTTTTGGTGTGTCAACATCTTTGTTTTCACTTTAGGGGAACATTTGGAAATGTTGAATATATAATTAATGCATAAAATATTGGGAGGACCAAGTTTTACAAGTAGTCATTTATAAATTTTGTTTTTAGCTTTAAATATGATTACCTTATTTATTTAATTTGTGCTCACTACACTTCATTATAAAATTAATAAAATTTGTGTCAGTTTAGGTAATACCTGTTCAAATTAAGGAGGTTCAGTTTTAGCATAACTGAGTGCAGAATATAATTGATAAAAATTTATTTTGGCTTGCTGATAATAACTGTAAAATAAGACTTAAAACATGACTACTTCTTAAACTCAATCCTCCTTTTTCCAAATATATTTTTTTAGTATCTAATATATGAAACAGATGTCAACACATTGAAAATTTGAAATATCACAGTAAGAAAAAAACTAAAACATGAGTTGGACTCCCTAGATGCTGAGTTGTTAATATGATAAGATGATATTTCTCTATCTCTATTCTTTATAAGGTGATGGGAACTATTTTAATCATGATAATAATAATTGATTAATTTCACAAATATTGTTATTTTTAGACTAAAACTTTAAACTTTATTCATATAATTACTACTCACTGCATTCAAATAGAAAAATTCTAAAGCTCATATGAGTTTAGGTGATCTATTGAAACCAAGGAGTTTCACTTCTAGTTTATAATTCGTTAAGTGAGAATATAGCATATAAAGTTTTATTTCAATTTATTGATAATAAGTGAGATTGTAAAATGAGACTAACTGCTTCTTAAACTCGAACTTATTAAATTGATTTCATTCGTTAAATTCTTCAATCATATTGATTCATTGTAACCTACAATAGACTTGCGGGTTGTAGATGCTGGTATTATGATCCACATGCCTCCACCAATAACAATTAAATGAAATATTAAACAAAGATGGATGAATTTCGATTATTAAGTTTCAAATTCTAACCAAAGAAAGGGATGTAAATAAATAATTGAATTAATTAGTACACAAATAGTGAACAGCAATCAAATTCTAATAATTATTATATTATATTGTATTTGTAATCCTCTGGCTGATATAGGCTTGGTTCAGAGAATAAAATTGTTTTCCTAAACTACTAAATGTATTAAAAATTTCAATGAACTTTGAATCATTCATTTTCAATACTCCCATTCCAACCAATGGAATACACATACGTTTATTCTGCATCAAATTAAGATTAAGAAGGATAAAAAGTAAAGCAAAAATGAATTTTTAAAAATACGCTTTTATTAAAAAAAAAAAAAAAAAAAATGCACTCTGTTAATATTTTCTTATGAACAGTTGTTGTAGTAAGGAATCTATAATAAAACTATGGGAATTCTCGAGTCACCATACTCATTTAAGCCATTTCTCATACCACTACTCATAGATATCCTATGTAATAGGAAAATGTTTCCGATGATTTTTGAAAAATTTTGCAATTTACTTGAAAATTTATTAAATTTTTGGAGGAAATTACAAGTATGGAGGCCTCCTACTTCTCCCTCCTTGAATTTTAAACCCATTTTATAACTTGCCAGTTACCTGTACGGGTTTACAGGGATACAAGTAATATTTTGTCATTGAAATTTCCAGCATCGTATTCACCCATTCTGCTTTAGCTATTTCTTCCAGCAAATTATTAAATTTTGATGTAAATTTCAAGATTTATGAAAAATTCTCATGAATGTGTGATACCTATCTATAGCAAGTGATGAGAGGAATGGCTTAAATATGGTGGGTGAAGAATTCTTATAGTTTTACTATAGATTCCTTAGTTGCAGCATCCAATACTATGAAAAATGAAATTTGTGAGCAAGTAGAATAAAAGCGTATGTAAATCATTATAATTTAAAGTTTTCATGCTTAAAATTGGTAAAAATCCCTACATTATAGCTGAAAAACAATGAAAATGCTCACGCTTTAGAGCTTTTTTGCCAAAAAAATTAAAAATCCTTACTTTTTTGAGAAAATCCTTACAAAAATGTTTCGCGCGCTTCGGGCGCATATGAGTTCTATTCATATCTTAATATTTTGTGAGAATTTATAGGGATTTTTAGGTTGTAGGAACTTGTAATGATTTTTGTTAATATAAATTTCTTCTTATGGTTTCAAAGGTAGGAATTTATGAAAATCTCATCCAACAACACTGAGCTCACCACTACCAATCTAATTTTAAGACAAAGCTAGGCTCACACAAACAACAACCTCGATTAGTAGATGTGTGCATGCGTTAACCACGGCGTACTACAGATATTTCTACTGAAATACCTCTGCAGCCCATCAACTGCGATACGTAAGTGTGTATTTTCCAAAAGTGTAAAATTTTGTAATGGTCAACATTTGAAAACCAATTGACCGATTTTGCTCAAATTCAATACCAAACCAGTCCCTAATAGTCTCCAACTGTCATACAAATTTCAAGCAAAAATCTTAAAATTTTCTCAAGTTATCGTGATGATAATACGATGGGTTTGCAACACTTTAAGAACCCCTTCCTCCGAAACTAGACGATGAATTTCAATAATTTTAACACAAATGTGTAGCCCATGAAATTTTACAACACTACCCCAAGTTTCATTGCTATAGATGAAACAGCGGAGGCTCCACATAGAATTTGAGTATTTTGTATATTTGTGATTTTTGACTCAGGATCGGCACTTTTCCATAGGTCTCGCCCTCAAGTCCCGCCACTGCACTGAATGAAACAGTTGAGGAAAATACACTGAAGCAAGAGCCACAACGAACCAAACCACAGTCCAACTTGGAGCGGATAAAGGCTTGCAGACAGGAAGACGGGCTGAAGGATATACTCGCCACCAATTCAAAAGAAATTAAAAGTCTACGGAAGAGAAGACACTAGTTTCCTAATTGAAAGAGACTAAAGTTAACTTGGAATCTGGAGAACAGACCCACGTACAGAAATTATTTGATAGATTTTACGCCAACCATTCGAAAAACTACTAAGTTTAAGGGAAAAATCACCACTGATTCCAGAGTGCAGCCACTCGCCGTGATAAAAGAAGTCTGGAATTTACGGTAGGTACATTAAAAAAATTCGACAAGTTATGAAAAGAGAACAAAAATCTCCGAGTTAGCGAAACTTAACGCACGAATTACGGCATTTTTCACATTCCTCGTATATAAAAAAGAGTGATCCACGTTCACCTTGTTACGTGGACGCTTTTCACATGAAACAGGTCTTTCATCTGCGCGGCCATTTACAAAACAATTTCAGTACAGAAAATACGTGTGATAAGTCGCCAATAACGACGAAGAGTGTACATTCAAATGAAATAATGGCATATACGCACAGCCTCTCTTCAACAGTGTCACACGCAAATCACTCGAAAGATGGAGAATGTGCATGTCCAGTTCAACGCTCCCAAGTTGAACCATCTGGCTTCCTCATACATGCGCGAAAAACTACAGATTCGCGAAAGTTTCAAGGTGTACGGTGTGAATGCAGACAGCCTGAGAAAACACGGCTAGGCACATGGATGTTTCGAAATTTACCACAAATTCTGGTCAGTTGGTTGTATAATTTACAAAAATTGCACAATTTGAGAGTTTATTTCAATGTTATCATTCTGGAATTCGACATCGAAAAAACGACTAACGAAAAAAGTTCCCAAAATAATGTACCATACGCCCGAATGAATCGAATTTTTTCCACTGTTCGTCAGTCGGAGGAAGGTAAAACGACGACCATCAAAATAGAGGACACGATTGGAGGATAGGTATTTGACCATGAAAACACATAGCTTACGATAACTTTTTCCTTCCTACTATCCCCTTCTCACCTCCCCCGATTCACTTGGAATGTAAAACACTAAAATAAAAGCAAAAAATAAAAAAATTACTATCTTCCAAAAAAGCCTCGAACATATTTTTTAACAGACCAGACAAACGACAAGAATCCATCCAATTACCCTGAAAGAATGTGGTGCGGTTTAGGAATATATAGCCATATAGTATAGGCCGATACACACATTTTTCTATTCACTACATTTTTTTTTCTTCTATTTTATAGAAGCTTCGAATAAATCTATTCGCCTCCAGAGATAACAATCAAATTATGCGCCTATCATGGTCTCAGGCTTGTAAGCCACCTCAAACCGATACACACCCATTTACTTATTAAACGTACCGCATTATATACTTACCTGAAATGTGTGAGAGGAACAAGCGTAGGGAAAAAAAAATACAGACATAGAGTAAAACGAGAGACGACGAGAAAGATATTGGACGGAAAAAAAAAAAAAGCGTTTTACGATGTACTCACCATGTACATGTATATCCAAATTTTGAAATTTCTTCGATCTAATGAATTTATTATTGACTTCGCGAATATTTCGAATATCACACGTTGCGGAAACTTCTACAGAAGCAAATGATAAAAAAAATTAAAAAACAAAAAAACAAAAAAACAAAAAACAAAAAAGATACAAATAAGCTAAACAAAAAAAAAAAAGTAGCGATAAAATACCTAAATAGGTAGAGAGAAAAACAAAAGTAGATAAAAACCATCGACGACACACACAGGTGTAGTCTACACAAATTGGACTCGTATGAGTGTGATAAAAAATTTTACTCCAGCAAAGTTCTTTTTTCTCGGAACAAACACTGTTGGGAGTGGTCCCCTAAACATCAGTTATCAAAAATCTCACCCGTCATCTCTTCAGCTAAGGTTTGAACATCACTAAAATTCATTTTTCAAGAAAATCACAAATAGTACGAGATACATGGAAAAAGTTTTCAACCAAAATATTTTTGTAACTTAATTTACTACAAAACTGATTCTTACACATTTCATCATCGAGTAAATCTTACGAGTAAATCTTACGCACTCACAAGCCACCTTAAAGTGACGTACATTTACTGAACATTATGAGAGTTTTTTCTCATCAGGATAACTGCTGTAACTTCCAGTTGATAAGGCTGAAATTTGGTACGTAACAATCAAAACCAAAATCAATAGAGTCCTTCTACGCCGCAATACACACCCGTATATCAAATTTTTCCAAAACTGTTGAAAAATTGCTTCCCCTATAGGGTTACCACACATTTTTCCTTAACCACTTCGCCTAATAACATTTACCCTAATGCACAAAATCTTTGATTTTTACCCCCTAATACCCACTATCCCCAATCAGTTTTCTTTATATATTAATTTCCCCAATGGACATTTTCCTTTATTTGTTTCCATCCCTTTATCATGTCGCAGGTTCGGTGAGGTGTGTAGGTTTTTTTATATTATTTTATTGGACTCTGGGAGGTTGGGTGAGAGGCAATTCTGGTCAAGCTCAGTCTCAGATGGAAAGTTAACGCCTATCTTAAACACAAGTGATTGGAGCTGTAACAACGCATTCATCATATAACAGCATCATAGGAAGAATACAAAAACAATCAGCTGGACATGGACTTTTGCGTGCAATATCATGCAACTTGATCTATACAATAGCTTTTCTTGTTTTTTTTAAAACTATTTTTTAGGGAAAAAATATATCAGGGATAATAGTATTAGGGAAAGGAATTAGGGGAAAGAAATTAGGTATTTTGTCCTTTGGGACAAATTTCATTAGGGAGAGTCGATCAGGGAAAATGTTTGGGAATCTTGTAACCTACATACTTGAAATTCACAAATAAGGGCGCAAAAATATCATTACTCCAGAAAACTTCTGCTCATGTTCAATAATTTTTTGGCATCTACTCTTAGTATCCCATATGAGAGTAAAGAGGATGAATTGTGAGCAAACTGGAAATTCATATGACAATTTTATGGTTACATAAGGAACCTTTGAGCATATGTATAGCCAACTTTGAACACAAATCATATCAATCTATAATTTGAATAAAAGCTTTGAAGCACCATAGAGCGGCACTTTGACTCATGCCTGCCCTGGATTTTTTGTTATAACACTGTACAATTTGTTGTTTCGGAGGAGACAACAAACATTTTTTTTTGTGATGGAGTATGCACATGGAGAGAATAATTGATGAAATAATATTGGGAAATAATTTAATGAAATAATTATCGGTTTGTACATTTATTATAGTTGTGGGGACTCAACTCGTATGAGGTAAAGAGACTCAGACCTATTGATGACAGTTGCCGCCGCAAGGCTGACAAATATTTGTCTTTATGACGTTAAACACAATTGAATGTTTGATCGTAATTACTTGCACATACATGCAAGTAACGTACAAGTACCAAATTGTGACCAGTCTCAACAATACGGTGATGTCACAATTCCAAACACAAACCGGCCCATCATTTCTTATCACTACAAGAAACGACGCACCAGGCCCCTCTCACTAACATATATAATCATTTTTTATGTGTGTTGGTGTGTGTGTAAATAAACCCGTATATAAACTGTCCAAACTGGCTCTGAAATCGCCAGTGTTTGCCCAGGTTTTGGCTTACCAGTATGTTTCCATATAAAGTGGTTGAACACGCAAAATCTGTAGATTACCTTCTGATGAGAATATCTTTTCACAACAAGGTATTCCACAATAGTGATAAGTCCTGATTTAAAATAATAAAACAGAGACTTCAAGGATGATTGGACTAAGAACAAGGCTAAAATATTTGGAATGAAAGGAAAATGAAGGTCAAATATGAGCAATATATCAATTTATACAACACACAAATACTATGCAAGACTGCCAATCCAAGAAGTAATAGAGTTTAATGTCAAATGAAATAATTTTGCAAACTGTATGCCCAAAAATCACAATCACACATGCGCACGCACACACACATACATACACAAGTACGAGTAAATTTTTTGACTTGAATCAAACTGATAGCGTACAAAAAGAAACGAAACCGATCCGTCATCTCTTCTTATCCAAAATGAGGTTGTATAATAGGCAGTTGCTAATAAAAAGTTTTTCAGGAAGTTCCAAAAAATACAATATTAAAAGTACTTTTAATATTTTTCTACTTAAACATTGTCTTCAGTCTCATCTGACTTTTTCAAACGAAAAGAGCAACTATAATACGATCATATACTAATGAAAATTTGATTTAAAGAAACAGAATGGGGCGACTGTAAAACCCACGGAAATTCAAGCCGACTAACATTGAAATAAGTTTAACAATATCGAATAGCTCTAAGAACCGCTACAAAGAGGCGCGTGCCCATGGTATCATGCCTCCAAGTACGAATAAAAACGTATGCTAGAAGATGGGCTTTGATGGACCATTTGACTACGGTTAGGTGAAGTTTCAACCTGAATTGGACACATTCAAGATTCAAATTCTTTCAACTATTTTTTCCCTAAATGTTTTGAATACGGACAGATTCAGATTTGTCGCAGATGGAAAAAAAAAAAAAAAAAAAAAAGTTTACCGAACAGACGATTTAGAAGTACAAATTTTGCAGACTACAAAGTCGAAATTTGTGTTAATAAAATTTCAAAATTTTTGAATCGAACTGTCTCCAACTCTGGTAAAAATTAACGTGAATTCGGCGACAGAGGAAGTGGAACCATATCACAGCGTCCCTTCATTACAAAGCAACTCATCAATATCGATTTGAAACGCGATCATCAGAAAAACAATAGTCGCAACTTACTGTTCACATTATCCAGCGATCGCCGATGACGTGTGAAATTATACTCGAAGAACTCGTCATCCAGGTACCCCAATGAGCAGTGTCGTTTCAGGTTCGTCTTTCCAGCCAGTGGATTGGCGCCTCTCTCCTGATCCGACGCTGATGGTTTGGCTCTCAAATCAACAGAGCTCGAATAGCGACGCGGCGGCGCCTTTAATGCCACCGCATCGTTACGCTCCACATAGAAACTAGTCACCGGCCAATTATAGCTCGTCATGCGGCTTTCCTGGTGAAATTGCGAGCTCTCGTTCACGCCGACGACGCTAATACTGGCCGGACGTGGTCCACGAAAGTCTGCACCACGACTACTACCACCGTCGGCGACGGCTAACGCTGGTTTTGCTGCTGCGTTAGCCATTTCGCCGACATCTGCGTCATCCCCCGGTGGTGGCTGTGACGGACGCAGTTCGCCGGTGCTTCGCCTGTACGCGAAATTATCGTACCCACTGAAGGTTTGCGACCGAACCACCGACGCCGGCCCGTCCACCAACTTTTGGCGCCTTTTCACGTTGCGCATGTTGCGATTTTTCACACCCTTCACCGTCAGCCGCGGCTTCTTCACGGCGTAGGGATGCGTGTGTTCACGCAACGCGACATTTTTCAACTTTGGCACCCGGTACTTGAAGGTGAAACCACCAACGCGATTGGGCTCCGACTCTCGAAGGTTGCTTTTAGCGTTTTTCTCACTCGAATCAATTCTGCGAAGCAGCGCCCGCTCCTCAGCGGCCAGTCTGTCCTTTGGTTCGCCTTTGTGCGCCGCGACACGGTGGACAAATACGTCTTCTGCTCCACCACCGTCAGTGGCCGAACGGAGATCTTCGGCCGCTTTCGCATATCCACCCTCATTCAACGAAGTTGCAGAAAATTCCACGAAACCCGAATCCGTATTCCTCCGAACGGGTAATGCATTGCTGCCGCTCTTACGGAGGCTGCCACTGCCACTGTTACTGCGGTTGCTGTCAACATTATCGTCATCTTGACTGCCACTGACGATCTCGCTTTCGATGATTTTCTCAAACAGATTTATACTTCGACCGGTTTTGGCTGCCGCTGGTTTGAGTCGTTTGGTCGAAACTGCCGACACTGGCGTTTCGTCGAAGATTTCCTGCGATTTCGACCGATAGAATTCGTAATTTATGCTATAAAACTTACTCGGACCCAATTCGGATGCGTCGTACTGGTCGTCGTGGGCGACGGGCCACAGATGATGCGGTCGATGACGGGATCGCACGTTTTTATGTTCCTTATTGAGGCTGTAACTCGAACACGAAGCGGCCGACCAACGTTCTGGACAATGGCGATTAAACACCGCGTTACCGCTGCGCTCCTGCAGCGGTACCCTGGGTAGGGGTCGATTTCTGAAGATAGGCGTTTCATTGTATTGACGAAAAAAAGTTTTGCAACAGCAATTTTCGATTTTACAATTCAAGTAGCATCCGTCGGAAGGAGAGGCTATACGATGCGCTCCGTTGTAACTGTAATTCTCTTTACAGTCGCTGGACTTGAAATGGCAACGACTGCTGGAGCCACCATCGAATACGACATTCTTCGACAAATTGCCATTTTTACTGTTGGCGAGGTGGTTACTTTTAGACTTGAAAGCATTCGTAATGTTGGACAGCTTGAAATTATTTTCGAAAAGTTTACGCAGGGAGTTCACGTTCGCCGGGGCCTTGGACTCGCCGCCGCTGCGTATCGAATCATTTTTATTTTTCATTACCTTGTGACTCATGGCCGAGTCTTGCAGATCGTATTCATGCGGCAGTTAATTCGGCACCTTCGTCAACAGTACGAAATAATAGATTACACACAAATATAATGTCTTTGAACATTATAAGTAAATTTTGGTAGAATATTACATACAACGAATGCAAAAAAGGGCAACGTCAAAAAAATGAATCTAATCACGAATACTTTCAGTCCTGAGACTGAAAGTGATTCGCACGAATCATTTTTCTATGAATTCTGAAAGTCTAAAACGTTAAATAATTCTGTACGACCTTGATATGGGAAAAAAGCTCTGAACATTGCAGTACTTTTTAATAAAAAAACGGTTTTATCTAGGATTATACGAGGTAAAAGTTCTCTGAAGAGGCTGTTTAACTTTGCGAGGATGAAATTCCAGAATTTTTTTTCCAATAAATGACAAATTTCCTTGAAATTTTCTGTCAAGGGAAATAGGATTCGAGATTCGTTGTTCCACAGTTTGTAGATAAATGATTCGAATTACGAATCCTTTTCAGCCAGGATTTGAGAACCGTTATTTTCATGAATCATGCCCACTCTTGCTGTATGATGGATAGTGTTTCCGAAAATAGTAAGATTCATATGAATAAAATAAATTTGATCATTTCATCTCTAGAGCATTGCTTGTGCATTAGCAGCGCCAACTTCCATCCATCAAGCCAAAATATAAATGAACTTTCAACAGAACGGATGTAGAACTGACACTTTTGGTGAAAACTTTTGAACTTGATCACAGCTCTCGTTGTTTGAGTTTTCGTTTCCAAAAAATGACAATGAACTAAAATCCAGGGCGTCAGAGAAAAAATACGAATCTAATGGAGAAAACATTTATGGGCTCTCCAAAAAAAATTCAAATTTCATATTTATTGGTGGGACGGGTTTCAAAGTACAGGAGAAGCCCGCTCGTGTAGCGAAAAATTTTTTAAGGCATTATTCAAAATTTAATAATTATTTCTCTGTAAATTCCGGTCCATAAATAGCCCAGGCCCAGGGGAATTTCCTCTCCCGTCAGGCCTGCTAAAACCATGAAGTTGAAATGAGAACTAACCTACGAAAGGACAAATGCAAATCTAAGACTTTTGAATTAAATTATAGCTCTCGGAATAGATTTTTTGAAACGAAACTTTCCGGAAACAGCCTGTAAAGATAAGTACCTACATGAGAACAAAATTTTGTGAAAATCCGCACTGCAGGAAGGGGTGATATTGTAACAAAGAAAAAAACTTCAATTTATCATACAGCAGTTTTTTTTTTGTCCTTTGTCTACAGTTTACGCCCTTAATGTTTTCAAACTAAAACATCATTATAGGTAAGTTTGATTGCTACATAGCATTAAGATCTATAATTCTTCCGACACGGAAGAAGGGGAACGGGGGAATTATTATAATTCATCAGTTTACTGAGAAGACTCTTCTTCAGTTTCATAATGTCTCTAAGTGTCTTCTCAGTGAACTCATAGATCTTTCATTCTATGGCTTTCGGTTTCTTACAAAGAAGTATCGATGTCAACGACCCGACCAATCGAATGACCAAATAATGAGCGAACACTTTTTTTCTTATAGCGACCAGAACTACTTATTATGTTTGCATGGTACTTTCAACTATAAAATATATTTTGCTGAAAATATATTTGCCTCTTGATCATACAGTAACGCTTCGGGGGAAAAAAGGATTGATACTTGTTTTGTAAGAGCACTGAAAATTTATAAAGGATGTAAGAGCTTGATATATTTTGAACAGAAAAATTATCAAATCATTAACATTACAATTACGCATGATAACGAGTGATACTTGGGGATACAACGAATATAACAGCCTCCGACTTTTCCAGCGTTCTACGAAATGTTTTAAAAGTATGCGATGCAAAGAAATCATTATAAAATTAATTATAATAAGCTGATAGTTTTCTCACTTCCTGATTAAAAAGTTCATAAAATTAACACTTTTCTTCCCATTTACCTTCTCAATATTCAAGTGAGTTGATAAGATTCAGTTGGTTCCAGGTTCCCAACATAATTATCAAATTTCTGCTCCACGGCTTAATAACATAGGTAGAGTCAACTCTAGTAGTAGATTTGATAAAAATCTACAAAGAAAATAGAAATAACAACTGAACCACCTCTACCTTTCAACTCCACATAAAAATGATACGTAAGCCTGAAAAGGAAGCTTTGGAATAATATTTAAGTTCAGTTCAACCAATAACTGGTTTCATTAAGAGAAATCTTGACAGAATAAATAAGGATGTAATTTGTTGTTACCAAAATCTTCCCGTAAAAAATTTAAAGTTGGAAAATTTATTGCATAGTATCTTACCTTTCAGAGTGGGCTAATCGAACAACAAAATCATAATAGAAATTACATTTTTCAGCAGGCATTTGGATGCTGCCTTCAAACACGAATAATTCGACATAGCGATCGCGGAAAAATATTAATGGCACAAGAAGATACTTAGAATTGAAAATTTAAAATACCGGCCACCGGCGACAAGCGATTAAATAAATTAAATAAACACGAATACACGCAGGAGGCAGGTATCCAGGTATTAGATAAGAAAAGAACAAGTAACAACGAAGATTATCATTACAAAGCAGGCAGTTTCACTCCATCAAGTTCATATGATTGATCAGTGGTTACATCTGGCAACCAGTAGACGATAAATGACACATGACAATGACAATTGATAATAGATGAACTCACGAACGGAATTTAAATGAAAATACTACAAATACAAAATATTCCAGTTTCTTTTGCCTTGCCCTTTAGTGTACTTTTAACCGTTCATAATCTGAGACAGAGACACACTGAAAATTCTGGAATCAGGAATCTTGGATCCACAATCAAATTTAAAAGTGCCTCAAAAACGGACGGATAACTGTGGCAAATTTGAATTTTTGAAATGGGAAATGTTTACACAAGATGCCTGCACTAAAGCCTTACAGATACGAGTACGGAAGTACGCCATTTTGTATCCGATAGCTCATAAGTGAATTCTTTCAGGATAAATACTTTGACTATATACATACTGGACTGCTAATACTGATAAAAAGCTGTGCTCAAAACAAACAGGCGTATCCCTGTTCAAAATGTTAGTTCATTATCAAATTTATTAATACTTATTGTCTTTTCCACTGACTGGGTCTCTTCTTATCACAATTATTGCTTTTAATTACGAATTAAATCGGTAATGTTGTAGTTTTATAAAACTCAGAAGTTCAAAAATTTCAGTTAAATCAATTAAAAATTTGATTTATTGATGCATAAAAATAATATTTTTTGTTGCTGTAGGACGAATGTTTTTATCTACTTGCGAAATATTCTTACAAATATGTCTAATTCTAATTTTTACATAGAAATTTGTAATTAATTAGGTTAAATGCGGATCAGGTAGCTCTTTGTTTTTAAACAGCAAACCAGTAAACTAACATTTTGAATGGGGATATGGGTGTCTGACTCAACTTCACCGGTTGTTCATTAGACTCTGTGTTATTCTTATCAGTATTAGCAGTCCAGTATGTATATAGTCAAAGGATAAATATATGATGAAGACGACATAATAGTGGTTTTGGTGTTACACTTATAGCGTAGTTCACATCAGGCCATTTTACTAGCTTAGAACACGCAAGTTTACAAGCCGCTAATAAAGTTGCCAGATGTGACTGCTGAGGCAAGTGAAAATGAGTTAGTAAAATTGCCTAGCTTCTAGTTGCGCGAAGTTAAACTGATTCAACTTTTCAGGCTACTTGCGTGAAATATCTATACAAATTTAGAAAATCACTGATAAAATTTAGACTGATTGACCGAATTTTTGAGAAAAAAATATTCGAATGATGAAACTTGTAATGAATAAATAACTGTAAATAAGTTTTGATAAAAAAATCCTGCAAAAAGCTGTTATTAATGTGGTACACATTTCTACTTTCACTACTCTGAATTCAGAGTAAATTTGTAAAAAAATATTTTGGTTAAATTTTCATTAAAAAAGGCTGCAACAGCCAATCAAAAAAGAATACAAATTCCTACAGCCAATCACAATTTCCTCACTAGTCGAAATGAGGGAATATCAATTAAATTAATATCGATATGTAATGTTTTATCATAAGAGTATGAAGGAATATTGATATGATATCGATATAATGAAATGTGTACCACATTAAATGTTCTAGTTCGCTGATACCCTAGAGCGCGGTTTTTTTTTATTTATCATTGCAAATGCAAATATAAATAATTATTGAAAAGCAATCGTGTCATTACTTGACCACTTATTCATTTTGAAAATTTTTTTTAATTCAGTTTTAATATAATTTGTATTATAAATTTGAAAAACAGAATTACAGAAGTTAAAATTTAACATATAAATTGTGAATGATGTAATATGATAAGCACTTTATCATTCCCTGCATCGGATATTCACTTGCCTCATGTGATCAGTCCTAGGATATTAAAAGGCGCAACAATGTTGGCATTTTTAGTTGAGCTACTTTACTAGCCTGAAACCAAGCTAGTAAAATGGCTTGGTGTGAACTAGGCTTATGGATAATGCTCTTGACGTATAATATAATTTGCTATCATTCTCACATGCCTCCTTAAATTATAATTATAAGATGTGTCACTTAAAAATAATCAGTAAGGACATAAAACAATAATTTAGTCATTAAACAAAATGACATCAGTCAACAATAACAAATATTATAAAAAGTTTAAACATATATGGTAAACAAATACAAAAAGTTACATTAAATTTAACATCTCACAAAATTTATTAAATTGAGGCCTCGGGCAGCCCTTTGTGAATACATCACCCAACTGTCGCGAAGTTGGTATATACAAATATTTGAATTCTATATTTACGTGATCACATATAAAACGGTATTTAACATTTATATGCTTGGACCTGCGTGTATTCAATTTTCCAGAATGCAAGAGTGCCAAGCAGCTTTGGTTATCTTCATATATTACAGCTTTTTCATTTATTTGAATGAAAAAATCATTTAATAGATATTTAAACCAAATTGATTCTGTAGTAACTTCACATATGGCGATTAGCTCACTCTCAGTACTCGATAACGCTACAGTTAGCTGCTTTTTGCTGGATTAGGACATCAGTGAGCCATAGACAAAAACACAATAACTTGAGGTAGATCTCCTAGTAGTTATACAATTGCCCCAATCGGCATCAGAATATGTTTCTAATATGTTTTTATAAATATAATCGTTTTTATATGTTAATTTTTTATTCTTTGTGGTTACTAAATATTTAAGAACACTAAGTAAATATTTATAATGTTCATTGGTGGCGCAGCTGGAGAATTGACTAAAATATGATATTGCAAAGCAAATATCAGGCCATGATCCTAGCATTAAGTACATAAGACATCCCACAAGCTGTTGGTAATTGTTGTTTAGTACCTTATCACACACATTCAGATCCCTATCCAATTGGAGTTTCGGATCAGTATATGTGTATGTAGGTGCACAGTTTTCAACACCAAAATGTTTTGCAACAACTTCAATGAGTGTACGTTGTTCAATCTCCAATATGCATTCATCACGATTGTGATTAACATTTAGTCTCAAGTATTTATTAACCTTACCTAAATCCTTACATTTAAATTGTTTATTTATCCATTGTTTATAATATGTTATTAATTTTTCATTGTTAGAGCTAATTATTACGTCATCAACGTACGTGAGCAAGTATACAATAGAATTTTTATTTTTAAATATATACAGGCAGTTGTCAGCCATATTCTGTACAAAGCCAAGAGATAACAGGAATTCATTGAACAATTTGTTCCAAACCTTGGGCAACTGCTTCAATCCGTAGATTGACCTATTTAATTTTAATACATTATTACGTCTATCGACTCGTGTTTTTATACCTTCAGGTATCTCAAGATATACATCCTCAGACAAGATACCATTCAAAAAGGCACTACAAATATCTATTTGTTCCATATAAAATTTTAGTTTGTTACCAATTGATAACAGAGTTCTGACGGTCGAAAGTTTCGCCACTGGCGCATAAACTTCATTAAAATTGAAGCCTTTCTTCTGTTGACATCCTCTGGCAACTAATCTAGCCTTATATAGGACTTTACCATTCGCATCGTATTTTTTATTAAACAGCCAACGACAGGTGATGGTAGGGGCGCCCTTTGGATGTTTGGTCACCTTCCAAGTCTGATTGGAATTCAGAGCACCTATCTGATCAGAAGTAGCCTCCTTCCACATCACACTATCAGGTGCAGCACTCGCCTCCTCAAACGTCAAAGGGATGCCATCCTCAGCAACATATATATAACTTGCAGTACCATAACTGTCAGGATCCTCCTCTGATAGACAATCCAAATTAAAATTCCCATCTACTTCTATATTTTCTAAATTTAATTCTGTAACTTCTTTAAATATGTCATCTTCTTTTGTGTATTTATTATTTCCTAATTTATTTTCAAAGAACTCTACGTCACGTGACAGACGTATTTCTTTTGTATTAATGTCTAACAACATATATCCACAAGGAGAATATACTACCATCATTAATTTCTCACTTTTTGATTTAAATTTATGTAAATTGTGTTTGAATGACAACATATATGCGTCACATCCAAAGGCCCTTAATTTTGAGTAGACATATTTTTCATTATACCACCTCTCAAAAATTACAAAGTCCTTATTAGTAGGACACCTATTTACTATGTAGGCAGAGCACAATATGGCTTCTGTCCAATAAATTTTATCAAGGCTATTCTCAAATAACATTGTCCTTGCTCTTTCACAGAGTGTCCTGTTCATCCTCTCAGCCTTCCCATGTTGTTGGGGACAGCCATCAACTGTAGGTTCACAGACAATTCCTTTTTCAGTACAATATGACTGAAAAACAGTATTAGTGTATTCAGCTCCACGATCACACCTTAAGCATTTCACTTTCGTGATACTCTTTAAATTTTATTAATGCTTCTATTTTACTCGTCAGAAGGTACACACAACAAAAATTCGAGTAATCGTCAATAAAAGTCATAAAATATTTTGTTCCCTTAGATGAGTGAGGATTAATAAGTCCACAAAGATCAGTATGTACCAACTCAAGTGGCTTGTTTGTTTTTCTATCATGTCTAACAAAAAGTTTCCTCCTTTGTTTTCCCATAAAACAGGGCTCACACAGCAATTTGCGATTTATGTCAACTTTTGGTATCAAACCCTGGTTTGACAACAATTTAACATCATTAGTATTGAGATGAGCCAGATGTCTGTGCCACACAGTCAGTGGACTTGAGTCATCTTCCAATGTCAGATTGCACGACTGATTTGGAATTTAAAAAAAATTAATAGTGTACAACTCTGAGTCTACGCTAACACAAGTGGTCACAATTTTACCATTTCAGCGTTGGATGATCTCAACAGATTCCTCTCTAAACAGAGTATCAAAACCAGACTTGCTCATCCGTTTCACTGACAGCAAATTCTGTGGCAGCTCTTGTGCATACGTTACATTTTTTAGTTCGATCACAGTTCCTTCTAAAATTTTTACTTTTACTGTACCAACTGACATAACGGAGAGTGAAACACCCTTTTTGGCAACACGTAAGCTCTGTTTGATAGGATTAGACTAACTTACACCAACCTACACCAGTAGGGATATTCCACAAATATTCAAGTAAAACTTGGCGCAAAGTCCCATAACATTCCTACATTTTGTGGAATCGTTGGTATAAGTTGGTGTAGTCCTATCAAACAGAGCTATATACTGTGTGGTTTAATTAAATCAATATTTTTGCTAAATAAATTAATATCATTAATTACATGAATTGTACATCCACTGTAAACAACAAAAGTGGTTCGAGGAACTGACTCTTCTTTTAAATTACTATCAGCAACTAATACTGAGTCATTGGATTTAACAATATCATTCATATCCGTGAAACTATAGCCCACTTCAGAGCAATTGTCATTAATATCATTGCACATTTGTGCAGAATTCCTATTATTATTATTATTATTATTATTATTATTATTATTTTGATTATTTCTGTTATTTTGATCATTAGATCGATTATTATTATTACTATTATGGTTATAATTATTATTTCTGTTTTTGGCAAAACAATTACAAGCTATATGCCCTAATTTATTTCAGTAATGACACTTTACATTAGATTGACTAAAATTAGTATTAAAATTTTGATTACTGCCATTACCACTATTATCATTATTATTATTATTATTATTATTATTATTATTATTATTATTATTATTATTATTATTATTATTATTATTAGAAGTACCTAGATCGTGATTATTATTATTAAAATTTCGACTTTCATTATTAAAAGACGAATTTGACTGACTATTATTATAATTATTTCCTCTTTGTCGATTGAACCCACGATTATTGTTACGACCATGAAAACAACCACGATTAGAATGATTATTATTACTAGAATTTTGTGAGATAGAGTTATGGTTTTGAAAAAAGAGATTCTCTTCACCAGTAAGAGATACTAACGAAAATTTTTGAGATACAGAATTATGAGTGTTACCTCCTCTGTCAATTTGCTATCCAATGATAGTTCACGCTGGAAGTTCATCAGCTTCATGAACACACAGTCCCAGGTGATGACTTCTGCATACTCCACAACTACTTTTATCAGACAAAATTCAGCAGGTAGCGATCTCAGCAGCACCAAAATAAACTGCTTTGTCGTAGTCAAATCTCCAAATTCAGTCAATCGACGACATCGAGCACGAATGTCAAGCAAGTATTTCTGCAAATCAGCACCAAAAACATATTGTTTAGCATATAAATCTCCTCGCAAATCCTTCAGTGTCTGGTTATTTCCTTGTCAATGAGATTTGTAAGCACCAGGAACATTTCCTTCACCATTATATACGTCTGGATAACCTCCAGATATTCGTCAGTCACATTATTAGCTATCAGGAAAATTGCTTCACCCCTATTTCAAACAGTCGGCAATGTATCAGTTAATAAATTACCCAGAGAATCCTTGGCTAGTAGCAGCTCCATCCAAAACTTCCATGTTCTACCATTGCACCCGTTAAATGGTTCGATGCAGTTTACCTTCTTAACATCCATTTCAATGACAGGAACAGATGAACAGTTGCACAGTGTCACAGCTATTTTCAGCAACATTCAGAAACGTTAACCAACAAATCAAGATGATTGAAATCACAGGAATGACGAGAGACGAACATATTAAACAGCAAAAATTAAATTAATAAACATGGTAACTACTTAGATAAAGTGATCAGGATTCAACAGAACAACATTGTTGAACTATAACAATAGTGGCCACTTTGACAACCAAGTGACTGGGCCCATAACCTGTGAATAATTATGAAGTTTCAATGAAACAAATGACGATAAATATTGATGACTAACTTTAAATAAACGAAGACATTAGACGATGACTAGATACACACTTTGCAAACACATAAATAAGAACACAAAATATTCACTTCCCGAAAATGTATTTGCCATTTAAGATGGACGAGATGTTGATTGTTCAATGTTTCATGAGCGACAAGAGGTTCACAAAAATATATTATCACAGTTGTGTTACGAATATAAAAATCACAGATTACAAAATGTATCGAGTCAGTGTCACCACAACAATTATAATGTGAGAATAATGAGCTGACATATAATATAATTTGCTATCATTCTCACATGTGTAACAAATAGCTACAGTAAGTGAAACAATGCTTTGATTGGCTAGAAAAACTCTTTCACCTCTCTATGATGTTCTGTTATCACAAATTTTACAAGATAACTTAATTCCCTATCACAATTCTCAACACAAAGTATTAAAGTAATGTCATTTCAATCTCAGTAAATCACATAATTCCAATTTATTAATGATTTTAATTGTGGATGTGTGTATACGTACACACACGACACCAAACAAACACCAATAGAAGTTGGTCGCGTGTTCCTTGAAGAGTGTGCGGGCCAAGCCCAGTAGACAAGTTTAGCTGTACATACGAAATATACATCCGTGAGCGCAAAAATATAGTTTGTGGATTTTACTCCACTGGCCCACTAGGTGGTCGACGAGTGTGTAGAACACACTCGTTCGTCAATGACCACCCGTCGCCACAATGATTATATTATATTTCTTTTAAAATGAACTTAGGATGCTTTATTCTGAATTTGTAGGAGTATGAAACACTGGAAAGTAAGATTATTTCATTTTAAATTTGTAATTGGAGAGCAAATAGATGACAAGAACAAACGGAAACAATTTCTGTTCAAATTTGAAAAATTATCATGTAGTTCTTAGATTGTAAAACAAGGTATGAGAAAACGAAACAAAAATTCAAATCAAGACTGAAGAAAACAAAAGCTGGAAATTGCAAATACACTACCAATTTTGAAGAAAACTGGCTGAGTGGTTCACATGTTGAGAGCAGAAGCAGTTAAATTTTGTTTTAACGGAAATCCCATCTCATCGCCTTCTTCATCATCTTCATCACTACATTATATATATATATGTCATACGTTCCACTCTGTTCATGAATCGCTTACCAATAATGCTGTGCTTCACCATTTTGTATTTTACTGTTGGAATATATTTTCAGTCTGCTAATAAATGTTGAAGTAAAATAAAGTCTCGAGTTCTTATTCGATCCTTGTTCTACATGCCTCACATCATGGTAGCCATCTCTGCGGTAAAACTTTGAGGATAGACTTTAAAAATTTTTTGAAAGTAAATGCAGACTTAATTTAGGTGTTCAGGCGGTACGGGGATTCGAACCTGTACCGGCCAAACACCTAAAAACCTCCCTCGCTCACCGCCACAAAAGGCAGCACCGTACTCACTCGGCCATGGTGCCGGGTGACGGTGATCGAGGGAGTGAGTATAGTTTTTATGTGCCGACGTATAGTGTGGCGGCCGCCACACCACTCCCCCCCAGTATAGCGGAGCGTAATACGAATTCCCATACGGAGGCGCCTAGGTAGGGACGTACACCGGAACGTGGCGATGCTCCCCAGTACATCACCGCTCCGTGGCATACGTCCACCAGCGCCGTCACGCAGAGAACTGGCGGTGTGACGCACCACAGTACAGTTGGTAGTTCGCCTAGTGTCCGAGAGATGGCGTGAATATTCCATCTCCCGGATCACGTCGGGGTCACCACTTTAGGTGTTCAGGCGGTACAGGGATTCAAACCCGTACCGGCCGAACACCTAAAAACCTCCCTCGCTCACCGCCACAAAAGGCAGCACCGTACTCACTCGGCCACGGTGCCGGGTGACGGTGATCGAGGGAGTGAGTATAGTTTTTATGTGCCGACGTATAGTGTGGCGGCCGCCACACTTAATATTTTTTGAATTGATTTACTGTTGTGCGAAAATTTTTATGTTTTTTTTGTGAATAGTACATGAATATAGTTATCGTGTTTTTCGAGAAATAATACTCAAATTTTAATTTGTTAATCTCAAAAATTTTTAAATTAAGAAATTGAAAATTGAAGCACGTTCCGGACTTAATAACAGCCAATCCTGGAAGTCATCGAACACTAAATCCAGAAAGGACCGCCAAAAAGATCCAGTGAACAACCAGAGGAAATCTGCTCCCGTCATCGAGGGTTCAACTGCAGTCCACTTCATCGAAGACCATTCTTTTCGGACAACCTGATTCAAAATTTAAGCAGAGAGTACAACAGCGCATCAGAGGAACTTCAAAAACAGAAATTTTTCGGTACAACAAAAATCGGTAAATATTGTAAAGATAATATATATTGTAGCTTGATTATTTTTTTATGTGAATATTATTATTGTGTTTGAGGTGAGGTAAAAAATATTTATCTCCCAATAATATTATATGTCCCCCTTAATAAATTTATTAGAAGGAACGATTGGAGAATATAAAATAGAAAAAGAGGAATTAGAAAATTTAGTAAAAAAGTTTGAAGGTTAAAAGTTGATAGATGTGAAATTAGAAATATATAATTTGCCATTTTGTAAATATTATACCGGAGAGATCATTTTAGAATCCTCCGTAATTGATATATCTGGAAGAATAGAAGAGATTAGTAGTATTAAATATATTAGGATATCGGAATCATCCCCAAATTATTTCTCGAATAGAATCTATAGTTCTAGTGAATCCAAAAATAAATTTATGGATAGATTTTTTAGCAATAGTTAATTTAAAAAAATAATAATAAACTGGAGAATATCGAGATAATTAAAAATAAAAATAACGAAAAAGACATTGAAAAAACGAATAAAAAAGAACAAGATTTAATAAACAAAATTGAAAAAGGATTAATTGAAAATAAAAAATATATAGCTATTATTAATAGAGAAGTGTCTTAGGTTTTTGAAAAATAGAAGAAGCAGAAATGTCATCCCCCATAGAAATCAAACCAATACAGGCACCCCTAGGGAAAGTCTTTAATGGGAAACATTACCTGGATTGGCGTCGAATGATAAATTCAGCAATTAGAGGAACTGGATATTACAATATCTTTGGGGAGCATGAATTTTTGGAAACATATATTAATCATTTAGATGATTTAAATTTTAGATCTAATAAGGATATGATAAATTACTGTAAGATGCAGGACAATGCAAAGGCATTTGTACTTGAAAGAGTCTCGAATGATATTACCAAGCAAATAAGAGACTGCAATACTGCAATTATGGTGTTAAAAAAACTGGATAATATTTATGGAACAAAAACATCAGTTACGGCAAATATGGCCAAAGCCAAATGGATGGAATTTAGATTCCAACCAGGAGGCTATATGAGAGGCTTTTTAAAAAAATGGGATGAATTAGTTACTGATGTATGTGATAGTGGGAAGGAAGTTACTGAAAGTGAGGAATTAGAGAACTTGCAATTGGCCTAATGTTACAAACAGGCCTTGGCAAAAATGCAATTTGAAAACCTACCCACAAATGAAAAAAATATATGTAAAATGCCTTTTTATTCATTTTAATATAGCTACTTTTCTTTGTCTTTTTCTGCTTGCCATTAGCCCACACTTCCGTTCGAATACCTTCCTTATCTTTTGTAAAACTATTCACACTTTTCTATTGTCATAGTATTTATAAATGATCAAACTAATTCGTGTACACTCTCATGTAATCATTTTACCTTCGATACTGATTTTATTTTTGTCACATTGCCCATTCGTTTTTCTACTCTCAACTGATATTGTTATTTTATTTGGACTCGAGTATTTTTAACTTGTATAAAAATCTTCGATTTTCTAATTTCACTTTTGTTTCCGAATTACATATCGTTTTCGTTGATCTGATTTAGTTCATTGATTTAACAAGTGCAAATTAGTCATCTCAAGTGAAAATACTTACTGTTGATACGAAATCCCACCTCATCTCATTCTTCATCATCATCATCATATCATTCTATATATATATATATGTCATATGTACACTCTAGTCACAAAGTGTTTCCCCTACTACTTTCGATCGTATATCGCTGTTGCTTCGTCATTTACTTTTTCGTTTGTGAAATATATTTTAGTCGCGAAATAAATGTCTTAAAAGAAGAAAGTCTCAAGTTCTTTCGATCCTCGTTCTGCATACCTCACATCATGGTAGCCATTGCTACGGTAGAACTTTGAGGAGAGACTTAGAAAATTCAGATGAAATAATCATTTTTTTGAAATTTAATTTACTGCTGTGCGTAAAATTTTTTATGTTCTTTATTGAGTAATACACGAAAAAGTTTCGTGTTTTTCGAGAATTAACTCGAATTTTAATTTATTTTGAAAAAATCAAAAATTAAATTGAAGAAGAATAGCTGAAGTTTCAGACTCAATAACGGCCAATACTGGAAGTCATCGAACGCAAAATCCAGAGGGACCGCCAAAGAGATCGTGGGAACAACTGAAGGAAACCTGCTCCCGTTGTCGAGGACTCAACGAGATCCACCATCGAGGACCCAAATTTTTCGGCCAACCCAGCGCAAAATTCAGGCAGGAAGTACGGAAGTCAACAGCGTAAAAGACATAAATTGATCGTCAGCACAGCAGCAAAATAAAGTAAAGTCATTGTAAAGGTAATATTTGTTGAAATTATTTATTTTTTGTATTTTGTAGTTGTATTTGAAGTGAGGCCAAAATAATTAAATATATTTAAAAGTTTTATGTCCCAAATAATAAACTTGTCTGAATGTAAGATTGGTGAATATAATATTAAAAAGGAAGATTTAGAGGAATTAGTAAAGAAGTTTGAAGGAGAAAAGGTGGTTGATCTGAAAATAGAAATTTATAATTTACCCCATGTTAAATATTTCACAGGTGAAATAATATTGGAATCCTTTGTGATAGACATATCTGGTAGAATTGAGGAAATTAGTAGTTTGAAATATATTGTAGTTTCAGAATCTTCAGTAAATTTTTTTTTGAACAGAATTTATAGTTCTGCTAAATCAAAAGAGAAATTTATGAACAGATTCTTTAATTGAATAAATTACAAAAACTGGATAAAAAAAGGAAATTGTAAAGAGGAAAATTTAATAGAAAAACTTGAAAAAGAGTCAATTGAAAATAAAAAATATACACCTGTCATCAATAAAGAAAATAATTTATTAGGATTCCGTAAAACGGAGGAAAATATGGCATCCCCAAATGAAATTAAACCCATACAAGCCCCCCTTGGAAAAGTTTTTAACGGAAAATACTATCTGGATTGGCGTAGGATGATTATCTCAGCCATAAGGGGAGCGGGATATTACGATATTTTTGGGGAACACGAATTTCTAAAACCATATATCGATAATATAGATGATCTTAATTTTTGACCTGACAAAAATATGATCAACTACTGCAAAATGCAAGATAATGCCAAAGCATTTGTATTAGAAAGAGTATCAAACAACATAACATTACAGATAAGAGATTGTAATACAGCAATATTAATGCTAAAAAAATTGGATAACATTTATGGGACGAAAACTTCGGTCACAGCCGATATGGCAAAAGCAAAATGGTTAGAATTTAGGTTTCAACCAGGTGGCAATATGAAAGGTTTTTTGAAAAAATGGGATGAACTTGTAACAGACGTGAGAGATAGTGGGAAAGAAGTTACTGAAGCTGAAGAGTTAGAAAATTTGCAATTGGCATTGTGTTATGAACAAGCTATTGCAAAAATACAATATGAAAATTTACCTCCCAACGAGAAAAACTTAGACAACTTTAAACGAATATTGAGAGAGGATTCAGACCAAAAGTATAGGGATCAGACCTTAAAGAAACAGAATAGTAATGGCAATAGTCAATCTAATAATACTTATAGGAATAATAATGGTAACGGAAATAATAATAGATATAACTACAGAGGCAGGTATAATAATTATCTTGGTAGAAATAATTATAGAAACCAAAATAATAATTATAATAACTTTAGAAATGGAAATAGAAATGGTTTTAATAATAATGGTCAAAATGGAAATAATAATAGTAATGCGTCAGAACAAAACCAAAATAATAGTAATACGAATAATAATAATAACAACGGTAATAATAACTATAGGGGAAACAATTATAGAGGAAACCCCAATTACAGAGGTAATAATTATAGAGGCAATGGCAGAAATAATAATCAAAATAATCCTAAATGCTATAAGTGTGGGCAATTTGGCCACATAGCGCAAAATTGTATGAATAATAATTCCCAAGGAAATAATAGTAATGAAAGTGCAAATAATAGTCAAGGAAATTACCCACCAAAGGCAAATGCAAATCCATCGAATAATAATAAGAAGGATAGTTCGGAGCAACAGGTAAAAATGTCCTGCATGGTAAAAAGATTTAATAATAATAGTGAATGGTTACTTAATGAATTGGCGAATAATAATAAACAAAATATGGATGAAAATTACGAAATATTAAATAATAAAGCAATTCTTGATGGGGCTGCAGAAGTACATTTAACTTCCGATCTTAATAAACTAATAGATGTTAAAAAATTCGTAACCCCAATTAAATTACAGTGTGTGGGAAGGAATACATTTTTATATGCCACACATACAGGGAGAATGATCATAAAAATTGAAAATTCAAAAAAAAATTCAATCATTGATAGAACTAAACGACGTTCATTATGTACCTGATCTGAACTTGGATATTATCTCAGCTATTAAAATAACAAACAACAGAATAATCAATATCGATCAGCAAAAAGAAATTGCGAATATATATTTTATTGAAACAGCTGAAATCATTATTACAGCCAAAAAAGAAGAGGGAATATTCTACATATACTACAATGTCGAAAACAATGATATAAAAAAAAAATAGATAAAGAGGATTATAAGGATAAAAAAAACGTAATATGTGCCCCTGTTACCCAGGATACGAATGACGAATGGGATGATTTTACGGTAGAAATGGAGGTTATTGAAGAAAATGATAATACCCAATCATCTCAGGGGGGTGACGAAAATGAAATAATAATAGAATCCAACGAAAACAATAATAATACGGATGAACCCCAAATTAATAATAATAATACAAATAAAAAATTAATAATACATAGGAGACTTGGACATCTACATGCCAGATATTTGCAAAAATTTAAAAATTTAGCAATTGGCATACCCGAAAACATTACTTTTAGAGATGAAGATTTTGTAAACTGTCAAATATGTTGTATCGCCAATAATTCAAAGCTGGGTCATACAGGGATAAGAACTAAACCAACTCGAAAATTAGAGATAGCTTCATCAGATATTATGGGTCCATTTACGCCCTCTGTGGCTAATCAAAAATATATTTTAACTTTCATAGACCATTTTTTGAAATATACATTTGTCATGCCCATAGCCAATAAAAGTCAGGTGACAAACGAATTTAAAAATATCATAATGTCTATGAAAAATAAATTTCCTGAATACCCCATAGGAACTATAAGGTGCGACAATGCAAAAGAGTACACCGATACAAAAATAATAAATTATTGCAGAGAAATAGGAATAACCATGGATTACGTGGTTCCATATTCTCCTGAATTGAATGTTATTGCCAAAAGGCAAAATCAAACTTTAATGAGGAGAGTAAGGGCCATGTTAATAGATGCTAATCTCGATATAAAGTACTGGTCTTATGCTGTTGTTACAGCAGCCTATCTAATAAATAGATCCCCCACAAAAGCTAATGAAGGGTTTAAAATACCGTACGAGTTGTTTTATGGAAGGAAACCAAATTTAAAAAATTTAAAAGTCTTTGGTGCACTGACTTATAGGCACATACCCATAGAAGTCAGAAAACAAAATGCAACAAAAGCAAAATCTAAATCACAAGAAAAAATAGATCCCAAACTAGCACACAGGGCAGAGAAGAACATAATGATGGGTTATACGAATACAGGGTATTGTCTAGGAGATCCATATAATTCAAAATCGTATATATCATGCGATGTTAAAGTGGACGAAAGCCAGAATATAAAATCATTGCTAATTAATAAAAAACCTCTAAAAATAAAGTCAGCTGATTATGATTATGACTTGGGAATAATAAACCCTATAGTAATGAATGTAAAAGTAAAATACAATAAAGCTTACATTGAAGATAATATCCCAAAAATATTCTCGGAAATAGAAACAAACCCCTTTAGAGAGGAATGGATCAAGGCCATTAATGACGAATTTAGTTCTCTCGATGATTTGAAAGTATGGAAAGTAGTAGATTATGATCGACAAAAATTGATAGATACAAGGTGGATCTTTACGATAAAATTTGATGAATTCGGAAATCCGAAACCCGAAGCTAGACTTGTGGCACGTGGCTTTAAAGATCGAACGGAATATGGCATTGCTGAAACCCACGGACCTGTAGCATCCATTGGTACTATAAGGTTATTATTATCAATTGTCAATAAAGAAAAACTAATAATGATACAATATGACGTAAAAACTGCCTACCTGAATTCACCTATAATAAAACCAATTTTTGTTAAAAGACCAGAAGGCATTAATATTAATAAAAATCAGGTACTCGAACTACAAAAATCAATTTATGGTTTGAAAACATCAAGCAAATCGTGGTACGACTTATTGGACATTAAGGTAAAAGAAATGGGATTTGAAAAAACAAAAAGCGACAGATGCTTCTATATAATGAAAAATAATGAAACTAAAACATATTTCTTGAGTTATGTAGACGATATATTAGTAGCATCGAATTCACAATCGGCCATTACTAAAATAAATGAAGAATTACAAAAAGATTTTACAATTACGATTACGAATAATCCAAAATTTTTTGTGGGCCTAGAAATAATGAGAGATATCGAAAATAATACAATAATAATTTCGCAATATAAACACATAGAAAAAATGATCAAAAAATTTGGAATCTCTGAACTCAAAAACACTAATACGCCAATGGAAACGGGACTTAAAATAGACAAAATACAAAATGGTAGAGAGGATACAGAGTATAGATCAATGATAGGAGGACTACTTTATTTGGCAAGACTCACGAGACCAGACATATTATTCCCAGTAAATTTCTTTTCACATTTTCAGAATAATTCAAACGACACCTTAAAAAATTATGTAAAAAGAATATTCAGATACGTTAACACAACCAAAAATTATAATCTAAAATATACATCAGAGGGGGATGGAATACAGGCGTACGTGGATGCCTCCTATGCACCCCAGGCGAATGATACGAATATAGATTTACAAAACCTTAGTAAAGGGAAGTCAATAACTGGATTTATGCTATTCGCCTATGGAGACTTGGTGGAGTGGAATTGCTGTAAGCAGACAATTCACGCCTCATCAAGCACAGCGGCTGAAATAATTGCAGTTTTTGACACCCTTGATACAATAAAGGTAATGCAATATATGAATTATGAAATTTTTGGCAAAAAACTAATGGTGGATATTATGGAAGACAATATTTCAACACAAAAAATATGCTCTGGGGGTAGTCAAAGAAAGTCGAGAGCCCTAATGATCAAATGCTACTCGATTTTGGAAGCCTTTGAGGAAAAAATAATATTTTTTAGAACAGTCACCTCCGAAAATCAGTTGGCAGATATATTAACAAAATCGTTGGATCGATCATCATCATCATCATCATCACTACATTATATATATATATATATATGTCATATGTTCCACTCTGTTCACAAATCGCTTCCCCTACTTTCACTTACCGATAATGCTGTGCTTTGCCATTTCGTATTTTACTGTTGGAATATATTTTCAGTCTGCAAATAAATGTTGAAGTAAAATAAAGTCTCAAGTTCTTATTTGATCCTCGTTCGACATGCCTCACATCAAATTTTAAATTAATTTATTTATGTAATAACTAAAAATTCTTCTTATTTTCCATTAATGCTAAAGATAATCGGTAATAATATTGTTGATTTTTTTTGGAACATAAAAATAGCTCTGTTTGATCGGACTACACCAACTTACACCAACCTACACCAGGAGGGCGATTCCACAAATGTAGAAATGTTATGTGACTGCGCTAAGTTTTACTTGAATATTTGTGGAATATCCCTACTGGTGTAGGTTGGTGTAAGTTAGTGTAATCCTATCAAACAGAGCTAATAACATTGGCCTTTTATGCCTTTGACTATATAGCTTATGGACTGCTAGAACTGATAAAATCTTGAAACCCAACACTGCAGGCGTTACTTTTCAAAAAAGATACTTTGTGTGAAAATTGAATTTTTATCAGGTAGAATATTGTGTATTTTATATTTAGACCTAATTATTTCATTCCGTAATTCTTACTTTTTTTTTATACAGAACGTTTTAATGCAAATGGGATTAAATGTTATTACTGTCGATAGAAAACTAATCAAAGAATTACGTACTTATATACAGTTAGAATAAGGAAAATATTAATAATTTCCTTATTCTTATCTTAATACTATACTATACAGTTAACTATATGTATAATAGTTTATGAGGATGCACCAATTACACCGTCAAAATCCAATTTATTACAAGCTTCTTCAAAATCATTAAGAGATTGCAACAAATCTGTCAGTAAGCTATTGCCATTAGATGCTTCTAGACCATTAGATAGTGGATATATACTAATCTCTTCTGTTAAGTCAAGTTTTGATGCACTTAAAGTATCAGTGGAATGAAGTTCTAGTAAAGTATTACATATTTATGTCATTAATTATTCTATAAACTTACAAATAATGCCATTTTATCATGTGTCAATGGCAAAGTAGAATAATAATAAAATTTATTATCTATAAATATAATTTTAATTACTAAATTAACAAAATATAAAAATTAATTTTTTTCTAGCCAGAATTGGAAATTTGGAATTGTTGATACGAAATCCCACCTCATCTCATTCTTCATCATCATCATCATATCATTCTATATATATATGTCATATGTACAGTCTAGTCACGAAGTGTTTCCCCTTCTACTTTCGATCGCATATCGCTGTTGCTTCACCATTTACTTTTTCGTTTGTCAAATATATTTTAGTCGCGAAATAAATGTCTTAAAAGAAGAAAGTCTCAAGTTCTTTCGATCCTCGTTCTGCATACCTCACATCAGGAATCACTATCACTTATCACCAAAGGTTGTTTTTGTAAAAAGAACGCCTGTTAACAGTGGCTTCAGCGGTCTTCCATTTAACCCTATGTATTTCTTATCAGTTCTAGTAGTCCATAAGCTATATAGTCAAAGTTTTATGCAGAGTTGTTTCACTTGTATTGCTATTTGCTATACCACTTGATGAAAAGGGCCAATCACAGCATTGTTTTACTTACTGTAGCTATTCGTATACACATTTATGAAATACGCTGACGGTATTCGGAAATCAGAAATGGAATATCTCCCCGTTTAGTTTTTCTCAGAAGGGTTTCTCTCGATTTCTTGAACTTGAATTCATGTCATGTCATGTCATAGTGATGGTTATAATATGCGTAATTTGTGAGTTCTCATTTTCAAGATTAAAATTAAAAAATTTTTAATTTAATTTTTTTTTGCGTATGTGAACTTGTGAATGTTCCATTATTTACCTGTTGTCAAGATTCAAGAATGAAATGAAGTTGAAGTAGAAATGGCGCTAAAACATACAATCTTCGTGCTGCAAAAAGGTTTGTTATTTTATATTTTATCATTTCTAATTTTGCAAGCCGCTATATTTTGAACATTTTGTGATCCTAAGTGAGTTTATCTTACCGTAATTTAATTTAATATTCTTTTCTATTCTTAAGTTTTTTGATAGGGTGCCATTTCTCGTTCTTTGATGTCAAGTATTCGCTTCTGATTCTGGAGGTTTCAGCTCGGAATAAATGGCTGAAGATCGCTTGAAAACAACCCTCAAAGGTTTTAAAGTTACTGATGCATCTCGTAAAAGACTGATTGGAATTGCATGCTTTTCGTTGAACGAATTAAAGCTGAAAGCTTGTCAGAAATTGCAAGTTCGTAATAATTTAAATTTTATAAAATATAAATTGTTGGTGGCTGCTCTATTTTGAATATTCAAATGCCACTTGCAGGTTTCTTGCGATGTGAAACATATTGAATTACTCCTCTGCGATGGAACATTAGTTGATGATGACTTATACTTTTTAACTCTTCCCAGTCAGACAGTCTTGGTGCTGAGAAAGCCGGGTGAAAAAGTACTTGATGGTAAGTGATAATACTTTGAACGGATGACGAGCAACAGGTGTGAGCATTTTACTAATACCTATGTATTTATATTTGTAACATTGGCCGAAAGTGTTTGTTGCACTTTTCACATAGCATCGCATACTGTTCCTTTGATAATATTTCGTATCGAGCCAGATAAAATACGAATGTTCACGTCCTCTCGTAAAAGACTTCCGTATTGGAATTTAGGTAGTCGATTCGATAACGCCCACAGCAAACCATTTGTGTCCACTTCTACGTCGGACGGGTACATCAAATTTTCATCCTCCACGATAATTCCTTGTGCTTTTTCACTATATTCGTCTGCGCTTGAAAAGAAAAAAGAAATGGTTAGTCTAATCTCTTTATAGCTACCGCTTACATGTTTATTTAATGTGCATAAGATTGAGAAACCTTTATTTTGTTTGTGGTGATTTATCGTTGTAAATATGGACGCTTTGATTGTTGGAGAAGGTATCAAATTGAGAATTTTAGTGCATAGCTGTTAGAAGTGGAGGAAAAATTTGCTCATTTGACTTCGAGTGGGGGCAGAAGTGAAGTCGAAATTTTGTTATTGTTTCTATATGCTCCTATGTTCTTGTCAAATTGTTTGATTTATGCACCTCATCGTATATGTATTATGATTTGTGGCAATTTCATTCTTTTATCGTGAAGAAGTTGTTTCTCTTTTTTTCGTATCGTTTTGTGCGGAACATGATGTTTTATAGCTGGATTCAATTAATAGAAAGCAAAGAAAGTTTAACGATACCAGTTCACCGCCAAAGCGGCAGTAAGTTACTGAAATCTTATAATTCTGGATAAAAATTGTGATATCAGAAGTAAAAGTTCATCTTAATATCCATCTTTGGCATTCCAAGAAACAAAAAAGATAGAATCACAATAGAAGTGAATCAATTAAAAATTTTTATTTTTCTTAGTTGAATGAAAAAAAGAAAGCTTGAGAGAGATTTTGAATTGAAGGTCCGTACGATCATAATATGAAAACGAGTCCTGAAATTATTTTTAATTCTCCAAACTGTCGCAAAAAATAATTCTAAGTATTTTGTTAGTTCTCATAGATTTTAAGGTGCTAAGTTAGAAGAATTCAGTCCTTCAGTTAAGTCACTCATGTTTCTGGAGTTAATCTTTTCCCGTTATACCTTGCCGATTCTTCGAATGATTGAGTTCTTTAAGTTGCTAACATTTGTATTATCTTGTTTGTTTTTTCATCAGTTTCGTTTTACGTTTCGTTACGATGGCTCGTAATCGGTTCTGTTTCAATATGTCGATTCTCTTATAATTTTGGTTTTGAATTTGAATTCGTCCGTGGTCTTTTCATGTACCTAATCGTTTTTCACCTTCTACGAATGAGTTCAGAGGAAAGCATATTCCAGAATTCGTCTTAATTACCATATGCTGTGTTGATATTCGAAATTATGCATTATTTTTATCACTTCAGTTAGTTCCATTCTATTGACACGAACATTTAATGGGATAGGTATACATTCAGTTTGAATTATATTAGTGGGAAGGTTCTAGATTGATGTTGATTTGTCTGATTAACAATTTTTTCAATATTTGGTAGGTATGTGATCTATCGGAAATAGCTTAGTGAGCTACTAGTGTCGTTCAAGTGTATCTGGTTGGCAGCACAGAAATAAAGAAAGAATAATAAAACTTCCACGATACAAAAATAGCCGAGATTGTATGTTAGAGAGATCTTACTTCACGCCCGTATATAAATGTTGCCCCAGTAATGGAAATAAACCGTCAGAAAAATAATAGAAAACTGCAATTTAGAATTATTTTTCTGATGTAGAACACCCAGTATTTTGGCCTCAGGCTTCTGAAAAACCATGAGAACAAGTACACTTACCAGAGAAAAAGCAAATGGAGGGTAAACCCATTCAGTTAAATAACTTCCTCATTAGTATGACTCATTGTAAAATCTTAATTTTCGTGGCAGTGCACCAAACCATTGCCAACATTTTCTTTGAAAACAAAGGACAAGTCAAACAAGCTCAAATTATCAATTGTGAGGTAACTAGACGACTTTCTGTAATTTTTTCCAAGGATCAATCGTGGAGTTAGAAATATTAATATGTGAATAAAAATTTAAATCCAAATAAATTCATGTAACTAAATTAGAAAGTGATATAATTACTCACTGAATATTCATTCAATCTGTTTACCAAGAAGAAAAATAAATTTTTAAGCTTTTTTAAAATATAGCATAAAACAAATTACATGCTACTGTGGAATTCTGCTGAATGAATGAGCATTAATAATTATGATAGCACCAACCAAACAAGGTTTATGAAGAGGAAAAGATTTGGAGGATATATAAATTCTAGATAAATAAATGATTTTACCAAAGATTATCCCATGATTTATAGGCCGTGGGTTTTGTTTTTGACTGTCATTCCTCTATAGCAAACCAAGTATTTTTTCTTAATTCAAATTTCAAATCCACCCTTCCAAAAAAAAAAAAGAATTTTTAAGTTTTCACAGAAGATTATTAGAAAAATCTGTAAACTTTTTATTTTTCTGAATGTTAATTTGAATTATCATGGGAGGGAGGGCACTATGTATATACAGGTTTTAAGTATGATATATCGCCCACATAATGATAAAAAATATCAGCACATTAACTTCTTTGGCCATCATTACGTCTATTTTATCAATTATCAGCTTTCCAATAAGCAAATAATGGATTATGATTTTGAAAATAAAATTAAAAAAAATATCCTGTATCCCAGCTCCTATGACAGTTACGTGAAAAATGTAAAATTTTTATTGTATATTATGTATACATGGTCTTTGGTGAGAGATCTGCCAGACTTGAAATTTGGATATAACCTAGTACCACTGAGACAAAATTCCTGTCACAAGTTTCTCTATTTATAAAACTGATTGAGTTATGACAAACATCTCACAGAAGGAAGTTTTTCTAGCAGGTTTATATATCATGATGTCATGTTTAATGTTTCGTTTATTTTGTTGGTAAATACATGAAATTATAATAATTATCAAATCAGTTCGTGGCACAGTGGATAAGGATGTGTGATAGCATGTTGCGGGTTGTGGGTTCGAGTCCTATGTATTATTTTGAATTTTTTAATTTTATTTATTTTTGTTTTTTTCAATAGCTTTTCAGCCATGTGGTGAAGCTGGTGTGCACAAAGCGTGCCCGTTTCTTTTTTTTTTTTTTTTAAATTCAAAAAAGTAAGATTTTGTGGAGGTGGTACAGAGATTAATCTTTAAAAAAGACCAATGACTGTTCTCTTACAAATCCTCTCAATATTCTTAATTCCTTCAAATTTTTTCACAATCTGAATGATTATCTTTGCATCCTCCACAAAACAAAAACTTACTTATTTTGTATTTAAAAAAAGAAAAAAAGAAATGAGCATGCTTTGTACACATCAGCTTCACCACATGGCTGAAAAGCGATGAAAAAAAACAAAAATAAATAAAATAAAAAAATTCAAAATAATACATAAGATTTGAACCCACAACCCGCAGCATGCTAACACATATCTTTATCTATTGTGCGACAAACCAATTTGAAATTTATTGATATAATTTCATGTATTCAACAATAAACAGACAAATCTTTGACACTCTCATTCCAACTGAACTTCAAATAGGAAGTGTAAACCTACTGGAAAAAGTTCCTTCCACAAAACGCTTGTGAGTTATGTGATTACAAATTGGAAAAAGATGGATTACCTATCATGCACCCATGTATAGAAAGTTGACTAACTATAGATATTCAGGTGTGAACAGTTTTTTTATAGAATTTTGTTATGATAATGCCTAATTGTACTTATATCTAAGTCCTCACCATCTCTTATTAAATTTTTGTCTCAAATATTTCAAATATTGAATCCCAAATTTTCAAACTTGCAAATCCGATAACTCTGTTAGTTTTTAAAATAAAGCACAAACTAAGATCAACTTTATTCTTGATCAGGTCAGAATATACTTGGATCCAAAGTTTTAGGGCTCTTTCCTCAAATTTTTTATTAAATTTATTATCTCTATATTACAAATTTTTAAATTTCCAAAACCTAAAAAATAGAGAAACTTGTAGTTGTAAGCGGAATTTTTTCATAGTAGTACCTCGTTATATCCAAATTTCAAGTCTGGCAGACCTCTCACCAAAGACCATGTATATATATAGAAAACTTGAAAAAACTAACCGTAGTAGATGTAACATATATAGTCAACCATAAAAATTATAGACAACTATATTCATACACAGGTGATACTATTTCATAGTATCTCTAAATTCCATTGACTCTTTTTCTTCCTTATGAATTTATCTTCTTTTTTATTGTTTAAAAATTACAGTAAACACAGACAATATCTAACGGTGTTTGATGACCCCATTTACACTGGTCCCTCGAATACACAAGTCCCTCTACTTCATATATGTCTGCTTCATATTAACCATAGCGTGAAAATGTATCCTCAAAATAGTATAAAAACTTATGTTTGTCATAGAATGTATCATACTATACTTTCATAACTGAGACTGTGTAACTCTGTTCTCAAAACGTTGAATATTATTTATGTTGAAAGTATAATTCGATTATTTGAATTAACACTTTGTGTTTGAATTATTTTATCTAAATACTGAATCTAGAAAGTTAAGGTCCACCATATGAGTGTGGACAATGAACTATTTGTATTAATTAACATTTATAGATATTAATTCTCATTTCTGAGACTAATATACTTGTGTAAAGTGTAACTAAGAAAATTGTTCTATTAGGTACAATACAACATCTTTTATGCTGTTACAGTAGTACATTTGATCTCCCCTTGGGAAAATTTTGGGAAAGGAGGTCATGAATTTCCATCATTTGTTCAGGATTGGGGATCCCATCACCATCACATTTCTGGACTAAAACCGTTTACTTCTTTTAAATTTCATTTTAAACCAGTTTTGAAGCTTATTTTACTAGGCTTATAATTAATAAAGTAAAAAGTGTTTTTTAGTTTCTACGCCGTCTATTATAGTATAGGCCCCACCTCTTTCGTATTGAATAGCACCTTTCCTGTTAATAACAAAAAAAAAAAAATTACTTCAATAGATTTTTCAATTAAAACAACCAGTTTTCACGGTAAATACGGGCACACGAAATGAAAAGAACAAGGAAAGCATTAGTGGATGGATTTTCCGCCTTTTTTTAACGCGTTTACTCGGGTTGTTTGGATTGGCTACGTAGGAAGCGTAAGTCTTCTAATATTCTTTCTTTATCATAGTGTTGGGCAGTCATTGCTCGAGTGACGTTAATTTTGGCTCTTGATACTGCTTGTTCTCACCGGGAGATCCTTCTATGGTGGAACTAATGAAAAGAGAACAATTTCGACGGTTTTCTTAATATAAATGAAAATCGTAATAAAGGATACGTGCAATTTTTTTTTTTTTTGTGTACAGCTATAGAGCAATTGATATTTTGTTTTAAAGAAAAAATAATTCTTTCTTTGAAGAAGGCGAGATTAATTTTGGCTATCATTTTGTCAGCAACGAAGAACAGAATTGAGTGCTTCAAATTGTCGATGGCGACAGCGCACCCGTCTGTTCTCGGTCACAACCTCGAATTACGGACGAAAGCTCTGTGATCGGGTGTTGACGGATGAGAATGAGGACTCTGGATTAGAGTCGAGCGTATCATGGCTTACCCGTACGAATTCCAGCAGGCGATGCCGTGCCGCATGATCAGCGTGTAGAACAGTACGCCCGTCTCCTCGTCGAAGGCTGACGCAGCCGACTGTGCGTTGGTGCCGCGGCCGCCCATAACCTTGAACTCGTAGAAACCGCGTGCGGTGTCTAGAGTTTTGTTCTGAATGACGTGCGTGGAGACGGCGAACTGGTTGGTGCTGGCCATCGGGCTGAAGAACAGGGTGCGATGGTCGTCTCGGCCGACCGGCGATAGTCCCAAACTGAAAATGCCGTACTGCGTTTGGTAGTGGATCCCCTCGGCGTATAAGTCGCCAGCCAGCGGGTCAAAGCTGAAATAGTTGTGGGTGATGCGGTGGAACTCGCGCCCCCGCAGACTGTACACGATCAGCTCGCGGTTGTTGGCGTCGGCGATGTACACGTACGCGGCGTCGCAGTTGGCTGACGTCACGTCGACGACGATGTCCGCCAGGTAGGGCTCCGTGTTGCAGTCGGTCTTACTTTTCACCTTTTGCGAGTCGATTTGCAGATGGGTTCTCAGGTCGAACGTGACCAGCGTCGGGTCTTTTTCGTGTTTATTTTCGATTTGGCCCGAGTCGAGCACCCACAAACGGTCGCACGGGTCCGCATGTATGTTCAACACCGAAGTGATGTTGCGCAGCGCGATGTCGTGGCTCTCCCAATTTGGGTAGGCGATTAGCGGCGGAGAGGTGACGTTCGTTTCGATTTCTGGAAAATTCAGAAGTCACGATTGTTACGTTATCCACTTATTTCATGAAACGACGTATATTTATTTAAAAAAAGCTTCTGTCAAGAAACTTTGCTTTGAATTTTTATTTACATGTTGAAAAAATGGCATAAATGGGATGTTTCTATCTATCATAAGCTCTGATTGATAGGATTACACTAGCTTACACCGACCTACACAGGTAGGGATATTATAAAAATATTCAAATAAAACTTGGTGCAAAGTCATGTAACATTCCTACATTTATGGAATCACCCTCCTGGTGTAGATTGGTGTAAGTTAGTGTAGTAATATCAAATGGAGCTATTGTTTTGGAGTTACAAATTTCTAAATGTAGATACCTCAATTGGTCCCAAAAAAAATTAATTTTTATTTTACACAGCACCTATCAATGTGGGAGTATGCAAACTATCATACATATGTGTAACTCATGTTTATCTAACTACAGTTACCAACTGGTCAACTCTACGTGGAGGTTCTTGTATATATACGTAGATACAGTACTGGACCAGTAAAGAAAAATTATTTCTGGCTACCCATGTTGGTAATAAATAGGCAACCAGAGTATACCTTTTGAGGTATTTTGCTTTGTGTTTATGTACGCTATTCTTGTGAATTTAAAGGGTATCTTTATCAGATGTATTCTAATTGGTGAACTCAAGCAAAATGTTAAAAATACGCAGAAATTTATTCATTTTTATTTATTTTTTTAATCTGTCATCAACGCCTAATTACATTTACCTGTAGTCAAGTAGTAATAATAAACGACAGTAGTTTGGCTCATAGTCCAGTCATTTTTTCCGCAAGTAAAATTAAGTCTAATTATGTTTTTATTTTTCTCAACAGTAGGTATATATTTTTTAATTTTTTTGGGAGTGGAGGAGGCTTCTCTTGGATTTGGTGTTTTAGCCGAACCATTTTAGCTTCACCTCTAGATAATTCAGATGAAAGTCTTCGAAATTAACAATATTGTTGTAATGAAATTTGTAATAATGTGATCTTGTGAATTCACATATTCATGATATTGCCAGTAATATATACATGAAAAAAAAAATTGGGTGAAAATGGGAAAATAGTACCAATTTTCTTTTTTCATGAAACTGATAATCTTCATCATCTTTACCCCTAATCTTTGCGAGGTATATTTTAGTACCTCTATTTGCAAGCAAATTCGGTAAAAATAAGCAGGCTAATAATGCACATACTTATATATATGTACTTACTGCAATTCATGCGTTTTTGGATGAATATTATTATAAATGCACTACTGAAATTGTATATCTGCTAATTTGACTATGAAGTAGGTACTAGACTAGTAAAGAACGATGATTTTTTGTTAGATATGCATGTGCTAAATAGGCAACCACTGTGTACCTTTTTACATCCTTTGCACTAGGTTTATGTACGCTTTTCTTGTGAATTTAATGGATGTCTTTATCAAATGTATTCTAAATTGGTGAACTCAAGCAAAATGTCGAAAGTATGCACGAAGTACACTCAGGTTGCCTACTTTTACGCTGGCATGTCTTGACATTAAAAAGTACATTTGTCTTATGGAGCTTTACTGGTCCAGTACTGTATAATCGAAGATCAACCTCCAATTACATTACATAGTGATCATCTACCTATATCTTCTTCTATATTTATTATGAATCAAAATTGCTTTTTTTTTGTGGGTAAAATCCCTATTCTGAGAACTGTTATTACATAAAAAGTTTCAGTTTTACTTAATGGATTTTGTTCAGTATCAGTTCCAAGTTGAGTGAATGCTCAAGCATTTATTATTAATCATCAAATATTCAGTATGCTCTGACATTTGCTCAGCTTATGCTCATGCTTAAAATGCTGAAGCATTTAATATTGGCTAGAGAATACTGAGCATTTGCACTGCGTGCTCAAGAATTTCTATAATTTCATTTTAATATAAGATAATAGTCTTAAAAAATTGACCAAGTACACCAGTATGGTCCTGAAGGAGAGGCAAAAAATAGAAAATATATTATTTGACATGCAAAAATTATTTTGAATTGATATTTGCAGCAAACAACACTTTTAAATTTTTCATACTTTTAGGTTCAAAGCCAAAACTTTTGAAAATGCTCATATATTTTCTACTGTTTTCTCAAAAATGAGTTTATGCTCAAACTGAGAATATGCTTTCAAATGTGAAGCACTTTTATTTGAAACATTTGCTGAGAAAATGCTTAAAATGATTAAGCGTGAGAAAAAAAATCAAATGCTTGTTACCATCATTAATTCTGAGAAATGAAAACTCAAATAACTGAGAGCAGTAATTAAGTTTGAAGGTTTTCACTAAAAATGTTTTTGTTTTAGATTAGTTCTATTTGAAAGTTTGTTCTTAATTTTACTTTATAGGTTTAGTGTCTGTTTTGAGAGGTGAAAACTCAAAAAACAGTGCTGTTTTCAGTTCCGTACTCGTTATATTTAAATGATAGTACTCAGTTCTACTTTACAGTTTTGGTTCATGGTCAGTTTTGAACAAATTTAATACCGTATTTACTCGAATGTAAGACGCATTTTTTTTCACATTTTTACACTATAAAAGTGAGGTGCGTCTTACATTTGCGTGCGTCTTGCATTCGAGCCCTAGAAATTGGAAAAACGAAGCTTATCGTAGGTATGGATTTTGACTGCTTAGAGTCAAGTGCCACCATCAGTTCTATAGAAATTATTTAAAAAGTGCGTGTAACAAATGCTCTTGATGGTACCGAAGATGATATGATATGGGAGAAAGCTGCCGATTATGTCCCATCCTCAAGCAGTGATAAGGATGGTGAAGACTCAGAGAATATAGATGACAAATTAGATACTGACTGAATCTTTCATTTTTGTTTGTATGTAAATTAATTTTTGTATTTCAATTTTTATTTTTTAAACTGCACTGCACCTTACAATTGAATAAAAAAGAAAATTCCAAAAACACATTTTGAAATTTGTGGTGCGACTTACATTCGAATAAATACGGTATTATTTTTGTGTTAGCAGTGGGGTGTGTACGAAGGAATTGTGTCTGAGTGTTGCAGCAGTTAGTTCACACTGAGGTGTCTGCTGTAGGATCACTTCATTAATTTCTTTCAACCTATCATTATTACTCATTTGGCCTCCCGCAATTTTTTTCCTCATATAGCTACACTTCCACCTATTTGACAGCCCAAAAAAGAGTTGTAAACTTCTGAAGTTGAATCACTTTTTTTTTATTTCTAAAACTCATGTTAAAAATGAAAATAAGTTTATGTTAAAAATGAGGTATTTCGCATGAAGGAACATGTTGCTACCATGACGCTGTAGCAATGGTTATTGGTATAAGATGAAACTTGTATTGAAAAAGCAAACACGTTGATGGGTATAACTGTTACAAACCAAATTCAGTTTTAGCGCCCTCAGTTGTCAGTACAAGAATTACGTCACACTTAACTGCGTCAGTAATGCCTTATGTTTACACTTGTCTAGTTTTCGGACTATTAGCCTGCTACTCGGAATACTATTCTGTTAATAGTTACAGTTGTTAAACTATTTTAAACGTTTAAAATCAATTTCAATTTGGCATATAACGTTGTGTGATTCTAATGAGATTCTTATAAGCCTATCCGCTGAGTTAGAGTCGACTTTAATGAGTTAAAATGGCGTAGTGACTTTAACTAATAACATAGTTGTACCCGAAATAGATGACTAGAAGCCAGAAAACTAGCCAAGTATATAGTAAGCTAGTTCGACTTCTTTTTTTTTAAGTGGGGAAGTTTAGTGGCCACCCAACATCAAACTCAGTTTGCTGAGTTCAAAAACTTGTAACTCCATGTCTTGAAATACATTTCTTTGGAAAAAGTTTTAGTAGCCATGGAGAGATTGAAAACGTGTGCCAAATATTGTACTGACTGATGCGAATGGAAGGAATTTCGAATAAGTTACACGAATTCCACATGATGGCTACAGCTACCATTAAAACGTTAACAATAAAATCTGAAACTTTGTGCGAACAATTCGCTTATAGGCTACCGCTTTACTTGATTAACACAATTTCGTGTCTTCCTGATTTGTTTTATTTTGTTTCGATATTAATGACGAATCGATGCATCACTTCTTAATTCAGTATAGAATTTTTCTTTGTGTGAACAGTGTGATAGAATTAAGCCGTTTAGTGGATGGAAATCTGATTTCTGACCTACCTGTTTGGTTTAAAAGGATGTAAGCCAGTGAGGCTGGTACACCGAGTTTATATCGAGGTAGGGTCAAGAACAGTTTGTCCGTCCACAATGTTAGAGATGTAGGAATGCTGTTGCCAGGCGTGAATTGACCGCTGTCGATCATCACTTGTCGATGCGTTTCATTCTCGAAGTGGAAATCGATTTGCTTCCAGTTGAATATTTCTTTTAAACGATTCGCGGTCTGCGTTGATGGTGGAATAATTGGCGCAAACCTTTGAACAGAAATAATGGCATCAAGCTTCACTTGTTTGATTTATACTGCTAGCATTAGCATATCGTTTCACGATGATTTAGTGATCATAGGGGAAGTTAAAATATACAAAATCATTTTTTTTTGCATGTTTTGGAAATGAAAGCCTGTTTCGTATAAATGCATTTATTTCGATTCTTTTGCCGCATAGTTTCCAGTAACTTAATTTCATATTTTGTTCTTAGAAGAAAAAAAAAATCTATTCGGCCTTTTTAAAGAATGAAAGGAAAATTTTGGTCTCGAGCGAAACGAATTTAATTCACTCATAGTTGCCAATTTCATATAATTTTCTGTTATTATAAACTTTTTAAGTAGGTATTTTTTTTTTAAAATCCATTTATTACGCTTGGTGCGGTATTAGCCCCTAGGGTAGGGGGTGGATACGTTTTTCGTTTCATGATCTCAGGAAAATTTTAGCACCAATAACTCAAATTCATATAATTATATAGAGATAGATAGAAAGATAGATAGATAAACGGATAGATATAAGTTCATTCCTTGCTCCAACGATACAGGTCGCAATTTTTGTCAGATAATCTAGAAATTGGTACGTACATTTATACTAAGCTAAGGACCAGACCTACTGATTTTGGTGCGGATCGGCCGGACGGTTCTTCCGGTAGTACCATTTTTGTTTTTATTTTGGATATAAAACGCTCAATTTTGTATCAATAGCCACGAAATTCGGAAAAATTATTTATCATAATTTATTATAATAGCTACCAATTTTGGCGTGGATCGGTTGGACGGTATTTTTGGTATCGCTATTTTCTTTTCATATTGGTCACAAAATGCGGAATTTTGAAACAATATTTACGAAATTTGAAAACAAATATTTATTATAATTTACTGTAGCATGCTATCAGTTTTGGTGCGTATTACCGGAAAATACTTCTGGTAGAGATTTTTTTTTTCGTTTTTTAGTCTAGCTATAAAATGCTTAATTTTTTACGAATATTTATTATAATTGATTGTAACATTCTACCAGTTTTCGTGTAGATCGACAGGATGGTATTTCCTTCAAGTCAATTTTTATTTTTATTGATTTCAAACTATGTAATTTCGAAATTTAGAACAAATATTTTTAAGTAGGTTTTCTTTAGAAAATCTATTTATTACGCTTAGTATGGTATTAGCCCCAAGGGTGGGGGATGGATATGATTTTCGTTTCAAGACCTCAGAAAAATTTTGGCAACAAAAACTTAAGTTCATGCATATTTAAGTCAATTTCTTGTTCCCATGGTACAAGCGCAATTTTTGAAAATTTTTTTCTATCATCATTAGTTTTTGAAATAAATAACAAATTAAGAAAACAGTAAATTTTCATTAGTAGTTTTTTAATGGTCGATTTGTGAAAAACTAATGACGATAAAAAATAAATTTTGTTATAGAACTCAAGAAAATTGTTGCTTCTTTCCATTGGAACAAATCCAAACTTCGTAGTTTAAATAGTAGCTGAGAAATCGTGAAGTGAGAGAAGAACAGTCTTTTTCAAAATTAAAATGTTGTGAATGTTGCAAAAAACGTAGATAAATATACAGAAAGTGGGATTGAATTTTATTACGTAGAATTAATAAGATATTTATCTTTTTTTTTTTTTTTTTTTTTATATATATGTTTTCGTCTATGTATAATGATCCGTTTGAAAATTGTTTTGAAAAGTTTCCGAAAAAGTAGTATTTCTGGTTATTTTAGAGTTGCAGTTGAGTCCACAGCGTGCCGTCAAAAATCATATTTCCAAAGTAACTAGATATTCAAACCATACACAGTGTTTCTCATACCGGCTCGTATGTGTTATGCAATATCCGTCCTAATTATTTTTAGATACCTGCTATAATTATTCGATCAATCTTTCTCCGCAACTGTTTTGTTTTTTATCCTTTTATAGTCTGTAATTGGTCTCGTTTTTTAGAAAACCGCAATATCTTGAAACGAGTACACATATTTGTGTATTCACACGTTACGAAACCGTGTTTCTTGAACGAACTTTTTTCGGTGGTCGAAATAAGATAATTCTACACGAATGGCTTTACGTTGGCTACACAGTTGCAAAATTTAAGCTAATGAATTAGTTGTTTTCAAAATTTCTTTCGTATCAATGTCGAGCTCTTGAAAAATCTTGAGTGTAGCCTCTAAAAAATTTTGCTTTTTATTAAAAATTTGACCAATTTTTTCCGCAAACTGCAATTGATGGTATTTTCTTGAGAGTAGACTACCCCTACCGAGCCTACCTTACGGGTTCATTCTTGTTTGGTATTCGATGCTTTAAGTTGATCTTGGTGGCTTTTACGTTGTAATTTAGATTTTCATTTAAATTTTTTAAATTCTTTCATTTATCGCTGTTCTCACTCTCATTTGGTTATTTGTTATAGGTTTACCTACATCCCAAAAAGTATACTTTCAGTGCATCATTTTTATAAAAATTGCTTTTGACTTGTGTACTCATCTGAAATTTTGTACTAGTTTTTATAATTAGCCGTTTGGAGTGCGTTATGATGATGTAAATAGTTTTGCAGGCATTGAGCACAAATTTAATTTTAGTCCTGTGAGATTTATGATGTTAAATCTCCAGAAAACCACCAGAAAATATGTAGACCACCATTAAACTGCAAGGCGAACGAATGAGCAAACGATTGATGATTGAAAAAGTATTAAAACACAAAATAAATGAACACCATAATTAATTCAGAGTTACTTGACACGAGAGTATATTGACTCAACACCAAGGTTGATAATGAAATAAAAATATCAAATCACAAACATATTATCAAAATAAAAAAATCAATCTAAACAAGATTTATTCAAGTTTATTTTTGAAATATATTCTCAATTGGAATATTTTTTTACTCTTCTTTTCTTTTTCTTTTTCATATTTTAAAACATTAAAAATATATACGAATAATATTACAAAAAATTAATAGTTTAAAAAAAAAAAAATTTTCAAAAATAAAATAAATTTTTTTGGAAAATAGGTTTTTATTATTTTTTTTTAAAATTGAGTTGTCGGAACTAAGTACATTACCAAGTACTCCAGAAAGCATGAATACGGCAAGTGAGAGAACCACTACCCCATCTCCTCAAGGAGGATCAGGCTCTGGGAGTACACACCCTCAAGTACATTATGTCATGCCAGCTGATGAAACCATACGTCCGATACAAGGTCCAAGTGGGAAAATATTTAATGGCCAATATTACTTGGACAGGAAACGTATGATAATAGCTTTAATAAGGGGTTTGGGATATTGGGATGTTTTTAGCCCACACCCTGAACTAAAAATTTATATCAAAAATATGGATAATCTACAATACAGACCATCTTCAAATTCTGCTAAAGCATATTTTAAAAAACAAGAATGTGCAAAAGCATTCATTATGGAACGGATGACATATAATGTATCGAAACAAATTAGGGAATGTAAAACAGTGGATCAAATTTTTGAAAAATTAGATATAACTTACGGTTCTAAAACAAAAATAGTTGCAAATATGGCAAAATCAAAATGGACTGCTTTTAGATTTACACCAGGTGGAAATATAAGAGGTTTCTTAAATAAATGGGACATATTAGTACAAGAAGTTTGTGATGCAGGGAAGGAGGTATCTGAAGAAGAGGAATTGGAAAACCTTCAATTAGCATTAGGATACGAACAAACCATAGCAAAAATGCAATTTGATAACCTCCCTGAAAATAGAAAAAATCTAGAAGTATTTAAACAAATTTTAAAAGAAGACGGTGATCAAAAAATGAGAGATAAACAAATTAAATTACAATATCAATCGTCTAACAAAAAATTTGATAATAATGGGAATAAATTTAAAAATAATAATACGAATTATAATAATAATAAAGACAATAGATGGAATAGAAATAATAATTATAGATGAAATAATAATACAAACGGTAATAATAATGGAAATAACAATAATAATAATTATAGAAACAATAATTCAAGAAATGAAAATAATAATCATAATAATCAAAATAATTATAATAAAAACCAAAATAATAATAGAAATAATGATCAATCACCTAGAAAAAATAATAAAGAAGAAAGATGTTTTATATGTAACCAAACGGGACATTATAAAAATAAATGCCCTGATTATAAGCCGGAAAATAAGGAACAAAATAAGGAAAAACCAAAAAATAAAGATAAAAAAGAAGAAAGACCAATAAAATTATCATACATGGTAAAAAAATACAACAATAATGAAGATTGGCTCTTAAAAAAATTAATTAAAGATAATACAAAAAATGAAAATTATATACACCTAAAAAAAAAATGTTACTTGATAAGGGGATGGAAGTCCATCTCACATCAAATATGGAAAAGTTAATTAATGTAACAAAATTTAAAATTACAGTAAAATTACAGTGTGCACTTAAAGATACGTATTTTTATGCTGCACATATGGGAAATATGAGAATATTAGTAGAAAACGAAAACAAAATTCAAACAGCAATTGAGTTATTGGAAGTAGATTATGTACCAGATCTGTCATTGGATATTATGTCTGGAATTAAAGTGACAGAATCTGGAATTCTACATATGGACCAGGGAAAAGAAAAAATACAAACGTACTTTATAGAAACAGGAGACATTTTATTTACATCTTATAAAATCGATGGTGTCTTTCAAGTAAATTATGATTACATAAACATACCAAAAAAATGTATGCCCGTCACTCAAAATCAAGATGACGATGAATGGGATTCCTTTTCTGTCGAATTAGAAATAGTAGAAGAGGAAGAAGAACCTAATAATAATATTAATTTAGAAGAACATAATGAAAATAATATAACAACAGAAGATGATAATGGGGATAGTAATAATAATAATAATATTAAAAAAAAAAAATAATAATAATATTTCAGATAATTCGTTAGAAATAATCCAAAATAATACAAATAATCATAAAAAAATGATTTGGCATAGACGATTAGGTCATTTAAATGGAAAATACATGAGATATTTACATAAAGTTACAGTTGGAATTCCAAAAACAATTAATTTTAAAGATGATGATTTCATTAATTGCGAGATCTGTAAAATAGCTAATAGCCAACGTCTAGGTCATTATAATGTTGGAAATAAACCCCAAAGGAGACTAGAAATTATATCATCTGATATTATGGGACCATTCACACCCTTAATAGCCAATCAAAAATATATATTAACATTTATTGACAACTATAGCAAATACACCTTCGTGATACCAATATCAAATAAAAGTCAAGTATTTACCGAATTCAAAAATATTTTTCACTCAATGAAAAATAAATTCCCCGAAACACCCATAAGTCAAATAAGATGCGATAATGCAAAGGAATATACGGATGAAAAATTGGTTAAATTTTGTGAAGAAAATGAAGTACAAATTGAAAATGTAGTCCCTTACTTGCCAGAATTAAATGGAATTGCTGAACGTCAAAATCAAACTTTGATGAAAAGAGTAAGAAGTTTACTAATTGATGGTTATCTGGATATTAAATATTGGGCACATGCAATAGCTACAGTTGCATATTTAATAAACAGATCACCGACAAGAGTAAATTCAGAGTACAAAACTCCATACGAAATTTTTTTTGGTAAAAAAACCAATTTGGATAATTTAAAAATTTTTGGATCATTAGTTTATAGGCATATTCCATTAAAATTTCGACAACAGAGTGCAACTAAATCAAAAAATAGAAATGAACAGAAAATAGACCCAAAATTTGCACCAAGAGGAGAAAAAGGTATACTCATGGGATATACCACTATGGGATATTGCATTAGAGACCCTTTTTCAAATAAATTCAATATATCTTGTGATGCCAAATTTGACGAAAATAAAAATATATCAAATTTAAAAAATTGTAAAGAAGAACTGGTACTTAAACCAGCAAATTTTGTAAAAAATCTGTTCAACATAAATACTTTTAATATTACAAAAACTATAGATAATAGGTGGATCGAAAATTGTATACCAACATGCTATAAGGATGTTAAAAATAATCCATTTAGAAGGGAATGGATGAAAGCTATTGAAGATGAATTTATTTCATTGGGGGAAATGGACTTGTGGGAAGAAGTAGGCTACGATAAATCTTTAAAAACAATAGATACAAGATGGGTATTTGTAACAAAACCAAACGATGAAGGATACCACCAACCAAAAGCAAGATTAGTCGCTAGGGATTTCAAGGATAGAACTGAATATGAGTTAGAACAAGTGTTTGCCCCTGTAATTCCAATTTGGTTAGTAAGATGGTTCCTATCAATAGTCAATAAATATGACTTAGAAATGATTCAATATGATGTGAAAACAGCGTATCTGAATTCCCCTGCAATAGTCCCTATATACTTTAAACCCCCAGAAGGTCTATTAATGGAAAGCAACAAATTATTAAGACTCAAAAAATCTATTTATGGCCTAAAGACATCGTCCAAATCATGGTACAATTTAATAAATGAATACATTTTAAAAATGAACTTTGAAAGATCCAAAACGGACAAATGTTTATACTTTAAAAAATCAAATGAAAAAATAATTTTTATGAAAACATACATTGACGACATATTAATAGTATCAAATACCCCCGAATGGATTAAAAAAGTAAAAGATTCCTTTAAAAAAGATTTACCATGAAAATTATTGATAACCCAAGATTTTATTTAGGATTCAAAATCATTAGAGATAGAAAAGAAAATACCATAACTCTAATACAATCACGATATATAGAAAAAAAAAAAAAAAAAAATCAAAATGAATCAAACTTCATAAATACGCCAATAGAAACATCTTTAAAAATTGAAGAAGATGAAAATTGTACAGACGATACAGAATATCGTTCAATGATTGGAGCCCTATTATATCTGGCTAGAATAACAAGACCAGATATTTCGTTTGTAGTGAATTTTTTCTCGAGGTTCCAAATGAAATCAAATTCTAAATTAAAAAATCATGTGAGAAGAATATTTAAATATGTAAACACGACAAAAGAATTCTCAATTAAATTCACATCGAATAGTAAAGGCATACACTCTTTCGTTGATGCATCTTATGCCTCAGATGTAAGAGATCATGAAATAAAAATATCAAATTTAAATTTAGGAAAATCTATATCAGGATTTTTAATATATTTAAATGGGGATTTAATTAATTGGAATGTAAGAAGATAGACAATCGTAGCTACAAGCTCAACTGCTGCTGAAATAATTGCGGTATTTGATGCTTTGGACGATATACAAGTTACATTCCTTTTACAAAAAGAAATATTTGAGGAAAATGAGCCCGTAAGAATTTTTGAAGATAATATATCAGCCCTCAGAATAATGTCGGGAGGAGCTCAAAAACAAGCAAGGGCCTTAATGATAAAAAGTTATGCCATTACACAATCGGTAGAAAATAAAGAAATTGAATTTAAAACTGTAGGTACAAATTCGCAATTAGCAGACATGCTAACAAAAAGTCTCAAAAAACAAAAATTTAGAAATCTATTCGATAAAATATTAACATCAAATCTCTCGCAATAAAATTCATTAAATTCACAATAATCATATGGGAAAATCGTTTATTTTAAAAGGGGAAGAAATATAAAAATTCAAAGTTAATTATATGTCAAGTCACGAATCACTGAATACAATAATATCGCCTTTTGTAATATAGTACATGAAAAATATAATGTTCGAGAAAAAGAGAAACCACATGTTCAAACAAAATTAATAATATAATATATTCTTTAGGCCAAAAAATACTTGTTGAAACAAAATTTATTTTCGTGTAGGTATTCATTGTCATCTCTGCAAATTCAGCTTTTGAACGTAGAGTTTTGAATACAAATCATCGACATGATTTCACACGTTTAGTTGATATTAGTTTATCACATTTCGGAACACCCTTATTCAACAAGTACTAAACAAAATTGAACAAAATTTTTCTCGAACAACATGAAAGATCGAAAAATATCCGAATCGAAATCCGTTAGCGTAATATAATATGTTGATAAATAATTTCGAAGATACATTGAAATATATTACGATAACATAGTGTTATATGGAGTAAATGAGCGTTTTATCTTGTTAATGAAGACTGCATGTGAACTCGGTTATCGAGCACTAAACTTCGCTTCTGTGCATCGTGCAGCTAATATTAATGTTGAAACATGAAGAAGTGGGTACATTCAACGACAGTATTCGTTTTTGTGTTATTTCATTTGTACGTATTCCCGATATTGGCACTTTCGGTGACCGGCAACAGCGACTTCACGGAAAATAACGGACGGAAGTGCGAGCTTGTGAAAAAGTAGGAGAGAAGCGCCCCTGCTAATTTTTGGGTACTGAAAGGACCAACCTTTTTAAATGGACGTAAGCGAAACCTGCATACCTTGCTAAATATTGGTTCATATATGTTGGGTGTATTGTATATTATATCGTAGTCCCTTTGGAAAATCCTTCATTTCCCAATCAGTCTATTTCATTTTGGCAAGAGTCGGCAATCGAGAAAACAAATAAGGCATGTTTCAATAAGTCTAAAAATTTTAGTCATTTTTCAATGACCCTAAATGAATTTCTAACTAGTCTAAACTCGTTTGGGCTTGTTGGAAAATGACTAAAATGTTTAGGCTAATGGAAACATCTTTTTTTTTCATTTTCTCAATTGCTGGCTCTTGTCAAAATGTCAACAACTTTTTACCAACTGCGTCAGAAGGAGGTATTGTGTTTAACTCTGTTCCTGGCAAACTAACAAAATTTTGTGCCACTCTACAGCATTCAATATTCATTGTACAAGTATGAAATAGGTCTCAAAAATTTCATATTTTCAAGGTGAGAAACACTGGCCAAAAAAAATTGAAAAATTCCCCATATCAGACCCACAATTTTCATTCAAAATTTGGGGATTTTTTCAATACAAAAAGAAACATAACCAATCACAAGCCAAGATTCAACATATAAGAATAACACATGCTGATTGGGTCTCCCATAAGTTCTTATAGTTATATAAATATTTCAAATGTCACCACTTCTCCCAGTAACATATTAGTACCAATAGACATATTGTGTAGGATTGGCTCATTTAAAGTCTGCTGATATCTGCTTAATAATAGTTATAATGAAAAATAATATCAGGAAAGCATATGTTGGAAAACAAACTGTGATTGGCTCATTTAAAGTTCGTTAATATATCTATCTGCTTCAAAATAATAATTATAAGAAAAAATGAAAATACATGTTTCCAGAATTCCCTCAAACTAACTAATCAGGAAGGAGTACTGAAAAATGAACAGTGATTGACTCATTTAAAGTCCATTGATATATCTGCTTCAAAATAATAATTATAAGAAATAAAAATACCCTGTTTCCCAAATTCCCTCAAACTGACCAATCAGGAAGGTGTACTGAAAAATGAACTGTGATTGGCTCACTTATGGTTGTTAATTGATCTTTTATATATAATTATATTTCATGTCCCATCATAGGTATCAGTCAGCTTTTTATTTCTCTGTGTCCAAGGTCTATATTATGAAGGACTGTGTGAGGAGGTATTATACTTACCAAATTGATGCAAAAGTGCTGAATAAATACACAAAAATGCAAGCAAAACTGAGGGGAAGTCTAACTTTTGCTTTCAACAAGAATCAATTATTTAGAGAATATCAGATAAGTATGAAAATAACTGTAAAAAAAATACATATACCCCATTTTTTACATTCTCTTTATTAACATTTTATAGTTAAAATAAATTTTAAAGATTTAATTAGTTTTCTTAATATTTGATTAAAAAAATTAAAAAATTGAAATTTAATCATTGACCAATACCAAAATTTAAAAAAAATTCAAAAATTCCCTATTGACTAATAAGAAAATAACAATTAATTAAGAAAAAACAATAGGCTGGAAATTAAATTTGCTGTTACATAAATATTGCAACACGACCAAGCACCTGTCACTTGAATTTTTTTGTATTAGGTATTTCATCATTATCAGAAAGAAGGTAAAAAAGAATCATGGAGGATTGAAGCGATGAGAGAAACATGAGCAGATATTGAAGATTCGCACTGAAAAATATTTGCAACAGAAAAATTGAGAAATAATTAAATTTTTGAAAAAAAAAAATGAAACCGACTGCATTTAAGAACATAAAACATAATAGAACTAAAATGTTGAAAACAAGTTTTCTTGGTTTTGTAATAATAATTTTTTATAAAATGGATTTACAACTAACGCAGTTGCTGGCACAAATATCTTTCAAGTTACATACATACATACATACATACATACATATATATACATACATACATACGTACGTACGTGTATATATATATGTAAAAGACCAAATCGTATTTTCTCCAATCGCATCAATCTCGCTCATACTTGCGAGATTTTAAATATTTTCATGTTTATTTATGTTTGACCTAGGCTAAGATGTTGCGACGTAATTATTTACTGCATGCCAACTGTTTATCTCCAATTACGTCATTTCATACACGAACTTCATTCTTTCTTTTATCCGATGACAACATTTTCGACTAATCTTAACTTGAACGATTTTCTTTGTTATCGTCATCAACTTGGCAACTCGCTTCCAATAATTTTCATTCATTGATAGTTTCATTCATTCGTTCGTGCGGTCATTCAGTGTTGACCCAGATATACAGATTTTAATCTATGTTTGTTTCGTGTATAAAATATTTTGAATTTTCTAATTTCACTCCCGTTTGTTAATTACGTGTGAATAAATATTTTGAATTTTGCGATCTCACACTATTTTTTATCTGAAGTGCAAATTAGAATCAAACCACTAAACGAACTTACATATATATACAAAATTCAAAATTTTTAAATGAAGCAATTAGATTTCATTTTATTACATATTTCTCTGATTCAATTTGTGGTATACCTAATGTTTCAAAAAATCTCCACTCACCTATTGATTTCAATCTAGTATTGATCTTCATATTAATATCAAAAGCTATTTGTGCCATTGACTGCGTTAGTTGTAAATCCATTTTATAAAAAATTACTATTACAAAACCTAGAAAACTTGTTTTCAACATTTTAATTCTATTATGTTTTATGTTCCTAAACGCAGTCGGTTTCATTTTTTTTTCTTCAAAACTTTAATTATCATAAATGGCAAATATTCTAAGGGTTAGGAGCTGAAACGGAATGTTTTGAGTAGTAGGCTAATATTGTTGTGTTATTAGCCTAAATGCACAGAATGCATTTTGGAAGTTTCCCAATTCATAACGTGTTCTGTATGTTAAGACCTATTCACAATTCAAAAAATAATGCTTAAAACATAGAGAGGCGCTTTGACAACGCATATTTTTGCTATTTGCTAATAAAAATGAAATGCTATTCCATTAACACTCACATTGTTCAAGTTATTATGCCCTGTTTTCTGGTGGAATAGCATCACATTTTTTATCAGCGTATGGTAAAATCTTGTGTCGTGAAAGCACATCTTTACGTTTTAAGGGTTATTTTTTTTATTGTAAACAGAGCTTAATTCACATTGGGTGATAAAAGTGCGCAGAGAACGCGCTGTGGAATTGAGAAACTCCCACAGTTTGTTCTTTGCATTTAAAAACAGCCAAAACACGAACTTTTGCATTCTGACAATTTTTGAATGACTGAATCATCATATGAAAAAATTTGACTTTTCTTTTCGTTGGTCATAATTGCTCTAATTGTACGACTCTACTTTATTCGATCATCTATGAATAGGTAGAAAATTATTTAAAAAATTTTCTGTAGTAAAAGTTATTCAAAGCAATGATCTACTTTCATCAATCAAAAATGAACAAAAAAAGAGACATTTTAGATATAAAAACCACATAAAGTAAAAACAATTGAAAATTTTTTTCTTCATAATGAATATGATAGTTAGAAAAATATTTAATTTAATAACCATTATACTTATTTTATTCTGCACGCTTTTGTTCGCATTTGACAAATAAAACATTTTATCATTGACCTGTGAAGGTACCTGTACATTATTACAAAACAGTCACACTGTCTGTTTCTTCCTCTTGCCCGATCATTAAGGGAGTTTCATGAAGAATATATCAATGAAAACGTCTTAATGCGCTTAATGCCAGAATGTCATTAATATTTTCCAAAATTGCCATGGGAAGTGAAAATTAAGAGGGAAAAATGAAGGTGGGCCTAAACTGATCTTGCCAGAACCCATAAGTAAATGGACAAATTTTATTTATTGATATCAATGTTGTTATTTGTGCGAATTATTCGCATAGGGACATCTTGTTATAGGTATTTTGTAGCACAACTACACGAATTAAACAAACATCCAGGTTAATCTTGAATTCTGTCCTAACTTATCCTGTATATAATACAAGCTATAATTTTATTGTATGTACGTATGTGTGTTTGTTCCTATGTATGTATGTGTGTACGTACGTATGTAAACGTGTTCTGAGCAACTACAGCAGGGGTTAAACTCACATCTGTATTTTCCAATCTTCAATCTGTATTCTGTAAATTTGGGAAATTTTAACTTTTAGAGAATAAATCAAAAGAAAAAGTATAAACCATAGCTTAGTGTTTCCCTTTTGTAAACTTTTTAGGTATTACATCATGGAGAATAAATCAATGGAATAAACTATCCTTCAACCAATAATAGGATTGGAATTTACGAAATAGTAGGGTCGGATTTACAGCTCAAGTGCCCTAGTACAATAAAATTTTTGCGCCCCCTCATTTTTCTAATTTTAGCAAACCACCCCATCCCCAAAAAAAATTTTTATGGATTTTTATCAGGAGTTTCTATTACCTTTAAAATTTATAAGTTTAATTAAATATGCAGTTAAAAAAAAAAAAAAGTAAAAATATGTCGCCCGGTACAGCTGTACCCGTTGCACTCCCCTAAATCTGGCCCTGCCAAATAGAGGTTTTTGGGCGCGAAAAAACGATCTAGATAGGTCGCAAGTTCAAAAAAATTAGTTGAACAGAGGTGCGAATGTAACGGTAGATAAATTTTAATCAAGTTGGTGAAAAGTTTAAAAGCGAGACGCCCAGATTTTATAGTGTAATTTATTTATTTATTTTTGGCATTCAAATATGATTTATTATCTCTCTCGGAAAAATTCTGAATATACCACTTGTACATCTATTTTGTTTATGGAACTGTAAAAAAATATCTCTCCTGCGCATCAACCGCGGTAAGTGTGAATTTTTCAAAAGTATCAAATTTTTTAATGGCTGCCATTCGAAAATCAATAATTTGATTTCACCAAATTCAATACCAAACCAGTCCTAACAGTCTCCAACTGTCATAAAAATTTCAAGCCAAAATATTTCAATTTATGGGAGTTATCGTGATGATGACATGGTGGGTTTACAAAACTTTGAGAACACTTTCCTCCGAAACAAGTGGATGAATTTCAAGAATTTTGGAACGTATGTGTAGCCCATGAAAGCTTTTAACTGTAACGGCCAAAAGAGGTTGTAAAGTACCTATTTACGACCACTTTTGGGAGTACACCATACACGAAATATCACGTACTTTAAAAGCAGTAATACTTCTAAAATAATTTCAAGTTTATCATCCACGTACTATTGTGGACCTTACCATTACTATGAGACTCAATAATATTTCAAACACATGAGTGAGTTTACACATTTAATAAAATAATATTCTGTACAACACAGTACATATTTCTACGTTAATAGTAACACATATTAGATCACAGCAAGACTATCTGTTCACTAGAGACTTCTACAAGAGAGGTTCCAGGTACTTAGAAGTAGCTGTTGGAGAACTGAACTAAACTGAACAACTATACTACTGAATCGAGGGATTATATACTCGTTCAGGGTATGAAAACGTACGTGTCGGATAGGTAAAGTGAGGTAGGGTGTTGTTATTATAGGGCTGTGCTGACTCGTCGAGTACTCGAGGGACAGGTACAACTAGGTCATAAATATACAGAAGGTATATCTGTATATGTAAAATTAAATACGAATAATTTGGTGGTTGTTTACAAAGAGTTATAGGATGATAATTGTTGATAAATATCTACATTTTTGGTATTCGAAAATGAGTGAACGAATATGTTCGTCATTTCTTAAAATAGACGAAAATATACGTTACATTAACACTACCCGAAATTTCATTGCCCTAGGTGAAACAGCAGAGGCTCCACAGACTCTGAAAGAGTTCCAAAATAAGCAAAAAGTGGAAATATATATATATATATTGTGTACAGAAGAATTTGAGTGACCTATAAATTCGTGATCTACGACTCGATCGGTGCTTTTCTACAGGTCCCGTCTTTAGGTCCCGCTCCTAGGTCCCGCCTTTACACTGAATGCAACAATTGTATTTTCCAAAAGTCTTGTATATACGTTGAATATTTTATTAGCTTATTTATTAGCTCTAAATTTACCTTTAAATATTTTTAAGGTTTCATTCGCGACTTCGTGCGACTTAACTGTTCGTCTCGTCATAATTTCGTTCTCTTTATCACCAAAATTAGCAGCGGTTGTGACGCTTCTTCACCTACCCAATCGAATCCGTCGTCACGACGACCCATCGGACGATGAACCTTCACGATGGTCAGACCATTTTGTTCACACACTTCTCGGTAATCGTTTTCGCTCCAGAAGTAGAGATGCAGCAGCAGGTTAATATCCTTGAGTAATACCTTGACCGGAGCGCCGCTGTATAAATTTTCATTTTCTACGAATTGTGTGTTGACCGTCGTCCAGTTGGCGTTGTACATAGCCTCGGCGTTGACCACCGCTAGGAGGCAACCGTCCGGTTGCAAAATTCGGGCCACTTCCTTGAAGATGGTCGCCAATTCCGCCTTGGTCGAGATGAACATAAATACGAAACACGACAACACCAAATCGTAGTGCGCTTCCGGCACCGGCACCTCTCCGCTCTTTATTACCCGGTATCGTCCGCCAGGATCTCGTTCTTTGGCCTTCTCTATCATTTTTTCGCAAATGTCCACGCCGTCCACCTGCAGACCCAGAGATTTTATGAAGGTTGTAGAAATCGCCGCTCCGCAGCCGTAATCCAGCGTCCTGATTCCGCTGACATGCTCTGTGATCAGCTGTGGTAGATCCCGCATCGCCAAATACCGAATTCCGACTATTTTCGAGTTGGCAAAATTTTCAGCGTATACGACCGGATCCGAACTGTCCAGCATAGTGGACGCGCCTCGCGAATTAGTTGCATTCGTCATTGAGTCGTTACGGTTGATGAAAATGCGACCAATATTTTGACACTGTAGTATGATATGTACGAGAGAATCTGAAGACCATTTCGACGAGTGCTGCTATTTATTTACTTCGAGACCGACCCGTCTGACTACTTTAATGTGCTCATGTTGAATATTGACGTAATGATATATGAAGAAGGCGTTCTTAACGCCCACGAAGAAGAGTCGTGTTTTTCTCTCCGCCGTAAAAACAGTTTTCGCTAAGGAAATTGTCGCGTCCAAAATTCTGATTCTCGAGTAAATAAACTATATTATTTTTTATTTTTGAATAGCACGAGATTTTTATTGCTGCGTATTTTAGAAAATCATTCCTCCCTTCCATTGTTTTTCTCTACGCATTAAAAGTACGATTGTTTTTTCGACTTCTGAATGATTTTCCTGTTTATTTGAATAAAAAATAGGTTCCTACTTTCGTATTATCGTTACGTATGTTAATTAAGGTGAATTTTAACATCAATGTGGTTGAGTTGCCGGTCATTCTATTTCATATTGTCTTTAATAGACTTAAAAAAAAAAATAGCGCAGCAAAACTTCACTAGAAAAAAAGGCGTATATGAATGAGGAGGCGGTTTTGGAGATCTCGATCTATCTCCTAGCAAAGAAAAAATAACTCGACGACTAAAAATTGTGTATTTTTGTCGGTTTTGGTGATTTTTTGTTGGGTGGGGTTCAAGAAAAACCAATCATCCACAATTTAAAATCTGAATTTCATTATTACAATAGCTCTGTTTGATAGGATTACACTAACTTACACCAACCTACACCAGTAGGGATATTCCACAAATATTCAAGTAAAACTTGGCATAAAGTTATATAATATTTGTACATTTGTTGAATCATTCTCCCAGTGTAGGTTGGTGTAAATTGGTATAGTCCTATCAAACAGAGCTAATGAAACAATAGTCGCTCATTTCACAAAATTATTAAAAAATACATTGTTTTTTCAGAATCTTGGAAAAACCACTTTTACAAGAATTTTTTATTCTCCAGTTTTTTCAGAAATTACTAAACAAATAGACATCAAATTCCTACCAAACCTGGGAAGAATTTATGATATATCAAAGTTTATAAAAATTTATGGACATCTATAGCTGTGTATAAGAACATTCTATAAGAGCAATTGATGTGACTTCATATTTTTTATTATAGGTACATATGCATTTAATACTTTTATTCATCTCCCTTTGGGAACAGAATTTGGGTTAACCTTCTTACTGCAAATTAACATTGTATTTAATTTAAGTGATGCGATTCAACCTCAAATTCATTGCAGCAGTTTAAAACAAATCTACAATCATGCATAAATTTGATTGGTTGGTCAGTTATTCTGCAATATTAGAAAAATTAACTTTAGGTTTTATTACACATTGACTTCATAAAGTTTTAGAACAAAAATTCTTTGAGTACTTGGTCAACTTTGAAATTTTTATTGGATGGTTAAATTAATTTTTTTTTTTTTTTCAATGTAAGGAGAGTTTGGAATTTTTTTTTCTTATTTGATGAACAATAAAACATTCTTATGAGGCAGTAGTTCTCAAAGTTTTGGAAACCCTCCATGTTGTCATACTGGTTAAAACTCACAAAAATTGAAAGATTTGTATCTGAAATTTTCATGGTAGTTGGAAACTTAAGTACTGGTTTGGTATTGAATTTGAGCATTAAATGGCTGCTAATACAAAATTTTACACTTTTTTATTTATTTTTGTAATTTTTGGTAATTGATGGTGACCACTTTTTAACCTATTGTAATGAAACTTGGTACAGTGTGAAATGTCCGAAATGAATCGGCTCATAAAGTCAACCTTCATGTATGGTGGTGTGTAAATGCTAATGACGTTGTAATGTCTTAAAACTAAGATATCATGTAGCCAAAACACAGATTCGAATGGTCTTGATAGTATGACTTCAAGACATTTTATTTTTTTGACTCTGTTAAACCCTATGGCTGAATTCTTCTTGACTTGAATTAGGTTTCTTAAATACGATGGAATGCAGCTTACTTTGTCTTCATGTGTCAGCAAATTAATATGACAAATGAATCAGCAATAAGCGTGGAGTGTCGACAGAAGAACCTAACAAAGTTTCGATCCATAAGAGGTTTGAAACTTACAAAAATGAACAGCAGAATTATTTGGTCAAAAAGTATAATTACGAAAGAACTACAGTGTGGACAGAGCAAATAGAACAAAGTGTAAAGTGGAAAAAATAAAAAATAAAAAAAAAGCTATTGCAGACAACAAGTAGGGGAAACCATAAAAAAATCCTATTATCTTCACCTAATTGTTTATCTTCATAAGAAACGGTGATTTGATTATGTAAAAGACTCTTATTTGAAACTTTAGACTTCGGAGCTTTTGGTGTGTGAAAGAGTGAGGTGAAAAAAATAAACTAACATAGATGAAATACAAATTCACTATGCGCAAAAGAAGGCTCTACATGGCCTTTAAAGACAGAGCAAAGCAGTCATCTTGAACAAAGCTTGTCAAAAGTTTGTTGGCAACTCACCAAATTTCCCTCCTAACAGATGTTAAGAACTCCATCTGATTGTATTGTGGATTAAAATATCACCTCGTTGGTGTTTTATAAAGATCGCCTTGAAGTGAGATATGAAATTGACATTATTAGAAATGACTTTTGTGTCATCACTACTGATCCTTCATGACGAAAGAACATTCCTAATTTGCCTTTTATCTTCAACCTAATCTAGCCTAAGTTTGACCACCATCCTAGTGTCTGCAAAGATAGGTTCAGGTTTGAAGTATTCTACATCCACAGATGGTACACTTTGTAAATTACCTACACGAGGACTTCAACATACGACTTGAGACTTGGACCTGCTACTATCCGCCTACACAAGAAGAATTGCTTGTTAAAAACAAACCTAGTACCGGGTATCTTTAGAACAAGAGTGATTGAAAAATAGAATTTGTTTTCACAAGTCAGTTCTTCTTGTTGGCAGTCAAAGAAATAATATCAAATTATCTTGTAAAAAATTGTCGAATTATGAATTTGTCGAATGTAATACAAGACTTGATAAACTATTAAATATTGTCTGAAAAAGAATCGAATTCAATTTCTGTCATCATGATTTGCCTTCAGAATAAGTTTGAACTCAGATACTATGATGTCTGAATTCACGTTTCACTACTTATACTGATGTCATCATACTTCTGTCTTCATTACAGTTTAAAATAATTTTTATTTTAAGTTTCAAAATCTCGGACTTCTCAAGTGTTACAAACTTTCATGGCCTACACATTCGTGTAAAAATCTTTATAATTAACTCAGTAGTTTCAGAGAAAGGTACTTTCAAAGATTTGCAAATCCACCATGTTATCATACCAATAATACACATAAACTTGAACATTTTTTCCTGAAATTTTCATGGTTGTTAGATACTACTAAGGACTGGTTCGGCATTTAATTTGAAAAAAATCAATCAGTATATAAGTACTTTGGTACATATCTTGATCAAGTTCATAAATGGCAAAATCGGCCCATTAAATTTTGGAATTAAGGTTTTATGAAGTTTTTATTATGGTACAAAATCATTAAAACCTGTCATAAATGCAACCCGCAATACACATAATTTGAAATTCTGTTCATTATAAGAGAAATCTACTTTTCTGACCAGCGTGCAGTTGGTATTTTTGTAATTTTCAGGTGAGATGTGAGATTGGTTGATTGGAATTCCCTAAACTGGCTGATCGATCCCACAGGTGTTAAAAAAAAAAACAAAAAAAACAAAAGCAAAAAACAAAAAATGAATCAAAGACTTTTTAAACAGTGTGCAAGTGACATAAAAGGTGAAAGTAAAATTAGTGCTGTTAAGGTGAGATCTATCATTAGACCATTTGAAGACAAAGTGAAATAAATGACTGAATAGACCAGGGCGGCAATTCTACTAATGCTTAGCAGGCACACTTGACATAATAGCAAGGCACATGACTTATGTAGTGATTCTGTAAAATGCGCAGTGAATGCATCCCAACTTATGCTGCGTATGAGACTTTGTTTTGCTACGCCGGCTACAACACCTCAGAGGTGTTGAGGTGTCGTAGCCGGCGTAGTTAGCTATACTTTGCTATCTTATTATAATATTATAGTTCATTATTGGTTTAGTTCATTTTCCCAAAAAACCATTCATAAAATCGTTTAAATTTGAGATCGCGGATAGGGTAAGGAAAATTATTTTAGTATCACCAAGATAAATCTGTGTGATAACAAATTAATACCACAAACATTATTGTCAAAGTATATACAAATAACTACAACAACTTGTGAAATAGTAGAATCACATTTTTTTGGTAAGCTAGGTACGCTTTTTATGCTAATCAACAAACATCACCATATACGCCTTGTGCGCCTCCTAAGCATTAACAGAATTGCCGCCCAGTTGAGCTATAAAATAATACAGGACTAAAAAGTGGTCTGCTGATCCGAAAAGATTTACTTTTAGCATTGAAGTGAGGTTGAAAACGTGTATAAAAGGTCCAGAGTTGCGTAAAAAATATTTCTAACCTTTTCACCTGTTATTCATATTTCACTTTGTACTTTGATAATTGTTTAAAAATTTTTTTTCAATACCTAATATTAATTTTCTTCCACTTACCAGAAAAACCAGGCGAAATTCATGGCTAAGAACCGCATTAAAGCCACCTACTGCTATTCCTCAACGAATGGTGTTGTATATTTAACCTTTGCGTTCTAGAAAAATGTGTACAAATCCCTTTATCTCTCCCCGTGATAATCAAATTTTAATTATACAGTGCCTCAATGATCGTTTCAATGATTCTTTATCATTAATTCTGTTTGATTATAAGTTAGCCATTACAGACCCTTCTTGCACTGTCTTTATCCCTTTATTCCTTAGTTTTGTTAACGTCTATTTCAAAAGCTGTCTATCTATTATAAATTTTTAATGAATTTGTCGTTATGTCTCCTTTTGAGCCAGATTTTTGTGCAATGATTTTTTTTTTTTTCTTCAAACAGAAAATTATAATTTGTTTTTCTCTGTCATCACCACATTCATTCGAGCTTTTGTTTTTTCATATAATTTGTATTAATTTTACCTACCTTGATAAATAATTCAGCCTGTTAATGTTTTTTTTTCTTCTTTTTTTTTTGATTCATTATTCAGGTGTAGATATTATTTATAGTGCTTTGAAATCATTCAATGCAAAATTATTGGATACTCCGTCATTAGTTCGACAATTTTTGGACGACGATACGAAAACGAAAATTAAATTGTTGTCAGACTTTTTGCAGAAAGATGGCGATACAAAACGAGCTTCGCTAAGTAACAGAAGGGATGATCCAGAATGGTTTGAAGGTATGCTTCGTAGTACTATTTTTAATTTATATTTCATTAGGCGTGAAGACTTTTCACTTCAGTTATGTTACCGTGTGTCAAATAAGGAAGTTGAATAGTGGTTGTGCTAAAAACACACTGAGCTAATTATGTAATGTTGAAGTGAACTTCAAATTCGAAAATGAATTTGATTATACGAGAGTTTAACTATCTGACCTTAAATTGAAACTGAAAAAAAAAATTATTAATCATAAATTTCCAAAGTGGAGCATTTTTTAAAGATAATATTATCTTACCTACCCCTTTCTTTTCTTCGACCATTATTTCCAAAAAACGAAACAAAGTAGCATCTTTGTTCATAAAACGCGTATTTTTTATATTTTTCAAGTAGCGTACTTTTAAATATTTCTTTCGTATCAAAATTGTAAATTACACATTCGTTGAAAGTGGTTCCGTTGGTTTCTTAATTAGTAATTTATCAACAGAGTGATTATAGAACTCATTTTTGTCTGTCACATTTTCATACGCAATATGTATAGTCCCTAAAGCTATTAAAAAAAAATCTTGGATTCATTTGCCTCAGTAATAAAATGAAACAACTGATTTTTTATTTTACCATAGAAGATGGGTATCTCTGCTAGGGGTCTGCCTTTTGCTGTGGTGTTAATGATTCAGCTACACGTCAATGTCTGTGGGTCAAATTATGTTGACGTCTCATTTTTAATGAGAAATATGGTGTTTTAAACCGCACAACGGAAAAGTGAGAAAGGCGAATTTTTGTTTTGCATTAATTATTCAAATCTTTTGCCTTTGAATGTTTCTTCCTGCGTAACTGTACGTTACACTTTAGCTACTATAAAAATTTAAAAAATAATAATTTCTTAATTTGAATTGGTATGTAGACTTTTCAGTTAGCTTAAAGATAGTTCCTCATCTTTTTGTCTGGGAAGCCTGTACGTGAATGTGTTGAAATATTCTATGGCTCATTATCACTGTTATAAACGTATCAGAAGGAACATAATTTGAGAGTTAAAATTACGGCCAAGAAATTCACTCGAAATTCACTCGCGAAATTATCAAAAATATATACGAAATTTCTGCCCACCACCTCCAAATACTCGTTTTATTAACTATGCAAATGAAAAGTACTCATTTTTCACCTTGTTTGGGAGTGAAAAAATAACCTTTTGCCAACGATCTTATTACAGGAAGAAAAATAACTACTTTTCTCCTTCGATCATTTAGTACTAAATGCCCTGCCACCCTACCTCACCAATGTTAATGAAATGCATCATCATTCTAAGCCAAGCAATGGACATCGGTTTACGGAAAATGTGTAGTATGTCTTTTTCTGTCTGTTTTCGAAGCCGTCATGGATTCACAATAACAACAATAGCAACAACAAAATCAAAACATATTATCCCCTCTACCCCGCATATATTCGTCATGTACATATCTGTGTAAACCATTAAGTACTGAGCATAACCCTTAAAACACCAGTTAACTTCAAATTTGGCATGACCGAAATTTAGATCTTTCTAAAAGTGATTAATTCGTGAAATTTGGGCAAAATTTCTCTAGAATAATTCAAAACTCGCGTGATTGTAAGCCAGAGCTCGCAGATCCCTCGAAAAGTTCAAGTTCGACCCTTTCTTCTACCGTTTTCCTTTATAAATTTTTGACTCGGACTTATCTAGTCGGAGTTTAATCATTGTGTGATTATTTTTTAGATTTAGAAACTTTCGCTCAAACTAAAGAGGAGTTCATGCGAAAACGAAGCAGCGGTCGAATACAGCGATACTTTTACGACGCCAAAGAAAAAATCAAAAATTCATACCTTTACTTGAACAGCGTGCTGGCTCGACGACTTTTCGACGACGTATTCAATAATTTCTACCACCGACTGCGGCAAGATCAATTTTTTGCTCGATATTTTGACAGATCTGCCGATGAGGGCGCCATATGCGAAAAAAATGGTTTATTCCTATGCGAAGGAATTTGGAACCACCGCTGCTGTGCCTACGTAACTGATGACTCACCGTCAGATCATCGAATTAATCCGTACATCAGTAAAGAGCAAAGAATAGTGTTTGCCACTTGGAATTTAGATCACAGGTTGGTGATCCATAAGAAAGTCTCAGACCGAAACCTTTTTTTTTCTCATTATCTTTAATTTGACAGCAGCGTATCGATGTACTGTTTCTTTCGACTGTTACAAAACATTTCACATTTCTCCCTAAAAGTCTGACCCTGAAGAATAATGGGGACCGCAATCGGCATAAGAAGTTTTATTAATTTAGTCTGCTAAGTAAAATTAAAGTCTTCGTAAAAAAATCAAGAACACGTTGGTATGTAATTTCGGGGATAAAAAAATACGAAAAAGGAAAGTACCTATGAGTGTTACAGCTTAAGCATCCTATGCTATATATTCATTTTGCCATTTAGTTGATGTAGCCTGAATAATAGAGGACACAGCTTCTATATTTTATGTATGTAGACATTCAGTAAAGATCTGTGTAAGAAATCCAGAATGCAATAATTTGAAATTATGAATAGCATTATTTGTGGTCCTAATGTGAGAGTGAATATAACGAAGAATAGGTCCGAAGAGCAATATTTTACTGATCTGTTGAGTAAATTTTAGTTTGCTCAGTATTTTCGTTTTGCAAATTCGATAAAATTTTTCGAATACGTTACATTATCTTGAAGTTTGAATTGAGTCGTATTAATAACTGAAATTTGGATTGGATTGGGTTCGATGTGGTTAGATCCATTGATGAAGAATAAAAAAGTCTTTAAAACTGTATGGCTATTGATTAGAATTGGTTTTTCTCTTTTTTGAAAAACTTGAAAATTTTTCTCTTCAAATTAATACGCTCTAAATCTACTTCTCATAATAATTATTCAAAGATATTAGTGGTTACGAATTTAAAAATAAAATTTTTTATCAACCTCAATAAATTTTATTTATGTACTTGATAATAAAAGAGCAACCAAATTTCATTATCGAATACTAAGTCGTAGTGTGCAAAGATAGATTTAAAATTCGAATGTTATTGGTTAGAACAATTTTGTAGATTTTGCCTGTTTTCTGAGCTCTTATAATGGCTGTATATAAATTATAAATGAGTAAAATAAAAACTCTGACGTCAATTGTTTGGTTTATCGTCAACGCTTTCAAAATGGTAGCTAAGTAACTTATCCGTGTTGTCGTGGGACCTATTTTCTGGTAATCTGTACAAAATTTTAAGTTTAAATTTGTCAAATAATTACTGTAATTATAAGTTTCTGAATTATTTTTGAGAAATGTGCTGTAAAATTTCACTAATTCATCACTAGAATGATCTATACTTGTGCCATATTTGAAACCAATTACTGTTCCAAGGGTCGTGCTCAATGATATATTTATGTAGGGAATATAGATTGTAGAGAATCAAATTTTTCATGTCGATTTTCAGTTTAATCTCTTCAGTCACTCAGGGATTGAAAAGGAGGGCATGAACTTCGAAAGATTCTATTTTTTGGATATTATATCGATTTGAGGAACTAAGATTGATTTTGATATCAGCTTTTTGGTTAGATTCTTTTAATGCTTGTTCAAGTTGTCAAGTGTAGAGTTTTTGCTCGTTTCGCTTTGATTTTTAAGTGTGATATCACGAATAACATATTTTTTGAGGTATTGATTTAGCCTTCCCTTTAGATCCTTTTCGTATCTATTATTTTCCAAAGCCCTAAAGATGGGTATTTAATTTTCTTATTTTATTTTTTTCGTATCCATTCCATATTATAATATTATACATGTGTTTTTTGAGGTTCTAAGTTGAAATTTTTTATTTATTCTGTTGTTGAACCTCTTCTAGATTCATGCCGGCAGTATGAAAGTTTTGCTTGGCCTGTAGTCAGAGTAAAATTCCAAGGGGGGCCAACTGCAGACTAGGGAATCAAAAATTTTTCTGTAGATTATATTAACTTTATTAAAAAAAGGAAGTTTTTTTTGGGAAAGAGAAAAATATCAACGAAAACTCTATCTGCGTAAAATGAAATTACAAATTTCAACTTGGCCCATTAATACAACCGTAATTTTCGATTTTTATTATTTGTAAAAATTAAAAAATATCGTTAATGGACTTCTCATTTTTTAAATTCGGAATAAAAAATAAAAAATTTTTCTAAGGGTCAAAAAACACTGCCAGGGGGCGTTTCCGCTCTGCACCTCTAGCTACGGGTCCGAGTTTTGTCGTTTAATCATTTTTTTCAGCATAAATATCATAGAAACATGTATTTTGAGACGTTCGAATATATTTTTCATCGTGAATATCGGGAAACTGCTGTATTTGAAATTCCGAAACCAAACTTGTTGAATGTAATTTATTAAACAGAATCTGAGACTTATTTCATGTTATGAACCCAAAGAGTTTGACGCTTTTATCTTTCTCTGTCTCTCTCCCCTCTCCTCTCACTCCATTCCTCTCTTCCCTCGCCATCTGTATTTCCCCAATGTGATTCTGATCTCTGTCAGATGAAGGTGCAAATTAGCGTCCTGGGTTGTAGCACATTTGTTACTATAATGTTTTTTTTTAAATAAGACTGAAAATATTTATAGTTATTCTTTAAAAGCTGAAAAAGTGTCAACTATTCGCTTATCCCTCTACACGTTTTTGATTACAGAATTGAGAGATCAAGAACCATCATACCGTTTATGGTAAAAGCTTCCGAAATTTGTTGCCGAAATCCAAAGCATCAAATAAATTGGTCATATTTTTATAATCTATTTTTCTGTCGTCAAAATTTGAAACTCGTTCATATCGTATGCCATGATAAGAATGAGCATAAAACTGCTGTTTGCGATCCCAAAAAGATAGTTATAAAAGTAATTATGAAACTGAATATTTGTTTATTTTTTTTTTTTTGAATAAATTATTATAATAACTTGCCTTTTATACTGAAATTTGTATTTCATTTAAGGAATCCGAAGATGTTGTGCTCAACAAGAGGAACAATAATCTAAAACAAAATTTCACGAAATGCTTGGGATACAGACGATCAAAACGATTTGCATCGGGAAAAGTATAATATGAAAGGATGCTCGTAATATTTCGTTCAGTGATTAAAGATTTGAGACAAGATTTCTCATTTATTTGGTTGATCATTTCATTTTAACGTGAGTTTACCTACGTATACTTGTATAATTACTTTTAGTTATTTTGCATAGTTTGACAAATAAACCATTCGCAACAGTATTTGGCTCGGACTGTTAATGATAATGGTAATATTTGTAATTAATGATGAAATAAATATCTCATATTGAGTTGGAATTGAAAAATAGCTCGGTGCTCCGAAGTAAAATCAAAATTTATTAACTTTTTGTCATGATGCGTAAATCGTGTGGGTATGAATTTCTTTTTTAGTGTTTTTGGTTGTTTGTTCTGTAAATATTAATTATTGTTGGATTTTAAAAAAGTAAAAAAAAACTGACGCAGGAGTAGCTCCGTTAGAAAAAAGTAGGTCTTTGAAAAGTAAGTACCGTCCGGCCGATCCGCACCATAATCAATGAGTCAGGTCCTGGGCTTAGTACTAATGTTCGTTCAAAATTTCGTGACTATCGGACGAAAATATTGACTTATACTGCGTTAACAAGAAATTAAATTAGCTTTTATATATATATAATGAATTTGAGTTTTTGGCACGAAAATTTTTCTCGAGTTATGGAACAAATAAATTTTATTTGGGAAAAAAAAAATTAAAATATCAATAGCATAAGACATTCTCCAGATGGTCAGGAACATTTTGAGCCTATATTCATTAAAATCTATAAAATAAGGCACTTGTTCTGAACAAACGAAATTCCGTTAGTTCCGAAGATAGGATATACCAAAGATATAACCTCCTCCGTACGCAGTAGGTGAAAACGTACTTATCTCCACCCCCAGGTCGTTCCATGACACCAAGATTAATAGATTTTCATTGAAAACCTACTTGAAAATATTAGTTAACGAAAATTGATTTCATGACGGCTATTCATCTTTAATCCCCGATTTCCAATCAATTTGGTACGAATTTCACTTCGAAAATTTAATGTAAAAGAGATACTCGTCCATTCCGGTGTTTTACGACTTTTTTATTTGTTACCTAACTGTATGTAGCCCATCGTAAAATACATTTGTACATTGTATCTTATATACTAATTTTAAATGGTTTTCAAATGAAATTTTTAATTTATTTTCTGAGAATTGTTTAAAGCATTTAACGAATCTTTGATAAGATTTATAATGTTTTCATATTTTCACTGAGATTCTTATGATTTTCCTTAATTTTTGTTTTTCGAATGTTTATACGAAGCCGGTAAGAACGAAAAGCTGTTGAATATCTTCTGAAACGGAATCTCTTCCACGATGTAAGATATTCCACTGATCTAAATGAAATTACATTTTGGAGTGAGGAATTTTGCTTGGACGGCATTTTGAATACTGCATTTTATTTTGCCGTAGTTCATTTGACTGTTCTTAAATTTGATCCTCATTTTATGCATGTTATTATTCCTTACTCGTATGAAGAAATATTATTCAGATAAGGCTTTCCATCGTCTAATTTAATTTATTAAAGTTGAAAAAATTTATAAATTACCCTCTTTAATTACCAGTTTGTTACGAAAATAAAATAATATTTTTGCATTTAACAAAAACATAAATGAATTTTTTTGGCTCTCTGTTGCCTTTTAATGCTTGATCAAACTTCACGTTATTGAAACTTGCAATTTTATGGAATGCTGTACCTACGTATTTTATTCTAATGCCCATACCTACTTCACTAACTTTGTGTTAGAACTTTTATCTTGTGGTTTTTACTGAAATATTTTATTTTTATAATTACAGACAAATCGAAGCTGATGCTGGATTTTCGAATATCTTTCATTTTACGGTAAGTACCAAGTACCTACCGATTTGGAGTAGATGAGAAAAACTTTTGCTTCATCTGGAAAGTTGAAGACAAAATATCTGACGGATATTCCTGCATTTTGAAAAATGTTGGTAGCAATCTTATCAGACACGACTACCTATCCTACTTTGATATTTTCAGCGAATTTATTTGATTTAGTTTTATTTTGTGTGTATTAAAAAAAAAAACTGAAACTGGCGAGTGTGGAAAAAACTTGCGGAATTTTTAAATTCTTTTATTTACGTTTTAAATACAAAAAGATGGCATAAATTTTGGAGGAATAGCAACACATACACTCGTATTTTAGAACGATGCTTAAGTTTAGATTCACTACTTTAGTAATATTTTATCTGTGACTCCCATGTATAAGTATAGGATAAACTTGGTCGAACAAGTACTTAAGTCGAACTTAACGTTAAGAAACGTTCTAGAATGTGGGAGATAGACTAACTGAATAAAATAAAATTTAGACTTGGCGGTTTAACAAATTTATAATTTCTACGTGTTACAAACTTGACAAGATTTTACCTATTTCACATCTTCTTCAAGAAAAATTGAAACTTCCACGTTTCTATCATGTTTTATACTAAACAACTCGCTAATTCGCGGATACCTATAAGTCTTGTGTTAAATTTATTTTTAGTTCCCTCGAGATGTACAAAAACAGTGCCTGCATGTTGTAAAATACATTAAATGAAAACGAGTACTTTGTACAAAAGACAAGGGGTTTAACGATTGGTTTAGGTGGTGAGTAACTTATGAACAGAAATACGTTGGTTTCATAAAATGTTGCTAAAGATTAAACGAAAAACAGATCCCTTCAGTACAAGTAAATTTTCTCAAAATGCCTTAATTTCTTCCATTTGACAAACTTAATCTTGCATCTTTCAACATGAAAGTAAAATGGTGATCTTTCCCTCCCTGACTTACATTTATTCGATTTATTAGTAAGATTGTATTGACTTATAACATAATTCAGTTTTTTAAAACTAATAAGATTATAGTCTTTGAATCGGGGTTATTAAAGCCTTCGATAAGTAAAAATAAAATGGTTATGTGCATTTTAATTCCATTATTTGTTACGCAGCTCATTGGTTGATTTTATCTTAACATTGTTAAGAGTTCCATCTTCATCAAGTAGTGTTTGACCAGGCATTGTGGTATGGTTCCCAGTTTCACGATTAAGAGGTTGTCCATTCGAGACCAGCCATCATTACATTTCCGACACCAAAATGGCGGTGTTGTATTAGGTTTGTTTGAGTATAAATACAGCATTTCTCCTAGTCCACCTTTGCCAATATATTTGTGATATTTGTGCTTCTCACAAAGTGACTGTACTTTTTATCACACGATGTATTTCTTTAAAGTATAGAACCTGAGTGAAACCATATATACAGGGTTATTCATGATATCACGCTTTATGGGAAATTAACATTGTGGTTCGTGATAAAATCAATAAGTAATGAAATGTAATAGGGTTTGTCATTTACATTGCACCAAAATTCAAAATTGAAATACTGGAATAAAATAAATTCGCCATTAAGGAATCAAGGTAATGTAGGTAATTAATATGTAAAAAAAGATAGTACCTAATGCTGTTACGCAGCAATAATTCACACAGAACTAGATAAATGTGTGGGCATTATTAATTAACCAGGTGCATTGATATGATATTACAAAGAAAAAAAGATTTTAAGTTAAATGCAATTATACACATAGTCAAATACCTATATTTGGAAAATGGTCATGTGATAACGTTACAGAAGTACAAGTGTTTTGCACCAGCTTTGCCAAAATGTCATTACTATGTGTTATATATACATGTTTTTACAGTTCTTTGTTATGAGGCGTTGAAAACTGATCAAGTGGTAAGTTGCTTGTGACGTAATAAGTTAAGGCACTGTTTAAATGGCTGGATTTGTCGTGTTCAAACTCCTGTACCTGCTGCATTTTTTAATGAAATTTTTTTGGAGGATAATTTTAAAATTTTTGTTTCTACACTGTGAGGACTCAACGGTATGAGGTAAAGGGGCTCAGACCCCTCGACGACAGTCGCTGCCACAAAGGGCAGGCTAATAATCGTCCTCGTGACGTTAAACCACACGAAATACGTTCGATCATAATTACCTGCAAGTACATGCAGGTAATGTACGAGTACCGAATCGTGACATCACCAAACAATGTCACAATCCGTACAAGAACCGGCCAACCATCTCTTATCATGATAGGGGATGATGCAACCTGGCCGCCCTAACTGACGTACGTATTATCTTACGTTCGTGTGTTTGTGTGCGTGCAAGTAAGCCGTATATAAACTACCCGAACTGGCTCTAAAATTCCCAGTGTTCGCCTTGGTTTTGGCTTACCCGTACTTGTGTACGAAGTGGTTGAGCACGGTTAAATTCTGTTGAATTTTCTTCTGGTGAGAATATCTCTCACAACAAGGTATTCCACATACACCTTTGATGGTAAATATATACATTCAATATTGTATTCAAAAAAAAAATGCTTGTTTGATCAGAGATGATATACAAACATAACAAAAAAACCCAATGATATTTTGACAAAGTTGGTGCAAGATACTTATACAGAAGTGGCTTTCTATATAATAAACATATGAGCTGTTAATTATTTCACTAAATTATTTCCCTAATATTTTACAATTCTTATTTCCTCATATTTGATGTGCATATGCCACTACCCACGCAGGCATGGAAACAAAATGTTCGTTGCTTTCCTCCAAAACAACAAATTCTACAGTGTTACCTATACAGGGATGCCAGCAAAAATCTAGTGCCAGCAAAAGCCAAAGCACCATGGAGTGGCGCTTCAGTGCTTTTTTATATATTAGAATAAACATTTTCAGTTAAATTGTTGAAAATGACCTATAGTGGCCATTACACTACCATCAGTGATCATTAAACTCAGATTGAAAATGCTCTATAATTGAGCAACGGTAATTTTGGCCCAGTAATTATTTATTGTATTGCTGAGTATTTGTAGATCACAAATGACATGTAAGGTCACAAAAATAATCCAATAGACTGAGATCAGAAGACTGATGGCCCTGCCAAAGGCACCTAGTATATTGTGTCGTGACTACTGATGGTTATTTTGAAAAATTTATTTGAAAATATTATTTTTACCTATTAATTACATTATCTTGCTTCCTTACTTATGTATTTGTTATTTTATTATTTTACTTTTGAATTTTGGTGCAACATGTGGTATGCAACCCTGGGTGGCAGAATCCAACATAAAACACACCATCATATAATACTAACACTCCACTATGGGAAACAAGGGCATTCACCTTCAATGAAATGAATGAATAAAAAAATTACCTGGTTATGACGTGCTCAGCCGGCCATCGTCCATTTTACCACTTTAAACCATGCATTTTGAAAAAAAAGAACCAAATTCAGCCGAGTGGGGATTACCGAGTGGGAATTCATTAATAAAAAATTGACCCAAAAAGGTCACTGAGTGGGGAATCCGAGTTGGGCCCAATGCCCGAGTGTGTAAAAAATCAAGCCATATTATAAAAGCACATCGTATGTATTAAATAAAAATTGAACAGAAAAATATATTCGTACCGAGTGTACGAGAGTCAAACGCTGGACAGGTGACTTGCTGTTCTCCAAAAATCTATTACTGTTTTACATTTTTCTCAAAGAACTACTGGATCAATAAGTACCAAATTCCTATGAGACATGCAACCTGGTCCCATATGAAAACCATCTTTCATGAAAATTTCAGCCCTATCCCTTTTGTAGTTTTATCAAAACCGTAAACCAAAAATTTTCTCAAACAATTAATAATTTTTTCTTATCCAATGTTCTTGGAAACTATCAAACAAACCAAACTTCTATCAGACTGGCACTTACATAAGAAAAATCTCTCATGAAAATTTCAGCTTCATCTCATTTGTAGATTTTCAAATTCCTGGAAAAACTTATTTTTATGAATGTTTTGTTCTCCAGTTTTCTTGGAAACGTCTCAACTAATAGGCTCCAAACTCGTTTCAAACGTGGTCCTATGTATGGAATACTTTTTGTGAATATTTTATTCTTGTCCCTTTTTTAGTTTTCTCAAAACCGTTAACCAAAAATTTAGGCCTTACATAGATTGATACATAATCCTATGCTACAATTATACCTATAGATACATTAGAAAAAAAAATTAGATTAAAATGAGAAAATTGTACCTATCAATAATTTTTTTTTGTCGTGAAATGAAAAATTTTTATTTTTTTCCATAACCGTTTCGTGAGGTAAATTTCAATACTCTGTTTGCACAAAAGGGGTAAAAATTGAAGCATAGCCTCCGAACTCGTGTAGATTGTCGGGACTATTTCGATTCTATGATCAGTTTACATTTTGTGGCAAACTCTGTGAATGATTTCGACTTCGGCTTTTATTTATGAAACGTTGTTTATTTGGCATATAATTCTCTCAATAATATAAATTTGACTGATTCAAAGTTGAAAGATTGGATGAAAAGAGTGTATGTTAATTTTGTACCGGATGCTTGAACTGTCGATTGTAATAGTAGATCATTAATTGAAGTTTTTATTCGTTTCTGTGGGTATAAAGTAATGTCGTATTATAACGGTGATTTAGCAAACTTGTGACTTTATAGCGACAAAACCAAAACAATTTAAATTTAATAACTCAAGGTAATTTTTTTCATCCTGTAAATAAAATCAATTCTATCGCTAGTTTTTGCGAGATCCTTAGTGAATTTTCCATGCAATTTCTCTCTTGCATCATTCGTATTATTAGCCACTTACTTTATAAGGTAATAATCTGTTTCACCTTATGAGACTAATTTTCTTATGTTCTTTTTTTTCATGTATGTAATTAGTAATTATATTTGATGAACTAGTGATTACGATTTGAAATTCCCTCTCCAAATCGTTGAATGGGTAATGAGTAAAATATAAATGTTTGAGTCGGAGTACAGTTACTTACACTCACGAGTGAGCCATAAATGAGAATAAATGAGATTTTAACGCCCAAGGCTGTATGCTCTGAATGAATGCATAAGTTCATTCAGTTGAAACCTGAAAAATTTTGGTAAATTTACTTTCAAAAATATGGATTTTCCCAAAATGGCATTATTATTATTGTCAACGCTCTTTGCTGCTGTTTACCTACCTATCGCGTATTTGCGTATACTTTTATTTCCTCAACATTGGAAAATTTATCTGCTAGATAAATGAATACAAGGTATTAACAATTAAAAATGAGGAAAATTTTGTTCAAAATACACTGACAAATAAGACCCGGTAGTTATAAAAGTTTTCATTCATCTCTTTCAATCGCCAGACAAAATACCCCTCGAAGATAACCATCGTTAATGGCAGCAACCTTAAAATCCCATGGCATACAGCAAATATAAAAATAGTGTAGACAATTTTTATCGAATCTCGTTTCTCGGTTAGCCCTGAAAGCTTCATTAATCACAAAAATGATTAATTTCGTTTTACTACAACAGGAACAACAACAACAATATCACAAACGGAATACCTACCTACTTTAGACTACGAACATTTTATGCGCTGCTGTTTCAAATATTTGGGAAATCCGTATAGTAGTCGAAAAACAAAAAAAACAAATGGCTTTGATTCGTTCTTTTCGTGACTATATTATAATGTTGTTAGCCTATTTGTATACATCGTGCATGCTCTGTAGAATTTGGTAAATACGAAAAAAGAAAAATTAAAATTTCACAGAACAGCAAATAAAATGAATTGGGAATTACTTCTTTATGTAATAATGATGGTAGAACTATGGATTAGAAATTGTTCGATTTTTATTTATTTATTTATTTATTTATTTTTTGGGCGGGATGAGAGGACTGTGCTTTCGGAAATTAAACTATATTACCATGTTGAACCAGTTTTATCAGGTTCTCATCTTTAAACTTACTTATGCAAAATTGTATGAATTTAATCCATTCATGATTGCTAAATTTATTCGCTTCTTGGATATTTTTTATAAGTTAAAGCTTAAAGAATCCGTCAAAATAAATAATTTGTATGTAAGATCACGTACCTAGTATTTGAATAAACATCGTTTTAAATTGAACATTTCATGCAACGGTGTTTTGTATATCTATACTAGAAAATTTACAAACGTTTTAGTCCGGGTTAATCTTAAAATTGAGTCAATCAATTTTGATGAATTTTTGTCCCCATTATTTATAAACCTTGCGTGGCTCTAAGCTTGCTTTTATTATTTTATCACTCTTGAAAACTTATTTATTAACGAAAATCAAAGAATGGAAGATTAGTATCACTACAAGTATAAAGTTGACAGAAAGAACATTATGCAAAATTGATATTGATACATTTTATACATCAGAACATCTTATTTTTACAACAAAAACAATTACAATAACATTGAACCTTTTAAAAATTCTAGATGATCCATAACCACTGATTTCAGCATGTTTGAATTTATATGCTTTATCTTTAAATAAAATTTGAATAACTAAACCAAAAAAGCTCACTCACAAAAAGCTGAAGTCGGCGCAAAAAAAAATTTTCTAAAAAAGTACCTAGTTAATATAATTTTTATATGTGTATATTATGAGTGATAGGTACATTGTGGGATTTGATTTTTGAGCGCTGAGTTCATTTGTAGGTCCAATTTTGGGTTAAATCAATTTTTTACTTTTTTTGGAATCACAAAAAATTAGTTTAGATGATTAATTTCATAGATTATTGTGTGCTATATTACGTAACTTTTTTTTTTTTTTTTGGGGGGGGGAGGAGTTGCGAATCAAAATTTCTCATTTAATTTTGGACTGACTCATTTGTTGAACTTTTTGGAAACACCGAACAAAGATAGTACAATTTTTCTTTTATTATCATTTCATGAGTGTTACACATAGAATGGGATTTTTTTGGCATACTAAATTCAAATTTATAGTTCTATTTTAAATTGAATCAATTTGTTGACAATTTGTTTGGTAGCACAAAAAGGGAGATGAAAGAATCTTTTCTTCCATAGTAGGGTATATTTTTTCAATGCTTAATTCAAATTTTATGTTAAATTTAAGTTGAACTAATTGTTGGGTCACTTTCTGGGAAAATAAAATGAGAGTAAAATTAAGGGGAAAAGGCAAACAAATATAAACAGAAGAGATGGAGTAACATCTAGTTCATACATGTTAGTATCTATCTGTGGACATTTATATAGGTTAAGAGGTAAACGTTTTTCTTGAAATAACAGGAAATGTGACCTACTTTTGGTAATATCAGCCTTTATTTTTTTAAATGATTTATCCTTTGATTGTTTTTATATTAAAGAAGGAACTGTATTGAATTGAATAAGTTAGTTACCATCTTTAAAGTTAATATTCTCTTTTCAACTCCTCAAGATGTTTAAAACAATATGTAGGTAGATGCTTCCTACTCAAGATTCATGGAACCAGGTAAAAAGCGGTTTACATGTAGGGCTACTGAATTATTTATAGGTACCAGTAGCTAGCCAGTTTAAAAGCCTAATCGTACCCAAAGCGTACTAACTGCTTAAAGCAATCATCTAAAGGCACTGTGGTACCATATAAGGACTGCAACATGTATTATATCAGTGAGTACTTATTATTTTACGTACTTGCCTTTTCCATTTACCATTTGTCGGTAATTGTAGAAATGTATCATCTGTATGAGTGCATACAGATGACGTATTTGTTTAAAGTGCAAAGCACTAATAATTTGAGTCATGGACTTTGGTCTACAACCTGTCTGTCAATGTAGGGCGGAGCCCTATATGGAGGAGGTGAGGGAAATGTCCCCACACAATTCTTCACATTTGTTTTTAAAGGTTTGCTCATCTAGAGTTGATTATTTGGAAAATTTTATTCTTAATGAAAAGTTTTGTTACACAATTTTTTTAAAATAAAGATCAAAGAAACATTTTTCATATGCTCAATAGTTTTTGAGTTGTGAAAGTTCTGGAAAATTCAGCTGTAAAAATTATACATTGAAAGTTTCGAGGTTGTATCATGAATATTGAGAAAAATATTAGAGGTTGAAATGACACTTTTTGAAGAGAACTGTAAATAGTTGAGGAAAATGCGATTTGAATTATGAGAAAAAGTTTAAAAGAAAAAATATTGTACTTTATCTTATCCACAATCAATTTAAAACAAAAGTTTGTTCTTAGACGTCAATATTTTAATTTACAATGAATATTTAAATACATAAAACTCAGCTAACTCGAACCAAATTCTAAACTACAAAATTCTGAAATAGTATTCTACTTCTCATTGTTGTTCCATATTATTATCCCAAGTGGTAAATTTGCGTTTTAATGTGTCCCCATGAGAAAAAGTCACATGGAGCTAAATCTGATAATCTTGGGAGGTCATATCTAATATTATGTCACCATGAGGGCTGTAACTTGTCTTTGGAATGCAATTTCTGAATGATTCAGTACACACCAATCATTATGGGTCAGGACTATCATCCATTTAAAACCATATTTAAACTATTTACTAACAGATGTCTTGAAATATTTATTTTAATTTGTACGATGAGTTAAAAGTATTGTTACATCTTTATTTCCAACACAAATACAGGTGTTTTAAATTAAAGTTCTACATTTATCTCTATGATTATTGTTCACTTGAACTTGAAATTTTCATTGCTTGATTTTGTGTCAAATTTTAATTCAGAAAAGCTATTTACCATACTTTGTTAAATATTTGTAACTTTGTATAATGTGGAAACTGACATCATGAAGACTAACATATAACGCCATCTGGCAATGGATCAAAAATACGGTTATGTAGGCTAAATAAAAATTTAAGGGAATGGAATTTAGTTAGTAAAAAAGAGAAATGAACAGGATACTTGTTCTGGAATGGAAGCAGGGAGTGAGGCTAAAATTATTGAAATGAAGATAGCCACATCCCTTTTTAGAAATTAAGAATTTCAAAAAAATATCTCGCAATTTACTAAAATAATAACTTCAGGTTTTCAGAAGAAATATCATTTTTTATTTAGGAAAGGTTTTGAACCAGAACATAATTCAGCAATTTGATGGAATCAGGGAAGCCAAAAAAATGTCTAACAATTTAAAATCATTCTGAATTGGTGGAAAATAAACTTTCAAAACAAAAGTTGACAAATTTAATTTTTCATAAACATCAAACAATTATAATAATTTGCAAACCTTTTTCATTTCAAACAACATTTTTGGATGCTCAAAAAATGAAAGCTAGGAGATGTGCTTCTGCCAACATCTAGGGTAGGACTGAAGCATGCCAAAAAATTGAAAAATGATGTAGTCACTTTCGACAAAAGAGGAGAAAATGAAAAATGGCAGAACACATGAAAATGTTTCCTGAATTCTCCAAACCTCTAAAATACAAATTGTTAGGAAAATATAAAATATGTAACAAAAGAAAAAGCAAATGATAAGAACAAATAAAATTTCCTTATCAACCACGGAACCAAAGGAAACTTCTGGACATGTGTGTGGAGTTTCCCCAAATGAGTTAAACAAAAAAAAAAGTGAAAACCAAAAGTCGATAGTGCTATTGAGGGTAAAAGATCTTATCAAAGAACAAAGGAAGGAAAAAGAAATAAAATTAATGCGAGTATAGAAATTTAATTTTTTCTAGGATGTGTTGAGAGATAAAGAGAAGAAGACTGGAATGTTCATAGAAATAGAAAAAAAAAGAAAAGAATTAACTGCAAGAAGATAAGTTTTCAGGTAAGAGATAATAATGGTGGGAACTGATAAATGAAATTGCTATATCTTCTTTATCTCTTTTTATGTTTTCACTTGACTTAAAAGAACATTCTCTATCAATTCCATTTCACTAAGTTTTGGCTGAAAAAAATAATTTTTTTTTTTTTTTCTTATCGATTGAATAAAATATGTGATATTAAAATAGGTACTCTACTCATCATGGTTTCCAACATATGTATTATTTGGGAGAGGAACTCACAACTCGTTCACTTCGGTAAAATAATAAAATAGTAGATAAATGAAAATTTCAGACGAGTATAAGTACCAAACTCCACTCAAGAAAATGAAAATTCGCATGTGTTTTCTATAGCGCAGTTATAAAGTTAACACCTGGTTTGTATAGGTACTTTATTGTCTCCCATCGTTTTCAATCATATACTTAGGTACATGGAAACAATTTACTCATATTTTTTATCACTTTCAAGGGGTGTCAAATTTGCTGTAAAAAAGGTTCCTAATATGGTATAATAAAATTTTAAATATTTACTCCTTTCAGAGGGGTCTGAGTGTCTGCTGAATATAGGGACCTCGTATGTTTCATTCCTCATCCATTGTATATAGATACAGTCATCCCTTCACATTTGCAATATATTTTACAGGCTAGTTGTAATGATAATTTATTTCATATCATTTCTTGACTTAATATGCTTTCTATATATCTCTCATATTCTATAAATATTATTCCAACAAATCCATTTTGTCTATAACTTTATTACAGTATCCTATCTTGATTACTTCATTGAAACTTGTCAAGACCTGTCTATTGATGTCATCTTTTTTCACTAATACAATGTTCTCATACTATACACTATGATTTCATCTATTCCATGAATATAAAATACAACTCTGCACTATTCCCAATTCCTCTTCAAATTATAAACTACACCCGCTTAAGTCATAAATATGTTTCTCTTTTGGCTTACTCAAAATTAGGTAGATTCTTTTAACCAATCACATTGGATATCTCCCACAACACCACTGTATAATTCTTTCAAATCCATACCCTTAGTTCTAAGCCTGATTGATTACCAATTCTTCTCTTATACAATTCACTACTGTGGTATGCAAGGGGGGTCACAAACGGACACCACAACCTGCAAGACCAACAAATATTTTTATACAACCATTGTCAATGCCCAGGAACTTTGGTAAAACCACCTACACTGGATGGTGGCCACAGAATTACCACCACCCAACCCAGAATAGCCTGCCAGGTGTCCGTGGACCCAAATTTCGACCATGCACGGAATAAATTTTAATTTCCCTATATTTTTGCTATTTCTAAGTCTGCGAAAGTTTTCACCAACATGCTTATTAATTCAAAGACCGCAGACCATACGAACCTAGAAACTACCCCATTTCCAGATTGAACAAATCAACACATTGTTAAAAAAATAAAATGTATAATAACAAAATAAAAACCAGTATACATTTTTAGAAATACATTTAAAATTTGTCACAATAATTTAGTCTGTATATGACAGACGTGTACAACAAAAAAAAATATACAACTGCATAAAAACGAGAGCAGTGCATATGAAAAAACAAGAAATCAAAAATACAAGTTTGTATGTGTGAAGCAGAAAAAAGGAAGTGAATAAAATATATTTAGTAAAATTAATTTAGAGAAGATAGTCCGTGGAAAAAGAGAGGGAAAAAACTAATGTGGGAGTATGAAGAAATTTACTGTTGGTTGGATTTCCAATTCCACGGCAGCAATCGAAGCAGCAACCACGGAAGACGGGAAGGGGAGAGTCAGAATATGTACGTAAGTATTTATTATGGACGGAACCGCAGCAATTTCTTGAAGGGGTGAAGAGAGTGAAGGCGATGTAATGAGAGAGTAATGAACGAGTGAAAGATAAGAAGAATGAAAAAGTGCAAAGAGAGATGAGTGACAGGAAAAAATATGACAAAAAAATGAAATGAACGAACATGAAATGTGTGAGAAGAATGAAGAAACCAGTCCACGGAGATATATTTGAGAAGGAATAATAATGTAATACAAGTTTGGGGTAAAAACAGACAGAAAAATAAACGTAGCCTAAGATTCTAGGCTACGAGAGAATTTTTATAATTGTTGTAATCTCAAACCACGGACAGTCGATTTTAATGGGGATTTTTCAAAAATGTTCATTTATTATTATTTAATTTTGAAGTTTTTTGAGATGTCGCTTGCGTCACTACATATTAATATTTTCATGTATGTATAAAATATACATCATACAAAAAATAATAAGTGTCATGTATCATTTTGTAACAATAATACCATTACACTAGTATATTCATACCCATAATATAATATAATAATTAATTATTTATTTTTTTGGTAAAAAATATCTCCTAAATTTTCATTATTTCATTGTGTAACTATATTTTCATTGTTAGTGAGGTCTACTGTTGTGGAAAAATATACCAAATAACTTTTTAAACTTCTTAAAATAATGGACACTGTAGCCCCTAGGCGTGATGTATTTGCTTTCATAGGAAAATATAACGTGCCTGCGCCTGTAATTTCCCATGTTGAGCCAATGGTAACTATTCAAAAGCTAGTGATGTACCTAATACCTACTTTTTTTTTTTTTTCAAACTGGAAGAAAAAATATGGGGAAGAAAAACCAAAAAAATAATCGTCTTCGACATTTCAAATTAAGAAAATTCACTAAGTTTCACAATAATAATGCAACAAAAGTCAGATTTAGAAACAAAATCTAGAATTTATCTTCAAAAAGCATGGAGACAAATTTAATGATAATAAGGAGGAAAAAATGGAGTTTATAGTAAGTGACAAATAAGCTTTCAGTTCACTGTGTTTCTTAATTTTTTAAGCGATTTAACGAAACTATAAGAAATAAAAGGGGAAGAAAAAATGAAGTTACCTATATTCTGTCTTTATAAGTATTATGAATCCAAAGTAAAGTATAAATTATGAAAAGAAAAAGTACAAAAATACCTGAATCAGCATCGTATACAGTTTTGTAATGAAAGGATGGAAGATTGATGCTGAAAATACTTACATTTTTTTTATTTACTGAAAAATAGAAGTTGGATTGTTGCGTTCGCTTCATTTTTGACTTTATTTTGTTTAGTAGAGTTTAATTAGACTTTAAACATAGCCTTTATTTATTTTATTTTTTTGTTCTGCTGTTTTATAAAAACCCAACGAGTTTTGAGATATTTCATCCTCATCCTTTCCCTACTCGTAAAAATTTAGCTCGAGAGTGGTGATGATTTTTCTCAATTTTTCATTATTGAAGCATTAGGTATTTTGTGAGAGAAGAAAAGTTTCCATTAGTTTGTTTCGAATTATGTGTCCCATCAGTGTAGGATACGAATTTTTTGTTTCCAACTGATTTCGAAGCAGCAGAGGGAAAGGAGGAGGTATTAATTCAGTTCTCGTATTGATTTTATATAGGTACATTATTTATTTATTTTTTTAATAATATTTGCTCCTGAATAACATACATGATAGACTGCTGCAATTAGGACTAATGTACAATTTTAAGCTGTTGAAAAGCAGGTGGAAAGAAGCACCCTTAATAATGTGATAATTTTTTTCACTACTTGGTGAAGACCTTATTTTGGTGAGACCTAGAGCCACTGACCCTTTTTGCCCACTAAATCCAGCCCTTCTAATATTCTATAGCTAGATGTAGAAGCACTAAATATTGATTGGTTACTTACAAGGTAGCTATTACAGTGGCAAAACTGTGTTAAACTTTTAGAAAAACAACAAAAGTTTACCTCATTGCCGCTACTACCTTATCTCAAGTTCTCTTGATATCTGGTTTACATCCCAGCTTTTTTTGGTATGTGCACTCCATAGTACGCCCTTCATTTGAAAAATAGATAATACCGGCATTTAGAGGGCCTTTTCTGGCCTTTGCGTAATTCTTTAGAAAGGTGCGACCCAAAACAATGAGATTGGAATGTTTTGGCTTCCTCAGAGTCATCACATAAAACTCTTCCGGGAACACAGTGTCATTCCATCCAGAGATTGTGAAGGTTATGGCAACCGATGACGTGAGTGGGCCAAGATTATCCCACATCGGGCGCAAGTGGGTGAGTCCGGTGTGGTATGTCCTCTTGTCCATCGTTAAAAGCTCGGAATTAATAAACGAGACATGGCAGGAGGGATCGATAATGACTCCTTTAAATTTACTATGAAAGACAGTAGTATTAAATTGGAACGAGCATGAGATTTCCAATGGAAGCTCGGAGATGATGGTTGGATGTACTGTGTGCTCCCCTGAATAATCCTTTGGTAGAGCACCTCCGTTCCAATTTCACCCATCTGCTAGTTCTTGATGTTACTGGGTCCAGGAACAGGTTCTGGTTCCAAATCGGGTTTGTTTCAAGGAGGTGGAGGCTTGATTGTAGAGATGGGACATCCCTGCCTGTTGATCTGGTCTGTCAGTCTGATGTTAATTTTTGCCAGTTCATTCATTGTTCTTTGAACATCATCCAATGTCGCAGGACTATTTTCTAATCAGTATTGTTGGCCACTGGTTGTCAGTTTCAATGGTTGGGAAAGTTGAGGATCATTCGGTGATGGACTGAAGGTGGTTTGTAGTGGCTGTTGATTTCATCTTTCTTTTTCAATCATTTGATTTTCGATTGATTGAAGATCTCTTAGTCTTATCTGGAAATTATCATATTTTAGGTGTCTTGATGTCTTGGTGCCTTGGTGTCTTGGGGGATGAAATCCTCTCCATAGGATCGTTTATCAAGTCTTTTCTCTTTCTTGGGCTGGTCTCAGATAAACATATTGCATCGTCTTCGTCTTTAATTTTAAAGATCTGTGGCTTTTTTTTAGAAAAAGAAATAAAAGGCCAAGGATAACGTAGGAAGGATCGGAGAGAATTTCAAATTACGTGAATTTATAATACCTTATTAATATTAAATTTAATTTATTTATTTAACTCTGGTTGTGGGGTTTGGGATGGTGTGGGTTGTAGATCTAATGTCATCCCACTGAAACAATTCACAAGTGACGTCATATCATCTATGATCTTATTAATTTGAATTCCTTGATCATTTAAAACAGATCTGAAAGCCGTAATTTGTTGGAGGGATCGGGCAAGATTTTTGTTTTCCAAATAATGAAGTTTTCTCCTCTCCACCAGAACTCTCAACGTTTCGATAGTGGAGGAAATTGCGTTGGTAAAAATTTGCATGAAGGATTCCATTGTTTCCATTTTGCTGAATATTTTGGCCCTGGCGAAAAGTGCTGTGAAGTGTTCTAAATGTGGTACTAAGTCGCCTTGCATATTCTTATATTTATCCATTGATAAAGTCAAGTTGTTGGACTGTTACAAGTTCTTCTTTAGCCTCTTCTACTTCAAGTGGATTTAAGATTGGATATTATAGGCATTACCTGTAAGTCTTTTGGGATCGTTATTTTTATTTTCGTCGTTTTATCTGTTTTAATTTTTTCAATTTGATTTGAATCGATTTTTTTACTTTCTGTTATCCAGGATATTTTAGTATCCATTAATTTGTGAGCCTCTGGAGTGAGAGTGGTTTTGTTTTTGTAGAGGTTTTCTTTTATTTTAAATTGTCTCAACCCGTCTTTCACATCCTTTTCTTTCCAAAAATTGAGTACGACGTGGTCCAGGTTTACGTAGTCCATGTTTCTTGCCTGGCATAGTTTGTGAAGCCTTGATTTCAAGAGGTCAAGGTCTTGCCAATATGCCTTATTTTGGGAGTTTGATTTTTTAGGGATAATCTTTGATACTATTAATTTTTGAACTCCTCTTTCTTTTAGTCTTTGTATGATTTTATCATACGTATGTAAAAAATTTTCTTTGTGGAAATTGGCTAAAAGATGTTCTTCAAAACCCAGAATTGAAAGGATTTTTGTGGCGTTTCTGGGTAGTTAATTAAGATTATCGTATATGAAATCTAACTTGTTACCTTTCTGGCAGAAGATATCACTCATTAGGGAACATTTTGAGATGTTCGTTTTTTTTAATGTTGTTTTTTAGGAATTGTACAGCCATTTCATCTCCCAGTACAATATAGTCTTAATATGTGAAGAATATCGGCTTGTAGTTGTGAGTGAAGTCTTTCGACTTTGGTTTAGGTTTCAGTTTTTCAGGTGTTTTTGCATGTTCTTTACTTTCAATTTTAAGTAAAATTGGTGGGGAATCTTGCATATTCTCCGTTTCATTTTTGCTAAGTGGAGACGGAGGTATTAGTTTTCCTGAAGGTTTTCTAGTTGTTCAGTTTCTTTTTCTTCTTGGAATTTTTCTTCCAGATCCATTTTGCTAAATAGCAAAGGTGACAAACTGTCAGCAAAAACTAACAGTCGCCAAAATCCTTATGAGCCCACACAGCTAGCCAGGCATTCGTACCGCTTTATACCATGTAAATTATTTTCAAAGTGTACCAAAAGGTAGCCATGCACCCGAGGTGGTGCTTAAATATAAATTAGGTCTTACCTTACCGAGGTTTTTGCCAAGGTCTGGCCATGCCAGGTAAAAAAAAAATCAATCCATTATGTAAAAACACATTGTATAATGGTGAATATTAAACATGAAAAAACATAGAGAGAAAAACTATAACAATATGTGTTCATATCGAGAGTCAAACGTTGGTTGATTGGCTAGGCTAGCGAAAGATTTTATTTTAGGTATCCTTTACAAAAAAAAGGAAGAAGGGGGTCATGTAACAAGGTTATTATTTCATAGGTTCGTATATTAATAGACCTGTAAATAGTTACCAAGTTTGCTGCTGAAGTATACTAGAGCATTATCAAAGCGCTAGGATCGCAATTGCCAGTTAAATTGCGTGTTTCTGTGTGAGTGCTTTAGAGTTTACTAGGTTTCACTTTACATGTTATTTACACTTATAAAACCATATTTTTATATATTAATTTTTAACATGTTATTTCTGTTGCAATTAGTTGAAAATTAATTGCATTACCAATCGATCTAAAATTTTACGGTTATATTATGATAATAAATAGAACTGGTTAGTTATCAAATAAGTGGATTAATCACATTGAAAATATAATAAGAAAGTGAATTATTTGTATCCTGTTGCTTCGTTTGTCACTGAAAAATTTTTCTGACAAATTCATTCTTCGGAAAGCCTGCAATACGTCTTATCGCGTATTATAAATTATGAATTATAAGAAAAGTTCGTTAATCTTTTAAGAGGTGAGTAATCCTGCCTATAACCCTTCTATCTTTGTTTCACGTCCAAAATCATCTTATCAGACCATTTTTATAATACCGAAGATGCAAAGAAATAAAAAAATATTTCCAATATTTTCAACCCCAATCAACATCAAGCAACCGTAAAAATACTCACTTGAATTGGCGAATGGATCAAAAAACTGGAAAACTTTCGACATAAAAGCTTTCACTTTTTTCCCTGAACTACATTCATCTCGACGCTCATATATAATTCGTCATCAACCGCAGATAATACCACAAAAAAAAATAAATAAAAAATATACCCGAAGCTAGTTTTACAGAATCCATCGATCGAGTAAAAAATATTGTCATTAATTTCCCATCTCGCTATGCGATATGATAATCCATCATTTAGCAGTTTTCCCATTTTCCTGTCAAAATTCGAGAAAGAATTACATTTTAGAAGCTGATGTAGAATGAATGAAAAAAAGAAAAAAAAACAACCGAATTCGAATAAGGAAACCAAAAGAAGAATGGTTTTTTTACATTAGACGAGAGCACATTTAAGTTAATTTAAATTTTTTTTTTTTTGTCGACTTTCCAAATGTATCCTTTTATTTTATAGACAGAGTTTTCCGGCTATACGCTTTAGCCAGAATACGAACATAAATTTAAATCTTGTAGTTTTAACTTATTATTGCATTCTTTTTTCTGTTTTCTTTTTTTCTTTTTTTTTTTCGGTTCCTAAATCTATTTTTGATTTTTCCTCTTCTTTTCAAACTACAATTTTTTATCCTTTTTTGCGAAAATGATTTATGGTGTGGCGGTAAGAGACAGCCGTCTTCCTGCCCGCTTTGCTTTTACGAAAAATAAATATGACGGTCGGACGCAGTTGAAATTTATTCTCAGTGCACTATATACACTTGAGCGAAAATTTGTCGTTTGTTGCATGGCTTTATTTCATTCAGTATAAACATCGGTTTGTGCTTTTTCGGTGGTTTTAATGGGACGGATGGATATTAATGGTGGAATTTATTTAGTAATATCCCTTCCGCACGATTTATTGCTAAGTTTTCAATATTGTGACGTGGCATGATGAATTTGTGCAAAAAATTAGAAACTGGAATCAGTGAATGATGAAAACCGACTTTATTTTTGTTAATTCTGTAAAAATGTGTAAGCTTTAGCTCACTTAAAATATTGTCATAATATCGTGGCAGCTCGAGAACTCGCTCAATCGTAGCATAGTATTTTGTTCCGTTGAATGTGCCTACTTATGGTAGTATTTAGGAAAACAGTTGACATGGTTAGTTAACACTGATTTTAAAAAAAAAAAAAAAAAAAAAACAGAATTGTCGAAAAGTGTCAGTTTTCAAAATTTTAACATATTTATGGTCGTGCTGCCTTCAGTTTTCGTTGGAATTATTCAATACTTTCATCCGTGTCACGATATGTTCTTCCACTCTGGGGATGAATTCCGTAAAATTCAGAAATTCATTTCTAAAGAATTGATGAACTTGGGTGCAAAAATCTCTTCGATATCTCATCTCCTTAAAGAAATATTTAAAAAAATGTAAAAACTTTTTTGGAATTTCGAAATTACCTATTCCCTCTCAGTGAGTATCTACAGGATGATAAGAATACATGTACTTGCCTCAAAATTGCAGTGGTTTCGGCTGGATTACTTCTTTTATACCTAGGTGTGTCCAGGAAATGTAGTGCCAAACTTCAGTGAGAAGTACTTCTTATTGAGTATAACAAAAAATTCATGTACATGTGTGGACCATTCTTAAAAATGAAAGTGCTACGGTGCTTTAAAGTTAAAAAAATGTTGATTTTCCATTTTCTTTTAAAGAAAGATTTGTCAAAGAAGAGCAACGTTTAGTACCTTTAAAATAAATGAAAAAAGTCATATTCCAATTGGTTATACAGAGGAAGATTTACGCACAGGCAACATAAGAAACTACCTATGGCTTCAAATTTCTGAGAAAAACATACATATTCTTCAGCAATAGATCTTACATATGAATAATATTATTAAGATATCCGTTAAAATGGCTTGGAGCCAGTTTTTCCAAATTTTTATATTGTTGACCAGCCTTTTGTATCGCTCTGAACAAGTAAAATTCCAGCGAAGGTAGGGCAAAAAATAAAACTTAAAACACATCTACGTAAATTTATCTTCTTGGAACAAGTGTCTTCTTTGGCGTATGGAGTGATGTGAGTCAGACTTTTATATTTTTTCTAACCGGGGCAAGTGAAGATACGAGTCCGAGCAATACCCTCATTTGCCCATTACTGGTTATGGGCTTGGAGTTGTAAGATGTCGGAGGATGATTAAATAGTTCATTAGTTAATCTTGCAACAGACTCGGAACTTCTATCATCAGACTGCATTTAAGGAAAAATATTTTTTTTAGTATATTCAAAGTTTATAGGTTAGTATATTACCTTTTATTTTTTCATTAATTCAAAAACTTTTTCTGCCATTCACAATCATTGAACATTTTTTTTAAATTTATTTGACGGCCGAATTTAGTCCATCGCCTGTATCCCATACGGGTAAATCTGTCTCTGGGTACTTGTAATACTGTATTAAAAGAACTATCTAAGTTTGAAAATTTATTTCCATTTATTTTAAATTTTGACATTGAGATTACAGTCTCTTAAGGAACTCTCTTCCATTTTGCCATCATGGCCAAAAAAAGAAAAGTCCGGCCGGAGAATGTGAGCAATGGTGTTTCAAAAAAAATTGAGGCGAACTGTTTTTTTTTTTATGAACACCTACTATTAAAATAATTTCGTCAATCAAGCAAGCGAAAGAAGTTTTAGGCGTTTTTTTGAGTTCTGGAACATTCCTTTGGACATGAAAGTGTTTTTTGTTTTTCAACATTTTTTGTGAGTGTATTGTATATACCCTCAAATTTTGGGGGAATTTCTCAAAAGTAGTATCTTGGGTTTGGAACACTCCTACGTGTACCTAAATGTATTTTAGCAAATAATCAATTTTCCTTATTTTTTGTGATATGCTATCTGAAAGGACCCAGTTCTGGCCCGAGGAAATCACCCTATTTCTCCCCCTTTTTCCGGTATTGTTTGCCATAAATGATCTTTGAAAATTAGTACCTTCGTCAAAACGAAATACAGTAATTATGTACTTCTAAATTTTCTGTAAATTCATATACACAAAGTTCATTGAAGTTTTTTGGTACGCATAATTTTGAAGCAGTTTATATAATTATTACTAGTAGTGTTTTTTTTTACATCCTTGCCTGTTGTGGGATAAATCACTTTTCATTCCCACTTTAAAATATGGATCAATCGAAGCAACTTGCACCTATCAAGAATTAACTAGTATCCATTTCGTGTATGGATTCAACAAGGGTTATGCCAGAGCTTCCATTGTGGAATGCTTATTCTTTTAAATGATTACACTCTATTTGCATAAAGTGGTTCAATGTACATTCAGACTCGTGAGTGCAATTTAAATGAAAAATTGACCGTACCATGAGACCAACAGAGCATCGATATGGTGAGTTCAAACATTAATACCAGTGGACAACAATACTTTGGAAAATTTCTGCTCATGGATGTTGAATCATGCAGAAAAAAATAACTGTGTACTGTATATGGATGAGTCACTATTTAATTGTGCTGGTGTACACAGTACCTCCAATGAGCACTTCCGTGCTGTAAACAACCCTCATACTGTTAAACACAGATATTTCCAACACCGGTTCAATGGGAATGTTTGATGTGGAATCGTTACAAATCAACTGATGTGACTGTACTTTTTCAAAGGGAACCAAAAAGGGCATATACCTACTTGGTTTCTACAAAATGTATTATTCAGACTGCTGGAAAATGTACCACTTGCGATGAGAAAATACATATGGTACTAACATGATGGTGTGTACCACCGCATCGTACATATTAATATGGTGAAAAATTGCCTCAAACTACAGTTTCTAAGCTAATAGATTGGGTATAATGATTTAATAAATAACCTTTATTCGTTTTGCCATGTTTACTAGACCTAATTTTGTCAGATTTTTAAGAAAGGGGAAAATCGAAAGATCAGTCTGGAAATTGTTAGCAGAGAACATTTAATTGAAATAATGAAGAATGATGATGAGAAGATGGGATCTGATGATCAGGATTCATCTGTAGAAACACGAATGAAGTTCCTAGATCAAACTTATGTTTAGATAACTAAGTATTTTGAAATTTGTTGGCAACAACTATTTGTGAAAATAATTGACGTATTAATTCATTACTGAAAATTTTTAATTCAGCTGATGTGTAGAAATTGGTTTTCAGTTTGAACCAGGAGAATCTCAGTTTAAAAAAAAAGTTAAATTGTCACACTTTTTTGCCAAATTAAACAGCAAATATCGACAAACTATTTTTAATTGTCCCATTAATACTACTTCCTACTATTACAAAAGCTTATACATAAAAACATGCTATGCTACTATACATATATACATGCGTACGCAAAATGTAGCATATTCTTTTTGCTTAGGTATTCAATTTTTAAAGATCATTTATAGTTTGTCTTTGTCGCTCCCCTCAAATCTTTACTTATCAAATAAATTTATGTAATTCTAATTATACTTAATTTAAAAAGAAATTACCTCCATTGGGATTTGAACCCTCCTCTCATAGGAGATATCTCTATTTCTTCATTTCTGACCCACAAAAATAACTGACTTCAATGAAAAATTCATTGATCTATTTACGGAGAGATGGTGTTCAATTTAGATGTATATATACGTATATGGGAACAAACAAACAAGCCCTTTGTATATCACAAGATGCACCTGTCACAGTCGCAAATAATTCGCAACAACAGAATGCGTAGTTGTCAAACATTCCTTTTTTCCATTCCTTAGTATTCAAATTCCATGACTCAAAAATATTTTAAAAATCTCGGTTAAGCTCAAACAAAGCTTAAATTGAAAAAATTAATAGTTTTACAATAGCTGCGGATCGTGAGCTTTCATTTGATATGTATAAACACATACTTTTGTTAGGCAGTTAATGTACAAAAGGGGAACAAATTACTATTAATATGTAACTAGATGTAATCGGCAGCTTTGCCTGTGCCCATGTTTCCCAGTTATGTGTTTTATTATTTGTTCTAGAGTTTCAAATTTACCCCTCCTTCTACAAAACGATGAAACATGACGAACAACAAAAGTGTCGGGCTATAATAAAAGATGATTTAAAAAAAGAAGTAACATATATGTATAAGTATACGTAGAGAGAGAGTAAAAGATCAGTTTTTTTCATTCTCTATTCATTTTTGTTCGTTTCAGTTCAAAAAATGTAAATGATGAATTCTGATAAAAATCAACAATTTTTCCCACAGCGAAGCTAGAGACTTTGATAATGGCTTCAAACATTCCTCTTAACAACCCAAATTATTTCTGAAAATTTCCTCTCGATCTGTTCAGCAGTTCTGATGTTATGGATGAACAAACATACTTTAAGTTTTACAAATATAGAAGATCCGAAAATGAGAAAAATATTTTACTCAAGAAAATTTATATTTTCCAAAAATTGTCGGGATGGTTCCCAAAACATCTTATTAAAAAACCTACCTCTACCTTTGGAACTAATTTTGTTATGGAGGTTCGTACCTCCTCGAAAACATTTCTTATTTGTTTTAACCATTACGGCATAAGAGAGATGAGTTTTTTCAAAAGCAGTAATGCCAATGTCAAAATCTTGAAAATCTTGAAATTTTTTACTTATGTTTCTTTAATATGTCCTACATATAGATAGCCAATTGGAACATGAGAATTTTTTGTTGTTTAAACATCCCAGCTCTCAGTAGAGGCTGTGTGATACCTTGAGTTTCAGACCATCAGGTTAAATGTCTGTTGACGTGTCTGTTTGTCTGTACATCATTTGTAAAGTGCAAGTTGCCCTGACGAGTTGTTCTGTAATTTGTTCACACATCAATCCTTTCGAGTGTAGTCACTCTGATACCAACTTTTTTGTATTTTTAAGGTCCTCAGTATTCGCCGTCTTAAAACAATGATTGTGATTAAATTTTTCTAAAAAACAAAAACCTGGATATTTTTATTTTTTGAATTTTGCTGCCTTTTAGCCCTCTCACTTTCAAGAATAGTTTATATATGTGCTTAACTTTTTTGTTGTATTTGATGAGTACTACCTGCCACAGAAGTTTGGCTCTTGATTCCCTGTGCTCTTTGTATGTAAATGGATAGATAATCAGATATATGGATAGACGGATAATAAGGTAGTAAATTTTAATGCTTATAGGTGGTGCTTTTTAGTGTTGTATTATGATTTTTGTCTACCCTGCAATTCTTCTTACGTTTATCCAGAGTAATGCAAAATTTACTGTAAAAAATTCTAAGTTCCTTATTCTAAAAGAAAACACTTTTTCAGCTTCTAATTCATTGGAAATATTATCTTAACAAGGTGTGCCTTCGGTGTGTGAGAAGTACATGTAACCATCATATTCTTCAAAAATGACTAACACCACAACAAGAGCTGGAGGTGTGAAGTTGTGCATTAGCTAACGTTTAATTGAGTTTTTAAAGATGAGAGTGATAAGTAATGAATCAATATCTTCACCAAAATTGTTAGTCATGATTTATAAAGCCAGTGGAAAATTAGATTGTGTGTGAGTTTCTTGGCTGTTGAAATATAGGAGCCCCCTTTGCAAATAATCTTCTAATAAGTATGTTTTTACTGATTGGATGAGGTTGTATTTTTCGTATGCCTGTCTCCGGAACTAAAGAAATTTTGTTCGTTCGGAACAAGTGACTCACCTTATAGATTTTAATGAAAGTAGACTCAAGATGTTCCTGACCATCTGGATAATATCTTAGGCTATTCATATTGGAAAACCAAAAAATTAGAAGGGTGTAATTGAAGAAAATGAGAATTTAAAGATTGAAAAAATTACTGTCATAAATTTGAGGATAACCTCCAATAAGAGCTACGCTACGTAGCTAGGCTAAGAGTTTAGCCTAGCTGAAGACGCTCACGGCGTTTCAAAGTGCGTGTGTTTTAATTTTAAATATTATTTGATTTTATTATTGGGGAAAATATGAAAAAAATTTGATTTTGATTTTTTAGGGGATGGTCGCATCCTACACGCTCCCCCCAGACCACGTCGCATTCTCGAGAGAAGAGACGGGGACTAGAAGAAGGTAGATGCGGGATAGATTTTAGTTAAATTTAAAAAAAGAGAGAGAAGTTTTTTGAATGGATCCTTCGGTTTTATAATGAAAGCAAAAAATCATGACACATAGTAATAAAAATAATAAAGGTTGCCTTAAGGCAACAAAAATAGGCCAAAAAACATATAAAAAAAATTTAAAGTCATGAAAATCAACAAAGTAATAAATGGAAATAAAAGACAGCCAAAGAAAGAACATTCGCCTCCGAGGGGGCTGCTGAAAAACTTCGTGAAATTAATTAATCAAAGAAATAAAATGAAAGTCAATATCTCGTAATGTTGCCTCGGCCAACAATTATGGAAAGTGGTTTACGTTAATCTTATCCATCTTGTGTTTTCGAGAGAATTTTACGTTATTTTTTTACATTTCAAACAAGATTGGGTTGAGAAGACGAAATTCAGGGATGTGATTATCGGTAATGATATATGTTAGCATTCTTAATACAGTGGTTTAACAAATTTTCTTTCACTTGGGACCTATCTCAATCGTTTTCTTGTACTTGAAAACCCTTATCTATTAAATTTCAGCAATATTGTCAGTCTAGTTCTTTAGAACGCGTTTACATACTCAGAAACACTCATACCCACATACACATATACAATTATTGCTCGTATTATAGTATAGGATAGAGGCAATACAAAAAAATGTTATTGATAAAAATTTTTAGAAAATTCTATCTTCTTTCCAACCATGGTTTTACCAACTTTCTATCTTAAATATCAGCTGAGGAATCATTGAGTGAAACAGAAAATTCTGTTCAAAATTGAGTTTTTCATTAATTTTTCGTTTTTGTTCTCCTTTTCCAGAAACACTGTGGGGATACAAACAAATGTTCCAGATAACAAATTTAAGAAAATCTAATCCTCTTTTCAACCATCGTATTTCCAACTTTCTAACTTGAATATCAGCTGAGAAATTATCGAGTGAAAGAGAAAACTGATACTTTTAGTATACTTACATCTCACTAAAACTATACAATTTTTTAGGGATATTTCCAATTCTCTACAGTACTTTTTTTGCAGTGAATTTTATAGAAACCTTTTTTTTACTGCACTATTTCTCCCATACCACCCATATTTTCTAAGAAAAATAAGAAAATTAAAAATAGGGCAAATCTCACCCCATTGTGGCTCACAGGGGGAGGGTTACCCAGTGGAGTAGGGCCAGTGGAATTTTTTTACATAAAAAGGGGATCAACCTGAACACAATCCAGCAATAAAACTTTTTGTATGAATATTATCATTACTTCCTGATTTTTGGACTTAATTTGTCTGTGCCATAAGCAGTGGCTGAACTAAGAAGGGGGTTGAGGGGAGGCCATGGACCCCCCTAGAAATTTCTGGATCCCCAAAAAATTTTCTCAAATCAATTACTAGACAGTAAAAGTAAAAAAAAGAAAAGAAAAAATAACAAAAATGTATCTCATAGCCAACAACAAAAAGGAAATTTCACAGTATTGAACAATTAATGCGGAAATTATAGAGTTTAAAAATAATTCAATTTATATATAGCGGAAAAAATAAATGTGACTAACCATACGGAACCGTCCGCAGCTCTTGCTACATCGTTATTTTGCTCAACCATATGTCTATCATTTTCAAATTCAGCCGGTTCTACTGGACCGGCTGCTGCTTCACCTACTGGTTCTTGCTCATGGACTAGTAAAGGTTCTTGTTCTCTTTCTACCCCTTGCTGTTGTTCTAGATGCACTGCCTGTCTCTCTTCTCCAACTTGTTGCCCAGAACCTGTTGGTACTTCCGGTTTTTGTCTTTTGGGCAGTGGTTGCCTACATTCAGGTTCTCTCTTTTGACTACGTCTCCTCCCTCTTTGAACAGAGTGAGAGGAATGTGAGGTAGATGGAACTGGCTCATCTTCAGTGCCTGTGAGGGAAGTATGGAACTCCTCCTTGTAACCCTGCAATACACACAACAAAACAACTCTTTATAATAAAAGAGATAATCGATGGAATTACTTCCAAGTCTTTTGGTATTTATAAATTAACTTACTGGCAGACCATCTATCAGGTCATTCCACTGTTGTTTCGTCAATGGAGCATCGTTGCCCGCATTATTAGATTCATAGTCCTTCAGAAAAAAAGTTTGATATTACAAAGGGAAAGAAATATCAATTGGAGTCAATTTCAGATCCAACTATTGTAGAAATATAATAATTACACACAAACAATTAGAGGATCATATTCTTGAGAAATTCTATCACCATCAAAAGTTATAGAGCAAAATTTTGAAAGAAATGATTAAAGATACCTAGCTGAAATTTTGGGAAAAACATTAACATTATTCTGCTCAACTACTTACATTTAATAGTGTTTCCATTAAACCTTCAAATTTCTGGTTTGGGAGATTGGTATCAATTTGTAACTCGTGAATCGAATCATTTATCAATTGTGTGGTTTCTGGTGTCAAGCTTCTACGTCGGTACTCTATTCGTTTCGTAACTCGGATCGATTCAAACATTGAAATCAACTGTAAAATAAAATTATATTATCAATATTTTCATACTCTCTTCCATGTCATCATAAAAAAAACATCTTACAGCAGTTTTATTACACGTTTTTCGGCAATATATATCAGCTTTGTTAATGTTGTCCACAAGCTACAAAACAAAAAATAAGATTTTATTTATAAAAAAACACAATTTCAAATTAATAGCATAAATCTTATAAAAGATATTAATTCAAACCAACCACGTATGGACAGCAGCGAAACGAACGTGGCAGAGGGCACACTATACACAATACAATATTGCCATTTTCTTTTCGAGGAATCGTGGCCCTTTTGGCAGTTTAAACAAGAAACGGTACGGCCAGTATGGCCTGATTTGGCTTCGTGTTGCAAGGCTGTATTGAGTTCTATGGACATAATAAGCAATAAAAAAAATGAAGGTAAATTGGATAGATGAAATTTTATAGTTAGATAAAATAATAGTTTTTCTTACTGTGGTGTTTTGTAGGCACCAGAAAAAAGTAATTTCAGTTGGTCCCATTCAGTACCAACAATCTTACAAGGCCACGGTCCATACCCGGGCCATTCGTACCTAAAAATGAAAACAAGCAGCATGGACTAAACTAATGAATGATGGTTCATAAAGATCGACAAAATGAAGTATGAAGAGTTCAAAACAGCATCCTGTGATATTGCCATCTTGATCTCATTTCTGCTTCATCTTCTTGCGTCATTTCCATGAGCAATTCTTTCAAGCTGGTTGAATTTTCCTCAAATCGTATCTACCACTCAATATTGGATAATTGGTGGTGATACTAATTTGATTAAAATGGTCGTTAAAAACTGTAATCAATTTTTCTGTTTCAATGCTCAAACCAATCAACAACTCATCAGGTATTACATATGTTAACAGTTAAAGCCACTACACCATCATAAACAGCTACACAACCTGATGACTTCAACTCTCAATAGAAGTATCCTAGATCATGTAATTTGCTCCTGAAAATAATAATTAAAAGCCGGAGAACCTTCATCAATTAATATTGTGTCCAATATATGTTTTGCCATGAACAGCTGGATAATTGTCCTACGCTAAACGAACATTCATGCAAAAATTGACATTCTCAATAAAATAGACATCCATGGCCAATTACAGAATAGTATCATCCTATTCCGCATATTTTGCTACTAAAGAAAATAATTCAAAACAGACAGAACCACTAATCAATACAACAATAAATAATATATTTAGCTCCGTTAGTGTTTAGCTGGAGGAACGTTGCACGTTCAAAACAAGAAGCGTATTTCAGTGCCTGAGTGTACTGAATAATATTATGTGGTACACATATTCATTTTTTCTGGCTGGTAACACTGCTAAATTTGTTTAGTGAATCTCATTTTGTGTCATAGTGTGTGTGTACAATCGTGAATATAATAAAACTAGGTGATTTGTTGATGGCTACGCCACCAGAGTCTAAGGCCCAGTAAAAAATATCTTTAATAAAATAAATGTATACCTTGAGCAAGAATCATGTCCGACCATGTAGCACTCAAAAATATTGCAAAGCAATTTCTTAACTCCCTTTTTCTATAGCCCCCATGGGGCAAAAAATTCATTGAATTGAAAGTTTGACCCAAATTTCAAATTTAGTGCTCCAAAAAACATGGGTAAAATTATAATATACCGACGCACTGTTTTTTTTTGTTTTTTTTTTTTTTCAATTTGCCCATGAAACTTGAAATGTTTTTATGAAACAAAAATGTTTGATATATCGATATTTTTTCTCGTTTTCATTTACCCTCTACCTACCTCTAACTCGTCGCTCAGTTGACTCTCCTGATTTCTTCATTCACGCGTCTCATTACTCACACTTCCTCCCTCCCCTCTCAATTTGCCTTTCTTTCTCGAACTCACGTCTGCCTTCGCCTACTTCAAATTGACCTCTTGCCGCACCTTTGGTTTCCACGCGTCTGCCTTTCGCGTCATGCGTACTCCTGCCCCTCACTGCCCTATAATACAGGAAAAAGACTGCGCCGCCATGCTACGGGTGTTGATTTCCCCTTCCGTTACCAAGTAATAGCTCTCCATCGAGGTCCGGCTGTAAAAGACTACGCCAGTTCCTTCACTGGAGAATACGGAGGATAAAAGTTCATCATTACCATTGACATATGATATTGAATCCAAATTTTTTATTATTATTATTATTTGAAATGCGGAATGACGACGATTAATTCATTTAAAAATAATAAATATAATTCGGCAAGATTATTTTTGACCAAAAACAATGATATTTAATTTAAACAAATGGAATAAATATTCAATTCAAAACTTTCCTAATATGATTAGCCTTTTATTTCAAGATAGGTGTATATTAAATAAATTTATAAGCCACTCAAAATAAAAATTTAATAATATTCTTTGGCTACTGTGGAATAACTTGTCGTGAGAGATATTCACACTAGAAGGTCTTCAACAGTATTTGCGTGTTCTGCCACTTCATACGATTAAGTATGGGAGAGCCAAATCCTCGGCGAACACTGGCGATTTTTGAGCCGGTTCTGAGAGTTTATATACCAAATTTGGCACACGCACACAAGCACACATGCATACGTATGTATACGTAATTATGTCATGCGTTGCGTCGTTTCTTGTCTCCGTTAAGATGATAAGAAATGACGCAGTGCGTTTGGTACCGAGTCGTGACATTACCGAGATCGTTATCAGGTAATTGATCTCGACTTGTACGATGTATCTTACCTGTACGTACGTACAGGTACGAACATACAAACGCATTTGTGTGAATTGGTTTAACGTCATAGAGACGATTATTGCCAGCCTTTGGGCGGCGACTGTCATTGAGGGGTGCGAGCCCCTAAAACCTCATACGAGTAATGTCCCCACAGCTACTAAATTTAATTATTAATAATGAATGAAATTCAAAAATTTATTTCTTCTTCAAAAATTTGACAAATAATTTTTACATTTTCACGTTATTTGAATTTATTATATTTTTTTTAAACATAAAATGGAATTTAATTTATGTGAGGGGTGTGTAAAACCACTCTGTGAAATCGACAAATATAACCGAATTCAGGTTATTGATTTTTATATCGATCATCGCGTGTTGCCGCAATTTTGTTTTTGTCCAAAATGCAATGGTTTTTTATTAATCAATCGCGAAACATTAGAATTCTGTTTTAATTCAAGTTATGTGGCCAAAGAAGGAAATCGAAAGCGTTGCAATTTTAAACAAACAGCCCGCAAAAATACCTAGATTAGTAATTCGAAGGGGGATATAGTTCAATTATATAGGTTTGTTCTATTTTATTTAACCATAAATCCCAGTCGAACAGCTTTTCTGGGAGAATTATCTGAAAATGAATCCGGTCACATTAACAGACTGGGCTTTGTTTGTTCGCGAGGTCTGTATCGATTTTTGTGTAAAAAACTGTGGATCAGAAAAAACGGTAGAAATCGATGAGGCAAAAGTGGGTAACCGAAAATATAATCGTGGTAGAACTTTAAGTGGTCAATGGATTTTCCGCGGAATCAAACGCGAATCAAGAAACATTTTCCTAGTTCCAGTCCCTAATCGATCAGCTGAAACTCTCGTGCGAATGCTACGTAAATATGTCGCCCCTGGTACAACAGTTATATCGGTTTATTGGAAAGCATATGGTGGTTTGGCCAATGAAAGGTTTCAACATTTAACGGTCAATCATTCATTGAATTTTGTTGACCCAACCACTGGTACCAACACAAATTCAATAGAAAGAGTGTGGCGTGATATGAGAGCCAACATACCCGATATGGAACTAAGGTATCACATTTTGACGGATACCTGGCAGAATTCATATTCTGCAGACGTCACCCAAATTTTGAAGAGAGGATTCATGAATTTTTTTTGGCTGCAGGTGAATTATACAATGGTTATAATACGTGAATTCTCTCTTCAGAATTTATATAACACCTGCAGAATATGAATTCTTTTATTACAGTGTAAAAAAAAACAGTGCGTCGGTATACTGTAAATTTATGTTGTTTTTTTTATAAATAAATACGTCTACTATATATTTTTTGTTTGATCATAATTACCATTGAAATCACTTATAGATGAATGGGGGGCTTTGCCCCCCAAACCCCCATTTTTTTTTTTTAATTAAATCACTCAAATAACCTAACACAAACCACTATAACAAAAGAACTTATTAAAAAAAAATTCATCATTCTAATCAATCCATGATGATTATTGACTAAATCGAAACTGCCACAACAACATCGAAATGATCGAATGAAAAATAAATGAAAAAATAGAAATGAAGAAACGAAAATGAAACAAAAACAAAATTTTCAAATTTGGTTTCAAAAAAAAATTTTAAGAGTTTCAATGCGTCGGTATATTATAATACTACCAAAACAAGTTTGACGATATATCACTCTATAATATTGCAAAATATGTTCCTAACCCCCCCCTTTGTAGCTCCAATGGGGCAAACAATTCATTGAATCGAAAGTTTGACCCAAAATTTGAATTCCGCGCCTCAGAAAACATGTTTGATGATGTTGTAACGGCCAAAAGAGGTGGTGTAGTACCTAGTAACGACCTCTTTTGGGAGTACACCATACACGAAATATCACGTACTATAAAAGCAGTAATACTTCTAAAATAGATTCAGATTAGTCATCCACAAACTATAGTGGACCTTAACATTTGTTTGAGACTCAATAATATTTAAACACATCAGTGAGTTAACACATTTAATATTATAATAATTTGTACATACAGTACATATTTCTACGTTAATATTAATACATATTCAATTACAATTCAACAAGCAAGACTATCTGTTCACCAGAGACTTCTACAAGAGAGGTTCCAGGTACTTAGAAGTAGCGGTTGGAGAACTAAACTAAACTGAAAGAACTA